>CAJQZJ010009840.1:4869230-4937853 GCA_907164525.1 Lophiomys imhausi
CTTAGGCTTTATAGAAGATATCTTTCTTTGAATATTCTTAGGCTTTATAGAAGATATCTTTCTTTGAATATTCTTAGGCTTTATAGAAGATATCTTTCTTTGAATGTTTTTTTTTTTTGCTTTACTCTCCACTGACATAAAAATGTCTGTAGATAACAGACTAGTATATTTTCTTGATGACAACACTTCCGAGAAGCTGTTTTTCCCCAAGATAGAAGCTGTGTTTTCTTCTCTGTTTTCTGTCTCTTCCCCTGGACAAGACAGGAAAACCATCCATCTCTTTCAGGTAAGAGCTTACTCCCTCAGGTTACAGAATTGGCTTACTTGATAGCTTTGAAAAAGCAGCATTCTATGGCCATCACGGACTGGCGGCCTAAGACTCTGCCATCAGTCATTTCATCGGTAGAATTCATTGTCTAACTCCAACCTTGTCTTTTCATTCTTGGAGACTCCCTTTGAAATGTCCTCACCCTTTCTATAAACTATGCCAGGTTGAGAAAGCCTTGCTCACTTGAACCAGCTCTGAACTGAAGATAATCTCACTTCATTAAAAATCTGTGAAGCTATCCCAAAAAAAATATTTAAGCATTTCATAATTAACATGTGGCATCAGGTGCAATGAGGAAAGCAGGCACAGTTATAATAACTTGAAGTCAATAATTCATAAATTATAATGTATTATTAATCAATTATTGGGGCCAGAACAACATTTAATGAGATTAAGCTGATTGCCATTCTGAACTGTTGGGTACACATTGATTTAATCAGAGTGCTTAATTGAACTATCTAAGTTGCCCACCAAATCATTACATCACAGCTTCCTTCAAAGGAGGACCGTTTATATTCTGCTTCTCCTTTCCTTGTGAACACAGAATTACTATTGATCAAAAAGAAATCAATATAAATATTCTTGCCTTTTATAGCAACTGAAGAAACTACCACGTCATCTGGTGACATTTCTTTTTCAATCATCGGGAGTAAATGCTGTGTGTGTATGTACATATACAGTTCATTTGGCTATGCAAGAATTCTTTGTTTTCTCCAAAGAGTTCATAATCTTAATAAGCAAAACTACATTGTATCGTCAAACAAAGTACATATTCATCTGTGACCCTCCATTTTAAGATAGATGTTTCCAACCTCAAAGAAGTGAATAAACCTCAAACACACTGACATAGCCCAAGATTTGAATCGGGTGCTGCCTACCCCCATTTCTTTTCCAGTTTAAAATATTCCCAGAGGATCCATTTAAGCATCAGCCACTGGAACCTGGAGATTCATACCAACTTAATTGTCAGTTTCCAGCAGTGTCCTCAGAGGCTAAGGCTAGTCCTCTAGCTGGCTGAAACCTCAGCACCATTGCTCATCATTTTCAAGGATGCATAAATCCCTATCTTTCGGCATGACTGTTCTCCTTCCACCCATCACAGTACTAATGATAAGAGTTATTTATGTTGAACATTGAGCAAAAAATAATTTTTTTGTTCAATGTTCCAGCCTGATGATCTTGCCTGGTAGAGGGGTGGCAGGCACAGTGACAGCTCTGTCGAAGTATCCTGGGGTAAAGGGAGACCTGTTGATCTTTCTAACTGACAGGCTTTACCCTGTAAGTTTCCTAAATATCCACTTCTAAGTGGGATGTGCATCATAACATGTTGCAGTTGCCCTTGCCCTATAAAACCCTGGGATGTCAAAAATCCACAGCTGCCACCTGGCTGCTCAATGAGCCACAGAAAGCCAGCTGCAGGAAAAGTCCTCACAGACGCTGGGGCAGCTCTTCCTCCTCCTGAGCTGTTGCGTGTGAACTCTTGAAGTGATCATCTGGCACAGGAAATGGAACACTTGTGCAAACCAGCTGGATCATTACCAAAGTGACTACACACATACATTTTAATTATCGTATTCTGGGCAGTAATGCACCCAGTGACTCAGCTCATGGCCTGTGGTCCTTTTAAATCTCTCTTACAACGAGAACCAGTGAGGTGAGATCTCAGCTACACTCTCTGGAGGCTCCTGTTTACAAAAGACTGTCTAGTTGAATCATATCCTTTCCTCAACTTTATTTGAAAAAAAAAATGGCTGTGGAAAATCATCCCAAACAACCTGAATTTGCCATGTCATTCATATCTATTTTTCTCCACTCCACCAAATCCTACTTGTCAAGAAGAGAGAAGTAGCAATATAGTATAATGCCAGCATTCTATAAGCCAGGTTCTGATGGGACTGTTTGCATGTGTTTTGTTTTGAGAGGAAAAGAGCTCCCTCCTGTCTCAGCCATCCGTCACTCACTTCTCAGAGAGGAGAATGAGATCTATCGGCCATGAACATTCATTATAGAATCTGTCTCTTGGTTCTGCTGCATCATTCTATCCTGGTTTTCGAAAAGCATGGAGAACACAGATCACAATGCTGAGCTGAGACTCATTCATTTTTCCAATTACTCTGTACACCTAGCCTACAAGTTAGAAAGCTCTCCTTCTAATTGAGATAGTCTCTCCCAGATTCAAGAAGGCAAGCTCTTTCACACTGAAGGTACTGCAGAACAGAGTAACTTGGGTGGGTTAAGTAACTCATCTGATTGGTGGTTTCTGGTGTTGGAGTGACTAGACTCAGACAAGCAAGATGCTTCTAGGTTAATCAGTCATCTTAAAGATAAAATTTTCACTCTTTTCATGTTCCTTATGGCAAAGGAAGTAGGCCCCTAGAAAACTGTGTCCTTGCTTCAAAAATACCAAAATATTTCTTCACTAAAATTCTTACCATCTTTGGAAAAAGTATACCAAATTCATAAGATAAAGAGTATTTTTTCCAGTAGGGATAATGTTATCTCCTGATATAAAAGTCATACTATTTCAAATTACAAAATTTGAAAATCATATCAAGTATCATGGTAAAACTTATGTGTGTGGTAGAGTTTTCATGTGTGTGGTACATATGTACAGATGTATGTGCACTGTGCATGATTATGTATATGCAAGTGCATGTGTATGTGCAGGTGAAAAATCACATGTATGTGTGTGAGTGTGCATGTGTGTGTGTAGAACAGACCAACTGGGACTATAATTTCTTGGAAACCATACACCTTAATTTGTAGTTAGATGGGGTTTCTCATTAGAACCCAGAGCCTGCAAATTTACCTAGGACCTTTGACCAGTAAGCTTCAGAAATCTGCCTGTCCCCACCTTTGCACAGCTAGGGTAACAAGTGCATAGCACCACACTTGTCTTTTTACATGGGTGTTGGGAATCAAATTCATGTCCACATATTTTCATGGTATGCACTTTATTGACTAGGCTATCTCTTCAGCCCCATCATAGTAAATTTTTAAGATAAACCTTTATTTTCTATTTTAATAGAAAGAAGTAGCATATACAGTGCAAAGATAAAAAAATATGAGAAAAGGTATTCTCATAATTTTGTTAAAAATAGTATGAGTAGAAGTACAAAGTAATCTGAACAATGCTTCAAATAAAACAGGACATTGATAAAATATTTTTTTTCAGAAATTCTCTTCATGCACTCACTGCTGCATTTGCCTGAAAGGATAATTCTGTAGATGATAAAAACAAAACAAACAAAAAACAAACAAACAAAAACACACCAAAGCAACATTGGTAGATAGGCATCAAAGTGTGTTTTTGTCCTGAGGGTTTCAATGACCCTTGGAAACCTTGAACTTCTGCTTTGAGTACTTCAAGAGACACAAGAAGCCAGTAGAGAAGCATGGAGCTACAAGTAGGAAGCCATGGTATGACACTGAAGCCTCATAGGTCCTTGAGTTTTAAAGTCATAGAACAAGAAGAGATGAAAATGATTTTATGTTATTTGATATTTTTTCTGTAGGAATTTATGAAAAATAGCAAGTCTTAGCATACATTTGGATTCACAACCCATATGTGGTTTTCAAAATTCAAAGGTCTAGCTGTCTCAAAATGAAAACACCATTGGATGACTAGGAGAAGTAAATACTGATGATACTGTGGCCCCAGGCTCCAAATCAACCTTCACAGCCTCATAGGGCAGTGCACGCATGGTCTAGGCCTATCCTACAAAACTCTAGCTCCAGGCTTGTTCCCAGAAGACTTGTGCACCACCTGCTCACATCTGCTGACCCAGGCACCACAACTCCATCAGAAATTCTGTCTGTAGATCAAGTCAGGATTTATGTGTGAGCATGCACACACACACACACACACACACACACACACACACGCACACACACATACACATGCACACACACCATTACATAAGCAAAAATAAGTTGGCTTTTGAAAAAGATAAAATTTAGAGACTTATCTGGACTAAGCAGAAAATAACTCAACAAAATTTATTAATGAAACAAGAAGCATTACAAATGATATAATAGAATATACAGGGTCATGAGCTTACTACACAACTGTATGCCATAAAATAATTTCATTGATTAAATAGATAAAAATCCTAAAAATGTGCAACCCAGCACGACTGAAGAAAAAGATGCCCAGCCTCTGATGACTTCACAAGTGAGTTCTGCTAAACGTTTACAGAATCAATTAATCCTCCCCCAACTATCCCAGGCAATTAAGATGCAGGAGCACCCTCACACTTGCTTACAAGGACAGAATTCACATCATATCAAAGCCAGAAAATGATTCTACAAGGAAAGGAAATTTCAGATCAATTTTCCTAATGATAACAGCTACAAAAATTTAAAGAAAATCTACTTTAATGTCACATTAAAGGGCTTATATGCCACGACCAAGTAGAACTTGATATAAATAATATGCGATATCCAACAATAAATATAAAGTACCAGATTAATAGATAACATGACTAGAATGAGAGGAAGATCACATGATCATATACGTATTCTTCAAGACCCTGCCATGAAGAGTTCATCATGCTTGACCACACTCATGAAGGGTGAACCAAAATAAACCTTTTCTCTCCAAAGTTCACATGTTAGGCTATCTATTCACAGCATCAGAAAAGTGACTAAAATGCCTTCATGATATCATCAAAATATAAATAAAATAATTTGGGATGAGTTGCTCAAGGTAGTAAACTATGAAAATTATTCTGACACACGAATAAAAAAAAACAAGCAAACATGAATAACTGAAAAGGAACTCCATGTTCATCAATTAAAATATTATCATACAAAATGCTCATAGTATCCAAAAAAATCTATACACTGAATATGATCCTTATCATCCTTATCAAATCACAAATTAAATTTAAAATAAAAAGACAGAAAACAATCCTAACATTCATATTAAGCAACAAAGTATCTGGAATAGTTAAGCAGATCTTAAGGGACATCTCTGAAGATACCTGATCTTCCAAAATGCTACAAAGCTATAGCAAGCAAAACATTTCTATGGAAGAAAATAGACTTAAAAATGTGTTAGTAAGACCAAGGAAAGGAGTAGATATGTGAATTTAGGGTCATTAGATCTTCAACAAAGTTGGAAAGAACTGCTAGGAATGTGTCTCTTCAACTAATGATTTTGGGGGGAAAAATTGGATATTGCATGAAGCTTTGTGTAACTAGGCCTCCACCTCCCCACCACATGCAATAAAGTGATTAAGGATTGAAAAGTAAATTTTAC
This sequence comes from Lophiomys imhausi, assembly GCA_907164525.1. Lineage (NCBI taxonomy): Eukaryota > Metazoa > Chordata > Mammalia > Rodentia > Muridae > Lophiomys > Lophiomys imhausi. The sequence continues at coordinate 4,874,822 of CAJQZJ010009840.1, forward strand.
AACTTTAGAACACAGAAAAAGTACCACAAAATGGGTAGCTTACTTCCATAGTTCTGGGGGCTAGCTACCTGGGGCCAGCCTACAAGCATGGCCAGGCTCTGGTGAGGGCTCTGTCTTGCTTTTAAGTAGATACCTTCTGTCTGTATCCTCAGGTGGTCCAGTGAAGGCAAATGACTTCTCTGCTGTCTCTGCATGCAAGGATAGGAATCCTTCCTATCAGACTCTGTCCTTTTATATTCACTTAGCCTTAACTATAACACTTTCATCTTTTAAAGACAGTCACACTGGGGATTAAGGTGTCATCTCATAAATTAAAAAATGATGAACTAACATAAATTTGTAGGAGAATTTCAGAGTGATGAATGATAATTAACTCAGATTTAACTCAACATGGTCCAATAACAAAAATATTTTTAAATTATATATAATTGCATATACATAGCTAAAAAATATCTTTAAGTATATAAAGAAAGGCATATGTCCATTTTATATCACACTTAAAATATAGTTACTCCAAGGCAGTAATATTGGAAAATATGAAGGAACCTATCAGTCATATGAGGCTAAATTTGAATGTATATATTTCTTAAAATGGGAGTTGTATTGATGGATGAACATTTTATTCTTGACACTTAATCTGTATCTATATGTTAAATGGATTATTTTATAAGCATATTATAAACAATGATCTTTATCTCATTAGAGATGGATTAATTCTGATTTCTGATTCTCCACCACCCACAATTCATCAGCTCTCGTGTCCATCATCATTAAAGTAGGAACTTGTCCTCCAGCACACAATTTTCACAATTTAAAGGAAAATACATTTACTGCTCTGTTAGACTCCACTGAAATTGAACAAGAAAAATGACAAAATTTAAAAACAAATGACAGACAGGGAAAAATGTCCCATGCTCAGTATAATGATTGATACTCAATAAATATTTGCAAAATGAATGAGAACTTAACAAATCACATTAGTTGCTTTTGAATCTCTGTGCCCAAGTGCCTGAAAATGTCAAAGGGGAAAAATTGTTTTAGTTCACAGTTTCAGATGGATCAGTCACCAGTGGTGGAGAAAATGGAGAAGCAGCACCACAGTGCCTCAAAACACAGTGGCCAGTAGGCAGAGAAGATAAACAAAAATAAATTGGAAACATAATGCCCTCAACAATCCAACTTCTCCTTGGAAGAAACTCCCTTTCCTGCTAAGAGGTCTCACTAGCCCAAGACAAAAAACTTTTTATTTATTTATTTATTTTCTTCAAGTTACATCAATTGCAATCCCTTCCCTACTCTGCCCTCCAGTGCCATCCTCCCACCCTCTTCCACCTCAACCCACCCATCCCCCTCCTTTTTTTAAGTTTAAGGTATATCTTTTCCCCCCCAACAGCTCCCCCTTTCAGTTCAATAAATGGCTCTTTCTCTTATAATAATAAATACAATTCACAACAACAGAGGTAATGAGTCCACAATTATAAGAGTTATATGGCTTAGCATACATCCCATTGTCCAGTCCATATGTATTTGGCACCTGACTTTAATGTTCTACTATCTAAACATCTCCATGAGTTTAAGGTTCTATATCTAACTCAGTTTTCATACTAACTTGCATCACAATTTTAGAAACATCTTCTTAGATCCAGGGCACTCTCTTGATTCCTAAACAACTCAAAATTTAATTATGAGACTTTAGTTATCTATTCTTCAACCACCTCAGAGACCTGAGAGGGATAAATATGTCTGATTATATAGGAAATGCAGGGCCTGCAGCTTCCAAAACTAAGAAATGACATACCAGTGGCTGCCTGGACAGTTTCCATGTTCTCTCCATATATTACAGCATCGATCTTTAGTCATTTGGCCCCGTTTCTCTGACATTGATTTTACAGCAGGAATTATGAAGGACTTGCCTACCCTGTCTTGGCAGAGCTAGGCTGTCGACTTACCTGCTTCCAAGTGTTGTCATTTTTGGACAGCAGTCTGTCTACAGTTGAAGCAAGGGGTTTTTCTTGACAAGAGAAAGGCTTACCACCAATTTAATCATCTCCCACTGGAGATTCTTCAATGCTCATCTTCTACTTGGAGTAGAATAGGGGGTGCTGTCAGGAGCTGATATGTCTCTATATCAAAAAATCTTAAATTAAGAAAACATCTTTGAATGCCATATTCTGCAGATCTCTTGAGGTTTTTGAAGGTGCCCTATCTATCTCTTATATTTAGATAAGCAAATATTGCTTGTCTCTTAGCAACTTGATTTCTGAGTAGCTTAGAAAATAACTGTGATAGACTGTCATAGTAACTAACAAAATGACTCGCTTGCATGACTACTAGTTTCCATTTCTTAATTATCCTAAACAGTTTATGACGGTTGGTAGCAAGAGGCTAAAACTTTACATTTCATTTTTAAGCATTACTAGGTACAATACCTTTAAGAATCGTTACCCTTAATTTTGTATCAATATACAAAGATCAATACCTATGTAGCCCAATGCAATCTTAATTTTGCATCAATATACAAGGGTCAATACCATTGTGGCCAAATATAATCTTAATTTTGCATCAATATACAAGGGTCAGTACCATTGTGGCCAAATTAAATCTTAATTTTGCATTAATATACAATGATCAATACCAATTTAGCCAAATATAATATTAATTTTGTATCAATATACAAAGGTATAAGGCCATATTCAATAATCTGTTCTTTTTATTGATCTTTCCTATACTATATCTATGTTCCATTTTTTTCTCAAGTCTGTTCACTCCTACATAGGAGAGAAAGAAGGATACAGAAAAGAAAAAGAGAGAAGTCCCTGGGTCTAACCTCCAAAACCCATTTAAAAAGACCACTTAACAGCTTGTAGTCTCTTCCCCTAAATAAGAAAATTTTCTATTATCCATCAAATAACCAAAGTGGGGGGGACACCCTCCCCACCTTCCGGGGATGGGACGTTATTCTCTTAAAATGACTTCCTGCTGATTTGGGGCGTAGTAACACTGTTTGAGGCCCAAATAAGAATGGAAAAATGGTTAAAAAATGTTAATAGAATCATTTGATGTTCTTTTACAAGTGGACATCCAGTTGGACCAGTTGAAGATGCTCTCCTTCCATTGTGCTGTTTTGGCTGCTTTGTTAAAAATTAGGTGGCCATAAGTGTGTGGGTCTATTTCTGGAACTTCAATTCAATTCCATTGATCTACTGGTCTGTTTCTATACGAATACCATGCTGTTTTTACTACTATTGCTCTGTAGTACAGCTTGAAATCTGGGATGGTGAAAGCTCCAGATTTTTTTTTATTGTAAAGGATTGATATAGCTATTCTGGGCTTTTTGTTGTTCCATATGAAATTGAGAATAGTTCTTTCCAAGTCTATAAAGAATTGTGTTGGTATTTTGATAAGAATTGCATTGAATCTATATATTGCTTTGGTAGGATAGCCATTTTTATTATGTTGATCTTACCTATCCATGAGCATGGGAGATCTTTCCATCTTCTAAAGGCCTCTTCCATTTCTTTCTCAAGGGCTTGAAGTTCTTGTTGTATAGGTCCTTTACTTGCTTGGTTAGAGTTACCCCCAGGTATTTTATATTGTTTGTGGCTATTGTGAAGGGGGTTGTTTCCCTTATTTCTTTCTTAGCCCATTTGTTTGTTGCATAAAGAAGCGCTTCTAATGTTTTTTTATTAATTTTGTATCCAGCCACCTTGCTGAAGGTGTTTATCAGCTGTAAGAGTTCTCTGGTGGAATTTTTGGGGTCACTTATGTATACTATCATATCGTCTGCAATAGAGATAATTTGATTTCTTCGTTTCCAATGTTTATCCCTTTGATCTCCTTTAGTTGTCTTATTGCTCTCGTAAGAACTTCAAGTACTATATTGAAGAGATATGGTGAAAGTGGACATCCTTGTCTTGTCCCTGAATTTAGAGGAAATGCTTCAAGCTTCTCTCCATTTAATTTGATCTTGGCCACTGGCTTGCTGTATATTGTCTTTATTATTTCTAGGTATGATCCTTGTATGCCCCTTCTCTCCAGAACTTTTAGCATGAAGGGGTGTTGGATTTTGTCAAATGCTTTTTCTGCATCTAGCGAGATTATCATGTGTTTGTTTTTCTTCATCTTGTTTATATGGTGAATTACGTTGATAGACTTTCGTATGTTGAACCATCCCTGCCCTGCATTCCTGGGATGAAGCCTACTTGATCATGGTGTATGATACTTTTGATGTGTTCTTGAATTCGGTTTGCTAGTATTTTATTAAGTATATTTGCATCTATTTTCATGAGGGAGATTGGTCTGAAATTCTCTTTCTTTGTTGGGTCTTTGTGTGGTTTAGGAATTAGGGTGACTTTGGCCTCATAGAATGAGTTTGGCAAAGTTCTTTCAGATTCTATTTGGTGAAAGAGTTTGAAGAGTATTAGTGTTAGCTCCTCTTTGAAGGTCCGGTAGAATTCTGTGCCAAGGCCATCTGGCCCTGGGCTTTTTTTGGTTGGGAGATTTTTAATGACTGTTTCTATTTCCTTAGGAGTTATAGGACTGATTAATCTGTTAATTTGATCTTGATTTAGCTTCGGTAGGTGGACTCTATCGAGAAAATTGTCCATTTCGCTTAAGTTCTCAAATTTGGTGGAGTATAGATTTTTAAAGTAGGATCTAAATATTTTCTGGATTTCCTCAATATCTGTTGTTATTTCTCCCTTTTCATTTCTGATTTTATTGATTTGGGTTTTTTCCCTCTGTCTTTTAGTTAATTTGGCTAAGGGTCTGTCTATTTTGTTGATTTTCTCAAAGAACCAACTCTTGTATTCATTGATTCTTTGTATAGTTCTTTTTGTTTCTAAGTTGTTGATTTCAGCCCTAAGTTTGATGATCTCCTGCCTTCTGCTCCTTTTGGGGATATTTGCTTCTTTTTTTTCAAATTCACCCAGTTTGGCTGTTAATTCGTTAATATGACCTGTCACAATTTTCTTTTAGAAGGCACTTTGTGCTATGAATTTTCCTCATAGCACCGCTTTCATTGTGTCCCATTGGTTTGGGTATGTTGTGTCTTCATTTTCGTTTGATTTTAAGAAGTCTTTGATTTCCTTCTTTATTTCTTCCCTGACCCAATAGTCATCTAGTAAAGAGTTGTTCACTTTCCATGTGCATGTAGCATTTCTGTTGATTCTTTTGCTGTTGAAGTCCAGCTTTAGATCATGGTGGTCTGATAAGATACAAGGGGTTATTTCAATTTTCTCATATCTGTTGAGGCTATCTTTGTGACTGACTGTATAGTCAATTTTGGAGAAGGTTCCATGCAGTGCTGAGAAGAAGGTGCATTCTTTTGTGTTTGGTTGAAACATTCTGTAAATATCTGTTAGGTCCATTTGGTTCAAGATCTCTGTTAGACTCATTATTTCTATGTTTGGTTTCTGTCTTGATGATCTTTCCATTGTTGTGAGTGGGTGTTGAAGTCTCCCACTACTAATGTGTGGGGAACAATGTGTAATTTAAGCTTTAGGAGAGTTTCCTTTACAAATGTAGGTGCCTTTGTATTTGGGGCATAGATGTTCAATATTGAGATGTTCTCTTGATGAATATTTCCTGTAATGAGTATGTAATGCCTTTCTCTGTCTTTTCTTTATTAAACTCAGTTGGAATTCTATTTTGCTTGATATTAGGATGGCTACTCCAGCTTGTTTCCTGGGTCCATTTGCTTGGAAGATCTTTTCCCAGCCCTTTACTTTGAGATAGTGTCTATCTTCAATAGTAAGATGTGTTTCTTGTATGCAGCAAAAAGATGGGTCTTGTTTATGGATCCAGTCTGTAAGTCTGTGTCTTTTTATTGGGGAGTTGAGTCCATTGATGTTGATGGATATAAGTGACCAGGGGTTGTTATTTGCCATTATTTTTGTATAGGTGGTTGTCTTGTGCTTCTTTTTGTTTAATTGCTGTGGTGATTTCTATTTACTCTGTTTTCTTGGTTGTAGTTATCTTCACTGGGTTGGAATTTTCTTTCTAGGATCCTCTGTAGGGCTGGGTTTGTGGGTAGATATTGTTTAAATTTGATTTTGTCACAGAATATCTTGTTTTCTCCATCTATGTTGATACAGAGTTTCGCTGGGTAAAGTAGTCTGTATGGGCACCTATGTTCTCCCAGGGCTTGTAGGACATCTGCCCAGGTCCTTCTAGCTTTTAAAGTTTCTGAGGAGAAGTCTGGTGTAATTCTGATGGGTCTGCCATTGTATGTGACTTGGCCTTTTTCTCTTACGGCTTTTAATATTCTTTCTTTGTTCTCTATATTTGGAGTTTCAATTATTATGTGGCGAGAGGAGTTTCTTTTCTGATCTAACCTGTTTGGTGTTCTGTAAGCCTCTTGGAATTTTGTTGGCATCTCTTTCTTTAGGTTTGGGAAGTTTTCTTCTATGATTTTGTTGAAGATATTTCCTGGACCCTGGAGTCAGGAGTCTTCTCTTTCCTCTACGCCTATAATTCTTAGGTTCCTTCTTTTCATTGAGTCCTTGATTTCTTGGATGTTGTGGGTGAGAGATTTTTTAGCTTTCTCATTTTCTTTGGATGTTGTACTGATTTCTTCCATTGAATCTTCCATGCCTGAGATCCTGTCTTCCATCTCTTGAATCCTATTTTTGGTACTGATATCCATAGTTCCTGTTCTCTTCCCTTGGCTCTCCTTTTCCATTTTTAACTCTGACTGTGTTTTCTTTATTGTTTCCATTTCCATCTTTTTGTCTTGAATAGTTTTATTCATTTTGTACATTCCTCCTCCAAATTGCTTGTTTTTGTCTGGAAGTCTTCTATTGCCCTGTCCTTTTCGTGTTCAAGCTGAGCCACCTTGTTTTGTAGTTCTCAAATGGTGTTCTCCATAGTTTTCGTTTGTGAGATCGTGGCCTCTTTCAATTCCTTCATAAATTTAAGTTCTTGAAGGGATTCTATCACTCTCCATAATGTAGAATTGTTATCTTTTTCATGTGTTTCAGTTGTGGTGATGTGATCCGGGTTGGTTGAGATGGCATCGCTTTCTTTTGTTGGAGTCATTCCGCCTTGAATCCTGCTTTTTCTGGGGTCCTTGGCCATTTGTCTTAGCCGTCTGTTTCTATTCTTAGATCCAAAGGGGGCGCTTTAGTGTAGCAGTGGAGTTGCCTGACTCCACTCCTGTAAGGTTTTTTTTTTCTGCCCCGCCTCTCGGGTAGAGACTTCACTTATCAAGGAGGCGGAGCTGTATACACTTAAGCTCTGGCTCCCCGCCAGAAATATCAGTAGTAGCAAAAAAAGACCAATAATTATGGAAAAGACTTCACAGTTTGCCCAGGATTGAATCCTATGGTGGGTAAAATCTGCCTCCCCCCCCCCCCCCCGAGCCAGCTCTGGAAACTGGGGGGTGTGGTGTCATGGTCGACCAAGTTCCCATAAGCCACAGTGGGCCACAATCTACAGCCTGATGGGTATTCTGCTGCCAAGCTGCACGCTCCTGCAAGTGTGCAAGTCTTTGCCAGATAGCCAGACCGTCTTTGTGAGACCTGGTTGGGGGGCCAGCAGGCTGGAGAGTATCCCTGTGTGGGGTCTGAATCTGCCCCTGGGTATTAGATTGGAACTTACCCAGCGTGTCTCTCCTGGTGGGGGAGGGGGATCCCGATTCCCGGATTCAGCGGCTTCTGTACGAGAGTGGGAAGGAGCATCCTGTCCAGGGACTTTTAATGGTCCCCGGGTAGTTGGGTGAGACCGAGGGGGGGTCGGTTCTCTTAGATATTTTTGTACAGAGTCTTATAGCATTCGTGGTTTTCCCCAAGATTAAAATGTGTCCGTTTGGGCCGTCGCCATCTTGGATCCCCGACAAATAACTTTTAAAGAAGCGATTTAGAGGGGAAACTAAAATAAACATACTAAATTATGATCCTTCTATGTCATTCACAAAGTACTTGAAATTAAAATAACACTGCAATGTTTCTTTTTCTTGTTTTCGGAAAGTGGGTTAATATTTTAAAACAAGTAAAAATATAGAATATTGCTGAATGTTTTGTAGATCAAGTCATTGAGGAATAATTTGTACAGTATAAACTGGCAGTATGGAATTAATTCATGTTGCTAATTCTCAGAGATTTGGACTTTCACAGGAAAGAATTATCAATAAGGCTTACTTAATTCCCTTTGATGTTTCAGGTAGGACTCTGTGAGTTCATGTGTTTGAGTGTGAGTGTGTCTTGTTTTCGCATGTGTGTACTAACATATAAGCATGAAACCATCATTACAAATTGCCTGAAGAGTAATAAAATGAAGAATTCTTTTTCTCCGATTTAACCATTTTTATTTTTACTTTAATGTAGTCATTTTCTTAAACAAGGATAAGTTAAATGTTTCTTTAAATTTTACATAACAAATATAAATATAGAGATACTTGAAAAGAAAAAGGACAGCTATTTGCCTACTCTCCACATTTAAAAACTATTACATCATCATGTACATCTTAGAACTCTTCGTTGATCAACTGCCTGTTAAATTAAGACTTTTCCTTTCGTGCTTCTTTGTAACTCAGATGGACTCAACACATTCAATCTAGGCTAAATTTTTGAATAGCACAGCTTTAAATTTTCTATAGAATGCCCATAATCAATGGTCTTATTATAAAAACAATATACTTTCATGATAATTGCAATGGATATCACATGGTCATAACATGAGTCTTCAGTGAAATATATTCACCAGGGTATCCTCTGATTAGTATAGACTGGTATTGTGAGTTTACCATGGAACTGGGAGACTGGTAAAAATCTACCTCTCAGGGTACCTGTTGTTGATAGACTCTCCTGTTGATAGAAATAGAGAATACATGAGAAATTTGAGTTAGGTTTTGTATCTCTGCTATAGAAACTCTGAGAAATATAAGCAGCTAGAGTGTGGCGGCTTGGGTTGCACACTGGTCCCCTCCCAGCCCGTGTTAAAGAAGCCGCAGACACTTGGATAACCTTAGATACCAGACGCTGCTGATGTGGGGCAGTTTTGAAATGTATTAATCCCCTCATCTCTACCTGGAATCCAGCGACTCTGTAAGGACTCAGTAACAATAGGATAAAGGTCCCCTTTACAGCTGCACACAGCACCAGAGGTGAAAAGAAAAGAGATAACTACGAGATGTCCAAGGGAAGAATGAAGTAGCTCATGGCGGTGACTTCAGCCCATGACTGCTTTCTGAGATCATCTGAAGCTATCCTTGGGGATGCTGAAAAACTCAAGGAAAGAGAGAACTCTTCAAAAGTAGAAGAGAGGCTAAAGGCATTGCTGCTGAGTAGGGATGAGAACAGATACAAAAATTTCAAGTATTTGTTCAATAAGAATTCTGTGCAGGGATAATGTTAGTTCCTAAAGATATAATGATGACAGTTCCAGCATACAGTCTGTGCTCTCACAGGGTTCAGTCACAGGGGTTATGAGGAAGCTGACAAGGTCATGACATAAGGACATTACCAGGGAGGAAACAGCATTATGTGTGGTGATCCAGGAAGACTTCGTGGACCAAAGGTAAGCTAATAGATGATGAAGAGAAAGCAACCATGCAAAGCCTGTGCTCAGAGGAAACAGCAAATTCAGAGGCTGGAAGAGATAATGAGGCCGCTGTGTTTGAGAAATAAAAAAGGCTGTAGGGGATATAGAGCATTGGCAAAGAGATCTAATAGAGATAAGAAAAGAAATCTTACAGAGGAAGTAAAACTTATTTTTTTACTGAAATTAGAATGGTGATTACTTTTAACATGAGGCTCCAACATATTAGAGAAGCTGAGAATATTTAACTGGTAGGATATTATTCTCACATACAGAGAAATATATCTTTTACTTTCTTTCTTTGAAGGCTGGCTTTCCTATGCAGGATTGACTGGCCTAGAACTCTCAGTGTAGAGCATGGTGCATAATACTTATAGAACTCTGACTGCTCTCCCTCCCAACTGCTGGACCACAAGCTTGTGCCACCGCATCTAGCCATGTGTCTTGCTGCTAAAGACCTTCATTACTGCACAGCTGAAAAGTGCAAAAGATAAAAAGGACCAGAATCATGGGTTTAGAATTCAGAAAGTTTTCATAAAAATCTAAATTGGTTTGTCACTTTTTCAGCGCATCAATTTCACCATCTGAATCTAGATAATAAACATAGTTATTTCTTGTATACTTCTCAAAGAGTCTTTGCATGAAAAAAATTATGTCATATATTAATGCTTTGTAAACAGTTCTTTACCTCAAAATATGTAAATCATTATATCAAGTGAACCAATTTATAGAATAGAATGTTCTGGAATTTGACTCTGATAAAATATTTTTTACGTTTCTGGTACAATAACCACATCTAGACAACATTAGTCTCCTTGTTAATTAGGTGAATTATTCATGTAATACAAAATTTTCTTTATTTCCTTCTGAATTGGATTATATTTCATTACATATTGGCTTTATAATTACACTTCTACTGAGTTCTCAGGTAATTGTAAGTTCTTTGAAAAAAACTGAATGTTTCCAATACTGAACTAATCTTTCCCTACAACAATCTTTCTTTTTTCTTTCTTTTGTTTTTGAGATTATAATATAATTGCATCATCCCTCGCTTTCTTCTCCTCCCTTCAAACTCTGCAATGTACCCCTCTTTGCTCTCTTTCAAATTCATGGACTCTTTTTTCATTAATTGTTACATCATATGTGTATACATGTATTCATATATAATATGTAAATATATTCCTATATATATAAATATATATTCTACAAATTGGCTCTTGTTAGAGCCTATATATATATGTATGAATTTCTATGTATATTATATATAGGATATATATTATTTAGATAGTATATTTATAGAATAATATATACATATATATAGGAATATATATTTTTAAATACAATCTACTCTTTCTGCATAATGCTACTTCTGTATATGTTTTTTAGGGCTCATTACTCAGCACTGAATAACCAATTTTTATGTTCTTACCTGTGGAAGACTATTTATCTCATTCTGAGAATTCTTTAGTTGCCTATAACTGTGTAAGGGTGAGGCTTTGTGGTTTTTCCCCTGCTCACTTTGGCATTTCAATTTTCATCTTTGTTCAGGTCATGCTTAACCATTCATGTTTGTGTGACTTTATGTTATAGATTCTGAGATTATTAGTCAACACAGTCTCACAGAAAACTCCCTGATCCTCTAACTCTTATAGTCTTTCATCTTCCCTTATGCAATGTCCCCTGAATCTTAGGTGTCTTTATTTCATACATATATATGTATATATGTATATTGAAATTACATATTATTTTTTAGCATTAAACTATCAATCCATCACTACTTGACCACCATCCCTATTTTCAATTATTGTCAAAATTTCTCAGTTCTTAGACATGTATCATGAATTTAAAAACTGTACACACATTTCCCTAGACCCACCTTTGTTTAGAATCCTATTTCCTATATAAAGGACCAACAACTGAAATATTTCTTGAGGATTCACTATGCGCTGGCCATAGTTCTGAGATTTTTACTATTTACAGATTGAAGGAGCTACTATTAATATTCACTGTTTGCAGAAGGAGAAACCAAAGTAAAGTATTTGAGCATCTTTTCCCAGACATCATATTTACTTTTTCTAGGAAGATGTGAACAAACATTTGCTCACCCCAGATAGGCATGAATGACAAGCCAAAGTAATGGTTCTAGTTCAGTCTAGTTTGGTGACTGAACATGTATATTAAAGTAAATTATAGGACAATGGGTGTCTCAAGAAACAGCATCACTGAAGAGTCTACCCCAGCCAGAGCCACAAGTCACAAAAGCTGAATAGAAGCAGTTTTGTCCTCTCCTAGTTCAGTAAATTTTTTCACATCTTTTTTTAAAAATATGTATCCACTCCAGAGGAGTGTGATGGAAGGGATAGGGGGTAGAGGGTGGGAGGGCAGGACTGGGAGGGGTGAAAGGTGGAGACTGATGGAGATGTAACCTGAGGTAATAAATATTTCTGAAAAAGGAGCTATAAAATAAAAAAATATGTATTTATCACATCAGGTTACATCTCCATCATAGTGTCCTCTTTCCACCCCTCCCAGTCCTGCCCTCCCACCTTCTACCCCCTATCCCTTCAATCCCACTCCTCTATAGTGGAGTGTCCCTACATAACAATCCCCCGCCCCAGTTCAGCAGTCATATGAGGGCCAAGAGCCTCCTTATACACTGGGGGCCTACAAGGCAACACCACTAGGGCAAAGTGTCTCATTGACAGAAAACAAAGTCTATGTTCATGTTCCCTTTGGTGCATTGGTTGTATTATAGATATCCTGTACTATATGGCTAAAATCCAACTATAAGTGAATAGATGCCATGTGCATCATTCTGAGTCTGGGCTAGCTCACTCAGGATGAGCTTCTCTAGTTCCATCCATTTGGCTGCAAATTGCATGATTTCATTGTTTCTGATGGCTGAGTAGTATTCCATTGTGTAGATGTACCACAGTTTTTTAATCCATTCTTCAGTTGAGGGACATCTGGGTTGTTTCCAGTTTCTAGACATTACAAATAAGGCTGCTATGAACATAGATGAGGAAACTTCCTTGTGATTCGTTGAGGAGTTATTTGGATGTATATCCAGAAGTGGTATGGCTGGGTCCCAAGGCAGAGCTATTCTAAGTTTTCAAAGATATTGCCAGACTGACCTCTATAGTGGTTGCACAAGCCTGCACTCCCACCAGCAATGGAGGAGTGTTCCCCTTTCTCCACAACCTCACCACCATGTGCTGTCATTTGAGCTTTTGATCTTAGCCATTCTGACAGGTGTGAGTTAGAGTCTCAGAGTTGTCTTGACTTGCATTTCTCTGATGATTAAGGATGCTGAGCATTTCTTCAAGTGTCTCTCAGCCATTAGGGATTCCTGCTTTGTGAATTCTCTGTTTAGCTCTGTTCCCCATTTTTTGATTGGATTATTTGGTTTCTTGGCATTTATTTTCTTGAGTTCTTTGTAAATAATGGATATTAGCCCTCTGTCAGATGTGGGGTTGGTGAAGATTTTTTTCCCAATCTGTAGGCTGCCATTTTGTTTGAATGGCAGTGTCTTTTTCTTTGCAGAATCTTTTCAGTTTCATGAGGTCCCATTTATTGATTGTTGATCTTAGATCCTGAGCTGTTGGTGTTCTGTTCAGGAAGTTGTCACCTCTGCTGATGAGATCGAGGGTTTTACCCACTTTCTCTTCTAATAGATTTAGTGTGTCTGGCCTTATGTTAAAGTCTTTGATCCACTTGGACTTAAGTTTTGTACAAAGTGATAAGTATGGGTCTAATTTAATTCTTTTACATGTCGACATCCAGTCGGACCAGTACCATTTTTGAAGATGCGTCCTTTTTCCATTGTATAGTTTTGGATTCTTTGTCAAAAATTAAGTGACCATACGTGTTCTGGGTCTTCAGTTCTACTTCATTGATCCACTGGTCTGTGTCTGTACCAGTAGCATGCAGTTTTTATTGCTATTGCTCTGTAGTGCAGCTTGAAATCAGGGATGGTGATACCTCCAGATGTTTTTTTTTTTTTTTAATGTACAGGATTGATTTAACTATTCTGAGTTTTTTGTTATTCCATATGAAGTTGAGAATTGCTTTTTCTGGATCTATAAAGAAATGTGGTAGTATTTTCATAGGAATTTCATTGAATAAAAACTTGAAGCATATCCTCTAAACTCAGGGACAAGACAAGGATGTCCACTTTCGCCATATCTCTTCAACATAGTACTTGAAGTTCTTGCTAGGGCAATTACACAGCTAAAGGAGATCAAAGGGGTACAAACTGAGAACTAAGAAGTCAAATTATATCTATTTGCAGATGATATGATAGTATACATAAGAGACCCCAAAAATTCCACCAGAGAACTCTTACAGCTGATAAACACCTTCAGCAAGGTGGCTGGATGCAAAATTAATTCAAAAAATCAGAAGCCCTTCTTTATACAGCAAATAAATGGGCTGAGAAAAAAAATTAGGGAAAGAACACCCTTGACAATAGCCACAAACAATATAAAATACCTGGGGGTAACTCTAACCAAGCAAGTGAAAGACCTGTATGACAAGAACTTCAAGTCCTTGAAGAAAGAAATTGAAGAGGCATTAGAACATGGAAAGATCTCCCATGCTCATGGATAGGTAAGATCAACATAATTTTTCCCATCTTATACACTCTCTAATCCCTGGGACCACAAGTACCTGGGGGAGAATGACATATAACTGGGAGTGGGAGAACAGAGTGAATAAAATTTCAAGTGAAAAATCAAGTACCTCTTCCTTTTATAAGTGACTACCACTGGCCCTGGTCTTATTAAGTTTCTTTAATTTACATAATAACAGCTATGTTGTTGGTGGACAAAAAAGTTCTGTAACACAAGTTCATAAATTCTGATAAATGACAAAGCCAATCTTTGTGCCCCAGTGAGACTGAATCATGGATCAAAATGCACGTGAGCACCATTTTTCTGGGCTCTATGTCATCATTACCTTCATTAGTACAAAATTTTCCCATCTTATTGTGCCATGACTTCCCTCAGAGATGAATCTGATTTTACTGTCCTGCTTTTAGTATCCTAGTAAGTCATCACTGACTTCAAGAGATCTTCATGAAAATGAAGCTCATTCACCATTGAACCCAGACTACTTTCCCCATCTTCTACCATGTTATTGCCCTGATGCCTTAGTAATTTCACAGAGTCATATCTAGTGCTTTCTGTTCCTATGTGTGACATGTTTCTCTCCATAAAATCGTAGACACAGACAGACAGATGCACACACACACACACACACACACACACACACACACACACTCCCTACTGATTGTGAGCACCTCAATAGCAAGAGATGGAATCATATTGTCTTTTTATTCGTACTTCCTACCATGGTTCTGTGCCCTGTTTGCTTGGAATAATGAAAATCCTGAGGCAAGAAAGGGGTACAATTCAGATTCTCTAATTCTAACTCCTTTTATTTAAGATTTCCAATGAAACACAACAATATGTTCTTATAATTATTCTGCATTAATTCAAAGCTTTGTCAGGGATAGCAAACCCTATAGAGGATGAAAGCAGGTTTAACAAGGATACCAGAGGACTGAGATCTAGTACTACCTCTACTTCTCCTTAGCTAAGCTACCCAGAACAGACCACTTCCACTCTGTAAAATCCACTGGCTCCATAGGATTACTTGATTGCACATGCCTTTGGGAGTTTTCAAAATAAAACCTTGTAGAAGCTTCCAAGATTGAGAGGTTTTTCACTTGACTTGAGTTCCTATTTTACATCAGCACTGTTGTCACTCGTAGCTCTCTCTAACAGAAAGCAATGTCCTCCATACCAGATCATGCATCTCAAAAACAGACAAAAGCCAGAGAGGATGGAAATGACTTGCAAAGAAGCCAAAAGGGGAAGTCTATAACCATGTATTTTCCACTCGGTTCTAATTTAAAACCACTTACAAGTGACAACTCCCAACTCGAGGCAGGTGCCTTGTGGTAGCTCATTACACCCTTGGGACCTCATGTAAATCTTTTTTTTTTTTTCCCTGAGAACAGCTATTGTCTTCCAAGGAAAAGCTTTTAGCATAATGGCAGGCTGAATAGAACATTGCTTTTGTAAGAGTAATTTTAAGAAAAAGAAAAAGGGGAAGGTATTCTTTAACAACTACAAGTGCAGCCTCCTCAGCTCCCTCCACCTCGGCTCCCTGGAAAGAACAGCATGCTAACTGTGGGAGACCAAGGCAATAGAGTGAGATTATCTCACCTCCAGAGACATATAAAGGTTATACTCTGCTCTTTTAGCTATAATAAGTGCACGGTGGGGGTGCCTCAGTTTCAAAAATAGCATACCCACCACCTTGCGTACTTTTGCTGTTTCTTAGCTTCTCACCATCCAGCAAGCCAATAGTGATCCTCCAAAAGGATTTGCTAATGAGAGGATAACATGCCCCATTCAGAAAAGGTCTATAGAGTAATTATCCCCTCTCATACTACCATTACAGTCAAGAGAATGTTACAAGGACTGCATGCACATATATGTGGTTACATACATATGTGTGTATGTATATATGTTTGTATATGTATGTATGTCCAATTTGGTCAAAATATTTTTGAGAAAAAAAAAAGCATCCATTGCAGAAATGTAAATCTACAGGATAAAATGGGCCTCAGCTTTCTCTGTGCAGAAATGGATCCTTCAAGTATGATATTATGGAGGGAATATAGAGAAAGTAGAAGGGTTAACAAAATGTTGACAGTTTTTAATAAGTAATATTTTTTGATCATGCACATTTCTGAGGAAATTTCTCCTCAAACAGAGAGAAAAGAATAGGACGATGGAGAATACAGATTGGTGGCCTAGAGTCTCCTTCCCAAGTGACCTCTTCCCATTGTCCTGGCTGAAGGCTGGGTATGAGTTTTATTGAGCAGCTATCTGCAAAATGGAGATGAAGAGAAGAAGTGTAGAGTGGTCCAAAGGTCTTGAGTAAAAGTCATTACTACCTAGGGTCATGGGCCTGTAATCTCTACTATTCAGTAGGCTGGGTTAAGCAGGTCAGATGTTCAAGGCTTGCCTAGACAATTTACCAAAAGCAGGTATCAGAGATATTAAGTGGTTTGTTTAAAAAGCAACAGCCCAACAACTCCTGTGTGTGTGTGTGTGTGTGTGTGTGTGTGTGTGTGTGTGTGTGTGTTCGTGCATACATGCATGGTTCTTATGCTTTCTCTTTATTTTTTTTTTTCATTGTGGCTTGTTTGGTCTTTTGATTTGTTTGTTTGTTTTTCAAAGAGAAAGAAGGCATGGAGTTGGGTGGGCAGGTGGGTGGGAATGCTCTGGGAGGGGTTGGGGGAAGGGACACTGTGATCAGAGTATGTTGTATGAAAAACTATTTTCAATTTAAAAAAGTAACAAGAGATCAAAAACTCAAATGATAGCACATGCTGGCAAGGATGTGGGGAAAGAGGAACACTCCCCCATTGCTGGTGGGACTGCAAACTTGTGCAACCACTTTGGAAATCAATCTGGAGATTTCTTAGAAAATTGGGAATAATTCCACCTCAGGACCCAGCCATACCCTTCTTGGGCATATATCCAAAAGACTCGAAACGAAACCACAAGGACATTGCCTCAACAATGTTCATAGCAGCTTTATTTGTAATAGCCAGAAACTGGAAGCAACCCAGATGTCCTTCAACTGAAGAAAGGATTAAAAAAAAAAAAAAAAAAAAAACCTGTGGTACATTTACACAATGGAATACTACACAGCTATCAGAAATGAGGAAATCATGCAATTTGAAACCAAATGGATGGAGCTAGAAAAGCTCATCCTAAGTGAGCTGGCGCAGTCCCAGAAAGACAAACATGGTATGTATTCCCTTATAACTGGATAGTAACCATACATCACAGGATAACTGTCCTACAATCCACACACCAAAATAGATAGGAACCTAGCATATCTATCCTAGGAAAAATTTTACCCACCAGTGAGTCATGGAATCTGCTGCAGGTTAGTGGAACACCACACCCTAAATGGTGTGCCATATCAAGCCCCAGTACAAGTGGAAGCTCTTGGCCCTCACATGACAGAAGATCTGAGGGAGTATGATATGTGAGGGCCCACCTCATCTGAGGAGAAGGACAGTACCAAGTAGAGGAACAAGGAGGGAGGGAGGGAGGGAAGGAGAAAGGAAGGGAAGGGACAGGAGGGGAGGAAGGAGGAAACTATGTTCTAGAAATAACTTGAGAAAACAAAATAATACTTTTTTAAGAAAAGAGTTAATAAGCTTAAAAAACACAATAAAAATACAATATAAAATTTTCAAACTATAATTTACCAAAGGTATACTTGCCTTACTAGCATGAAAGGAAAATGGTCTTAATTTCAGATTAGAATGTTAGACTGCAGGTGGCCACATGGATTACACAAAATTTTTTTTTAATTTTTTTCCTTTATTTTTTATTTCTTCAAGTTACATCTCAATTGCAGTTCCCTCCCTATTGCCCCTCCAGTCCCACCCTCCCACCCTCAACCCCCCATCCTCTTCCCTTTTTTTTTCTTTTAAGTTTAAGGTATATCTTATTTCCCCCTACAGTTTCCCCTTTCAGTCCAGCAAATGGCTCTTTCTCTTATAATAATAAATACAATACAGTACAACAGAAGTATTTAGGCCACAGTTATGAGGGTTATATGGCTTAACGAACATTCCCAATGACCAGTCCATATGTATTTGGTACCTGACTTTAACATTCTACTATCTAAACATCTCCATGAGCTTAAAGTTCTATATCTGACTCAACATTCATACTAATTGCAACACAATTTTAAAAGTATCTTCTTAGATGTATAACACTCTCTTGACTCCTAAATAACTCAAAATTTAATTATGAGACTTTATCTATCTGTTCTTCAATCACCTCAGAGACCTGAGAGGGATAAATATATCTGATTTTATAGGAAGTACAGGGTCTGCAGCTTCCCAAACTAAGAAATGACATACCAGTGGCTGCCTGGACAGTTCCCATTTTCTCTCCATACATTAGTACAAGGTATCAATACTACAACTAACACACCAAAGGGAACTTGGACATAGACTTCTTATTTTTAATTTTTATTTTTTATATATTAGTTATATTTTTTTTCTATTTTTTAGTCTTTTTTATCTATTGTATGCTTATTGATTTGTTTGTTTAGTAGTTCTCTCTCCCAGACAACGAGACACTTTTCACTGATGGTACTGCTTCATAGATCCCCAATGAATGAAGAGGCTCTTGGCCCTCATACGACCTCTCAACTGAGATGAGGGACTGTTATATAAGGACACCCCACCCCAGAGAAATGGGATGGAAAGATTAGGAGGTAAAGAAAAAAAATGAAATGTGATGTTTCGGCCTTTTACTACTAACTGTCATGAACTGTTTAGGATAATTAAGAAATGCAAACTAATGGTTATGCAAGCCTGTCATTCTGTCAGGTACTATGACAGCCCATTGTAGTTACTTGCTAAGCTAATCAGAAATAAACCTGCTAAGAGACAAGCAACATCTGCTTACCCTAATATAAGAGATAGATAGGGCCTCTTCAAAAACCTCAAGAGATCTGCAGAATATGGCATTCAAAGATGTTTTCGTAACTTTGGATTTTTTTTATATCAAGACATATCAACTCCTGACAGCACCCCCTATTCTCCTCCAAGTAGAAGATGAGCATCGAAGAATCTCCAGTGGGAGATGATTGAATTAGTCGCAAGCCTATCTCTTGGTAGGAAAAGCCCCTTGCTCCAACTGTAGACAGAATGCTGTCCAAAAAGGACAAAACCTGGAAGCAGGTAAGTTGACAGCCTAGCTCTGCCAAGACAGGGTAGGTAAGTCCTTCATAACCCCTGCTCTACAATCAATGTCTATCAGAGAAGCGGGGCCAAATGACTGAAGAGCGATGCTGTAATGTATGGAGAGAAAATGGGATTACACAAACTTGATAGCAGCTTAAAAGGTTTTTTTTGTTGTTGTTTTGTAGATGTATATGATATTTTCATGGTTTGGCATTAAAAAGCAGGTAACAGTTTTAAAATACTGTAAATAAATTAAAGGTTACTGCTGTTCAACCTGGTTTTCTAAACCTCCAAGAGTTGAAAATACTTAGAGCTAAGGTAAATTACATGAAATGTGTGGTGTTTGCCAATGCCTTTAACTCCAGCAGAGACAGGAGGATCACTATAGAGTTAGTTGTCTTATAAATTCTAGAGTTACAAGGAGCAGGGTGGTGATAGTGTACACCCTTAATCCCATCATTTGAGAAGGGTACACCCTTAATCCCAACACACTTCAAAGTCTTTTTATTCTACCACATAATTTCTCATCATGTGCATTGCTGTTCTATTCATAATATCTAACAAATGAAATCAGTCTTCATGTCCATCAACTAATGACTGGATAGTGATAATTTGGTACATATACACAATAGAATTTTATTTTACTATAAAGAAAAATAAAATTGGAGCTGGAAAGTTGGCTCAGCAAGTAAGAGCATGAGCTGTTCTTCCAGACAAACCTGAGTCCCATTCCTAGCAGTCACATGATGATTCACAACCATCTGCAGCTCCTGTTCCAGGTGTTCTGATACCATATTCTGGGCTCTGCAGACACTAGTCATGTACATGGTACACAGACACATCTGTCGTATCTGTTTTTAGCTGTCAAGTTGACTACATCTGGAAATGACCAATACCCAAACAGCTGGGTACACTTATGAAGGATATTTCATGATTGAATCGTTTCACGTGGAAAGTCCCACCTCAAATCCAGATCTTTTGAGGTGGAAAAAAATCCACCTTATAACCACACTACGCCTTCTGATGGCAGCCTACATAAAGGGCAGGGAAGGAGGAAGTCCTTGCTCTTTGCCTGCTTGTTTCCCTCTGACTGGCCACTTCATTTCTTCACTGATATTAGAGCCCACTTCTTTAGGATTCTGGTGAATACTGAAGACCAGCTGATATATCAGCTTCACACACAGAACTTGGATTCTTGGACTGTCCATTGGGAGACAGCCCTTGATGGAATCATCGAACCACAGCCTGTAAGAAACTCAATTACCTCCTACATATATCCATTCATTCTATAAGTTCTGTATCTCTAGAGAACCCTACATAATCCAACACTCATACACATGAAATGAAATTAAAAAGCAAAATTTGAAGGAAAATGAATGGAACTGGAAAAGTGATATGGAGTGAGAAAATCCAAATACAAAAAGACAACTGCCTCATTTATTTCACAAATGTGAAACCTAGCTTCAAACTTATCAAATTATATGCTTAACTTGCAGTAACTATAGAAGCCAGAAAACTATAAAGGGCCATTGTAAGGCAAGGAAGATCTTTGGGGAAGGGAGTGATGCTATCCATGTTGTTTGAATGGAGAAAAGGGAAGAATTCTAGGGAAGTTTTAAGTGGGGAGCATGGTAGAATGATAGATTAGAGGAGAAGGTAGAAGGAGGGATGACTAACATTTAGAATATTTGATGAAACCATCTGTAAACCTACTATTGTATAAGTATTGTATAATCTCACACATGAGAGAGAGAAAGATTGTGTGTGTGTAAGAGAGAGAGTGAGTGTGTGTTTAAATGGAGCTACCTTAACTAAACAGAGTGTGGAATGGGGATATTGCTCCTCCCACTAGCCATAGGTTGCTAAGTAGAACCCCCACTGTAAGGCAAGATATATATTCCTTTGAGCTATTGGTAAGTGGAATCCTAGAAACCCCTAAAACAAGACATGCTATTGCCACTGCTCTTAGTTGCCACTAGAATTTGATAATAAAATTTCATTGTTGAAGATTCCATATACTTTGATCACAGGACATGGAGAAATCATGTTGGGACTGAACCAGAAGCTTCATTTCTGCTGTCAAGTTTTCATAGGTCTGGAAGGTGCCATGCAGCTTGCTGTAGGAGAAAAACCATCACCATGCTCACTAAGCCATAAACCCTGTGAGCTAAAATGATGATTGACTTGACTAAATATGCCTATATAGATGAAATAGTTGCTTCAATGCTACAGGGGTAACCAACTGCTTTCAAGGCCCATTACAGAGGAGAGAACACTTACCTGGTCCTATAAGCCTGGCCAAGAACATGTGGCTGGGGAATCATGAGTCCTAGGAAAGAACCCACTATGACTATTTTTCTAAATAGACAGCACTAAACTCTCTTTTAAATACTTCATATACCCATAGGATAGCAATGCTGTCAGTCTTACTTAGAAAATATTTTTCCAGTGGATAGTGGTTCATAATATGCATATATGAGTAGTACTAATTAAACTGGTTTTTTTTTTAAGAAACTGGATATGAAGTTGAGGATATGAATGTGAGGATGAAGTTGTCCTTGAAGTGTTGAGAGGGAGGGCGGTGGGTAAATATGACCAAAATAGATCATGTACGTGTCTGAAATTCTCAAAGAATAAATAAAAGTATTGTATTTATGTTAAAGGGGAACCGTTTGGGAGATCACTTGACAATGGTGCAGTAGAGGGCTTGTCTACCATGACAAGGCCATAGGTTCAATTCCCAGAGGTGGGAGAAGGAGGTGTAGGAAGAAGAGCAATATATACACAAAGGCAGCATGTTTTGTATGAAAAACAAACAACAAAAAAAAAAAACCAAGAATAATTGGGGAAATAGTTGAGTCAAGAAAAATGTAACACTAATTTCCTCTCCAGGTTTGGATAAGTAATAAGACCCAAGACTTCTCTCCACTTCCACTAGGGTCTGGGTGAATAATGATCATCCAAGACTTTCTTTACTTTGAATTCCTCTCTATTTCTGGTAGAACTCAGCATCTTCTCTCAGTTCAAATCTAAGAATGCTGCCAGACAGATAAACACAAACATACATATAAACTTCTGACAAGTACAGACTGAGGGAAAAAAAAACCTCTGTTCAAAGGATGGGTTGATCACAGTACTTATTAACATACAAGTTGTTTTTTTTTTTTAACTGAATTAGACTAAACGTGACTGTGTTAAATCATCATTAACCAATGAACCCTAGCCTCAGAAAACACTAGAAGTAGTTTTCTGGATTGATCTTGCCAACCGAAAGTATTCCTAACCCTGCTCATGAGTTAGCTGTCTTCTTTTACATCCTGTGGGAGCATTTGCCCCCTCCTATTAAGTTCTACTCACTCCTCATCCCTCGCTCTCTACTGTGCATTCCTTACATGCCATTCACTCCTTAGATAGCAAGACTTTATAGTTAAGAGGGACCTAGACTTACTAATATTCCAAGCTCCTTAGAGAACCCACTCTGTCAGTTAGGAAGGCCTAGACTCCTTAACTCCCCAATGCTTCACACCTCCCTCATGAACTAAAATACTAAGCTGAGCTGTTCATTGTCATGCAGAGGATCTTTAATCATCATTTCTCCTGAAGCTGAGCTCCTCCATGATGACTTCATTGGCACTTTCTCAGACTTCCTAACCACTGTTCTACTGAAAAGGACATATATGAGTGAGACTCTCGAAGATCTGCCAGGATTTTGCTTCTGAGGGTTTAAGTCTCAGGTACAAAGCCTTGAGTCTTCTCTTAGGAGCATTTTAGAAAAACATCATCCTCAAGTCTCCAAGCTGAGATGAAATATACAGCCAGTAAATTTGGTGAGAATTGAACGGAAAGTATATTTATCAAGAAAGTAAAGCAAAGCCATTCCAGGAAAATAACTTTTTTTAAAAGAGAAAATACTTTTGAAAGATAAATCAAGCCAAAAAATGCTTCTGGGAGACTCTTTGGAGTCTACACCCAAGGATGTAGTAAAAATAATCAATAATTTGTCCTTAAAAATTACCGTCTGGGTGTTTACAACAAACAGCTAACGAAACCAGTCTTGAGGAATGAGGTTCCCTTAGGCCCCATAGCCATACTCCCATTCTCTGGGTTTCTAAACTAAAACTCAAGTGGTAATCCTACACAGTGGAAAGAAAACCCTTCAACGCACAAATCTCTCCTTATGAAACGTGAGTGGCAGCCATTGAACCAGAGACAGGTTGCATCACAGCTAAACAAACCGCACCTGGCTGAAGCTGACCCAGTCTCTCCTGGGGGAAGAAGCAAGTGTCATCTAAGCTCACCTGGAGGGAGACACGGAGGTAGAGAACCTTGAGCCTCCAGCTCATTTGCTGTGTTTTAAATCAATACATCACATTCTATGGTTCAAAGGAACTTAAGTGGTTTTAGTTCTGAATTAGAGGCATGGTTAATTGCACTTTGGAGTAGATGGTGCTTGTATTGTCTTGGGTGGTTCTTATTTTACAGACCCAGAGATGGCATTTCTGCACTGCAGAATGTGCTTACAGTCATGTGCATATGGGCAGCATTAATCAAATTCAGCAGATTTTATGTAATGATCATGCTAATAATAATGAAGGAGTTAGGAGGGAGATTCGTTGGGGAGATCCCAGCAGAAATTGGAAGGGAAGTGGAATGTGGATATGATCAAAACACATTGTATACGTGCATAATTTTTAAAGAATAAAAAAATATATAACAAAAACTTTTTAATTATATGGCTGTGATGAGTCTTTCCTCTCACATTTAAGTACAGACCTTGCAATGTAATGGGCTGTGAAGGATCTAAGGAAAGACCTTCAAGTCAAAAGAGTATTCTCTGTGCCTGTCTGCTCCTATACCTGGAGTATCTACATTTGCCATTAGGAAGAGAAAAGTAAATAAAACACATTGCAAGCAGCAAGGGAGTAGAATATCTGAGGTTTATCTGATGTGAGTTGCCAAAACAACTGCCCTGCTTCCTATTAAATAACAGACAGAGTACAAAAGGCAATAGAGGAAAGGGAAGCCAGAATACTGATGAATAACTTGATGATGGAGTGAACACATTTGCTTTGCTGGTAAACTCTGGAGTCAAAATAACAAGGTTGGAAACCTATCATTACCATTAGTCATGGTATTGAATCCCCTTGAGTCCCACTTGTCACACCTGTAAAATGAGGTTTGCTGAAATGAATCCCCACAATGAAAGAAAACAATCAGCTGCTGTCTTGGTTCATTTTATGTCAACTTGACACAAGCCACAGCTAACTGAGAAGAGAGAACCACAATAAAGAAAATACCACTGTTTAGATTGGTCATAGGCAAGTCTGTGGGAGTATCGTTTTGATTAATGATGAATGTGGGAGGACCCAGCCCACATGGGGGCTATTCAACCTTTGGACTGGTGGACCTGAGTTTATAAGAAAGTTGACTGAGCAAGCCACTAAGCAGCACCCCTCCATGGCTTCTGCATCACATTCAGATTCCTGCCCTAAGTTCCTGCTGGGGCTTCCCTAAGTAATGAACTGTGTGATGTGCAACTGTAAGCTGAAATAGCTCTTTTCTCCCCCAAATTGCTTTTGTTCACGGTGTTTTGTCACAGAAATAGAAACCCCAAATAAGATAGCCACATAACCCACTCAATTGAGGTATTTTGTTTGTTTGGCTCGTAGGTTTGGGTTTTTTTATTTTTTTTTCTTCAGTGAGTGAATAAGCAAAATGGGCTGGAATTCCTCCATCCTGATCTGGAGAAACAGGATGATAACACAGGAAAGCACCAGCCAAGCCTGTGTTTTAATTAACCCTGGATCACTCAGAATCAGATACACAATTTGCAAGACCCACTGCAAAATGTAAATGTAGGCCCCCTTGTTAAACCTTGTTTATTTATTTGTTCTGTACTGAGGCCCTTAATGTTTAATTTTTTTTAAGTTTTTAATAGACACACAACATGCACATATTTATGATATAGTGTGAGATTTCAATATGTTTACAATGAGCCACGATCTGATTAAAGTTTTTGATGTATAAGTCACCTCAAAGAGTTAGCATTTTAAAAACTCTCTGTACTGGCTGTTTTACCTATTACACTGAACTACTACCAGCTGTAGTTTTTTCTCTGTGCCATGAAGCATTGGAAGTTTCTCTGCCTATCCAATAGCATTGCCATATCCACAACCCATCCCCTCCCAGGGCTTTTCTTGCCCTGGTACTCTTCCCAGTCTCACAAAAACAGCTCGTGAGTCTGTGTTAGTTTGATTCTCTATTGTTCTCATAAAACACTGACCAAAACCAACTTGGGGAAGAAATGGGCTTATTTGGTTAATGGCCATCACTGAGGGAAGTAGGGTAGGAACTCAAACAGAGCAGGAACCAGAGGCAGGAACTGAAACAGACCCACAGAAGAACAGTTCCTGCTTGCTCTCCGTGGCTTACTCAGCTTACTTTCTTATACAACCCAGGACCATCCTGGCATCATCCACAGTGAGATGGGCCCTCCCACATCAATCATTAATTTAAAAATGCACTCATTGTCCACAGGCCAGTTTAATAGAGGCAGTTGAGTTTCCCTCCTGTCATGTGACTACAGTTTGGTTCAGGTTAACTAAAAGAAGTTACCATCAGAGTATCTAATTCTATGAACTACATTTTTATCTTCTATACATAAATGAGATTATATGGCATTTGTCTTTCTGTGCCTAATTTGGCTTACTTAGACAAAGGTCTTTAATTTCCTTCCTTGTTGTCACAAATACCTGGTAGAAGCTATTTATTTAAAAATTCCAAGACGGTGAAGGTGCAAGATAGGTATCAAACAAAGCCACGGTTCTTCTAAGCAGGAAGGCATGTAAAAACATACATTTTAATTAATCACATGAATAGTAAGCAGAAATCATTCTTGTTTTATCAGAGGATTAGAGGTGCCCTAAAACCCAAACTCCAAGAAATAGTTCAATTAAAAAAGAAAATAGGAAAGAAAGAAAGGGAAAGAAAAGACCAATTATGAATCAATGGGTGCTGATTTATACTTGTTATTTATATGATGAGTTAAAATAAATGTATATTTTCATGTCTTTTATGTTCTTCTCCTTAGGAACAGAAATTGTAAAACACAGACTTATACGTATCTACTTTCTTAAACAAATAATTACTCAGTGAAGATTGCCCTGGATTACTAACTGAAACTCCCAGGCTCTGCTCATCTGCCAAGTGGAGGGCTCTGTGGCTGCTGGAAAATTGTTCTTAACTGCATAAAACACATAAGAGAATTTTTTTTAAATCCC
Source organism: Lophiomys imhausi (assembly GCA_907164525.1). Classification (NCBI taxonomy): domain Eukaryota; kingdom Metazoa; phylum Chordata; class Mammalia; order Rodentia; family Muridae; genus Lophiomys; species Lophiomys imhausi. The sequence goes on from CAJQZJ010009840.1 coordinate 4,901,432, forward strand.
TGACTATTCATTAAGGCATTTTAAGGCCTCGTTAATTCAGATGGGATAATCATTTGTTGATTAGCCAGTTTGTTAAGCATCCATTGCCAGCCGCTGATGGGGTGTGAGAAATTACATTTTATATCTACCCAAGAGTCACCTGAACACCATTAGCACTTCATTGGGTAAGATGGTATTTTCTGGGGACAAATTAGCTTGGCTTTTATTTCTCAGTCTGTTCTTTCATCTTCCAAATGTCTTTTCATTGCAAATCATTCCTCATTCACTTTTGTTTCCCTTGCCTCACCGAGGTCTGAAGCTTCTTGGTAACAAGTCAGTCAGTCACACTTACACTCGGGACTCTAGTCTCTTTGGCGTGATGGATCTGCACATTGAGGTTTCTGTGTGCATCCATATGTCTAGATGACCGTATATGTATCCACACGTGTCTCCATGTCAGTGTGCTTGTCTGTGCTCTCAATTTGGCTTTGCTTTGATTTCAGAGTTACTGGCTACAACCGCTTACATTCTCAGACTTCCAGGTGCACTTACTCAGCTTACCAAGAGAATTCATCAGCCAGGGCTCAAAGGCTCTGCTTCCTTCCTTTCCTTCCCATGCTAACTGTCTGAGAGTAACAGAACAATGAGCACGGAGAGAGAAGAGCCTGGATTAGAGATTGGAAAATGTGATTCAGAAGTCTGGTTCTGTTTTCAACGAGGAAGTCACCATCAGTGGTGATGTGCTCTGTATTCTAGCAGATGGTTTCCTCTCCCTGACAGTCAACAATTCATTTTCCCAACTCTTTAACAATAGAGTGGCATTAACATTTACCTTGTGTCATATCAAAAAGATTCAGTGATGTATTTCTCTCAAGATAGACAAGTTCCCCCATTCAGTTACAGAGCTTCTGTTCTAAAAGGGAAGGGGCGTTCCCAAGACTACAAAGGGGCCTCCAAGGCAAATTTGCAAGAAAGGGGTCATTAGTTTACTCACGGAACTGCTCCAGATGCTCGGCACTATTAGATTCAGGAAAGGCAGTGATAGTCACCAGAGGACATGGATTTCCTCCCAGGGTCTGGCAGAGAACATCCTGCCTGAAGTAGACTTGCCTGGAATCAATGCTTCTCTCCAAAATTTCAAGATGAGTCTAGAACAGACACAAAGCAAGCACGCATGTTATTAATATTTATCCAAAAGCTCAAATAGGAAAATGCCTTCTGTTCACTAAATCTTGTGATTAGTGCTATCACCAACCTAATCTGCCTGATGTATGTGGAGCACCAAAGAATGAGAGGCTCTTCATTGTGAAGGTTTAGTGGGGCTGAACAGACAGCATGGTTTCTGCACATAACTGCATAACATATTTGTTTGCAAGTTGCACTATAAGTAAGAAGGAAAGAACATAAAATTTTCTTCCCATCACCATAGTGTGGTTACCATGAAGACAGAGGATACCCAGAGCACTGGAGACCATGAGACCATCAGTCCCAGCAGCACAGAGCACAGCAGGTCCAGGCATTAATGGAAAGCTATGAGCATCTTGAAGGAAAACAAGACTACCCATGAGATGCTAAGTTAACAGAAAACTGACTGATAGCAACTGATTTTTTATGACCTACTATGCCTCCAGATTTAAATACTAGTTGAATACCCAGCATCATACAAAAAAGATAAGAAAGCCACTGAAACAAGAAACCTGGTTAACAACCTTTAAGACCTCTGGTGATATTTTCACTGACTATAACAAGGGGACTACTAGTAAACACACTAGAGATTCCCTGTAAACCACATCTGGTTAACAGTGACTTCAACTGAAGAGGGCACTGCAGCACAGGAGTATTGGTGAGCCAACATTATACAACTTAAGATCTCAAGTTTTCCCTGTAATCAGATAGATATCAACAGAGTAAAGGAGGAACAACTTATCTTTTCCCTTGATGATTGAGCCTGCTAGGTAAATAAAACACACACACACACACACACACACACACACACACACCTTATGAGAATGGTTAAGATATCTGCATATATATTATGGCAGGATGTAGTGTAGAGAAAGTGTTTACACATGGGTGTAATTATGTCCCCCAAACATGCATGTACTCATCTATAGAACACGTGAATACTTAACCTTAAATGAACACAGAGACTTTAAGATGATGATTTACTTGAGACAGGACTCTGTCTACCCTGTTTTATTTTGTTCGGATCAATATAATTATGAGTGAATAGACACAAAGACTCTTTCCTAGTTACCGAGAATCAAAGGAAACTCAGGCTGCTAGACTGGCATTGAGAATGAGGATGCCACAATCAATAAATAAGTACAAGAAGCTTCCAGAAGCTTCAAAAAAGGCATGAAAATGACCCCTCAGGTATCAGAAGGAGCACATTCTAATACTTTGGTATTTGTCCAAAGAGATCTATGTCAAACTTCTAATTTGAGATTTTTTTAAAAAATCCTGTTTAAACCGCTAAATTTGTGACAATTTGCTACATCTGTAAGTTCAACACTCCAGAGGCAGACAGGAAGAAGGCTGAGCTTGAGGGGTGGAGAGGAAAAGGACAAGAGGAGGAGAAAAGAGAGAGGAGTAAAAAAGGGAAGAGAGAAAAGGGGTGGGTAAAGGTATTAGAAAAGGAAAAGAAAGTGGAAAGGACACATAGATGAAGTGCAAGAGAACTCGACCTGGAGTCACATGTTCCTTGAAACTGATAAACACCCACCACTTAGGGCTCATTGTCTACATTACCATGGCCTATACTATTTCACGAGACTCTTGTCCAAAAAAATAAAGTAGACCACCAATCAAGCTTCCACCCAAAACAATTTGAATCTCTCTCCTCAAAATCATTGCCTTACATTGTCCACAAATCCGAAATGACCATGCTATAATCCTCATTTAATCCTACTCCCACCCCACATTACATTACTCTCCTTTAAACTGGACATCAAAGTTTCAATATGTATTCCAATTTTGTCTGCCCCCCTTTGAGAAAGTGTCAAGGTTTTTGTCACATTCTTTCACCCTGGTCAAACATCTGTAGAACAGAAGTGAAAAGGCTCAAGTAACAGGGCCCATGACTTCCCCAGGCTGGCACAGTCCCTACACATTCAGCATCATCTCTTAGACCAAGCTGTTCCATCATGAATAGTCAAAGGATCAAAGGAAGCTGTTCTGGGGGTCCAAAGACCTCAACCAATGCTTCTCCACACAACCTGCCCAGTTGCCTACCCTACATTCTTTCTTATAGGTGAAGTTTATTCTTGGTAAATCCTGGCCTTGTGGCTCATATTTTTGATTATTATTCTAAACCTGATACCACTACCCTCCCTTGAACAGAATGGAACTTGGACCTGTGATTAAGTCTATTTTAAAAGTATGTGCACTTCCACGTGGGTGCCTGTGAGTATGCATGTGTAAACAAGCGCATCATACATAGATCTACAAACACACACACATACTTCCATATTTCTTGGCTTATATTTCTTTCTGCAGAACTAGATGCCAGAAGAAATAAGGCGCTGATAATAGAACAGATTTTACTTCAATAGCCCTACATCTGTCAAGTTAATGATCATGAGCAGTTAAACAACTATTGAAAAACTAGTCTCTAAATAATACATATGACTTTTTCAAAAATGAAAGAAAAATAGATGCATGAAAGAGGAATAAATTAAAATAAAATATTAACTTTCTCAGTGTACACACAGCAGCATTTGATTACTCTCTCACACACACACACACATACACACACACACACACATACACACACACACACACACACACACACACACACACACACACACACAGAAAGCATCAAGCATTACAGCAGGAAAGCTAAGTGTAAGGGAGTGCTTGGGCCATACTGTGTTTGCATTCTGACTCTGGTTTTGGAGAAACTTAGATACTTAACCTCCTTGTGACTCAGTATTATGTCTTTGAAGTGTGCAAAAGAATTTTAATTCAGAATATAGCTGTTTTGGCAAGAAATCACATCCAAAGACTTAGTTCTATGTGATCCAGCTGGAATACAGATATACAACACACCTTAATCCCTCTGATTGAATAAAGACAAACCCTTAGTACAAACCTTTAATCCTAAACAGTGAAGATAGATAGTTTATAGAAGGAAGCACCCATGTTTAAAAGTAATGTCTAATTGAGAGGCAGAGGAAGTGATGAATCAGAGAAAGAGTTGATAGAATAGGATATGCACAACTCTTAGGAGAGAAAAGAGGAAAAAGAGGACTCAGGAGACCAGCACAGATAGAGGACAAAGGCAGTTTTACCAGGTGAGTTTTACAGAGATAAGTCGAAAAGAAAACAAGCTAGATACAGGTGAAGACAGAATGAGCCAGATAATGTGAAGGAGCCCAAGTTAGAACAGATTGCTAGAGTTAGTTTGAGGCCAAGAACAATTCAGCTAGAGATCAAGAGAGAAGCTAGATTGAATCAGTCAGCTTGGAGAGGAGTTTGAGCCAGAACAGCTGAGTTGATCCAAATAGCAAGAGTCTAGAAACAATAAGAAAGGGTGAGTTTACTCAGCAGTAGGTCTGAGAGGCTGAAAGCATTCTAGGTCTAGATAAGATGTATGGAGCGTTTCCAGGACTAGGCCTAGGTTAGCAGACTGAGGTTGTAAGCCTCAAAGATGACAATTTTATCAGGTGAATAAAAGTTACTTTTACAGAAGTGTGTATTAAAATGATATTCCCTGCTTCATGCAGTGGTTGCTAAACTTCAGGAATAAAAAATATGAGAAAAGAATCTATTGCCAAGTGACACAGGCCTATAATCCCAGAAATTTAGGAGTCTAGTGTAGAAGACTGACAATTTCAAGTTCTGCCTAGTCAAGAGAGAGAGTTCAAGTCCAGCCTGGGGAAGTTAACAAGTATTTATCTCAAAGGAAAAGATTTTTAAAGTATTTCTTTTATTTTTTGAGATTCTAAAATAATTTCATTTCTTCCATTTCTGTTTCCTCCCTCCAAACACTTTCATATACTCTTCCTTGCTCTTGTCCCAATTATGACCTCTTTTTTTCATTAATTGTCTGAATACATATTCCTAAATATAATCTGTCCAGTCTGTATAATGCTACTTATAAGTATATTTTAAGGGCTGATCATTTGATATCTGATAGCCAACTGGTGTTCCCTCTCTCTTGGGGAAGACTATTTCTCCAGATTTCAGTGTTCCTTGGTTGCCTAGACTTCTTTGTCGTGGTTGGGTTTTTCCTGGCCACATTAGCAAGCCTGTTGTTGTTGTTCTTCTTCAGTTCATGTTTAGGCATTCATGTTGGTGAGACTTTAAAAGTGTAGTTTTTGAGACTGTAAGGAGAAACACTCCCACAGCAAACTCCCTGACCTTCTCAGGCATTTACAGTCTTTCCACCCCCTCTTCCCTCGATGATCCCTGAGTGTTAGGTCTTGGAGTGAATTGTAAATATGTCTATCATTTGGGACTCAGCTGGACAGCTCTGCATTTCCACTGGTTGTGGTTTCCTTTAATGGTCTCTGTATGTTGAAAGAGAAGTCTCCTTAATGTGGTGTGTGGATTACAGTCCTTAGGCTAGACCCTGGAGAAGAAAGTGCAGGATCCAGCTGGGTGCAGAGGTTGGATGAGGTAAATTTTTTAAATTTCTTACAATTTTTAATGTTTTTGCCTAAGGATGTTGCTCAGAGGTAGAGCACTACCGAGTGCTCAATCCCTAGTACTGAGTATAAAAAGTAATTACCTAAAATTAAATGAAAATTAAACAACAAGATCTGGTGAGATGGCTTCATGGTTAAGAGTGTACGCGTTTGCTGTTCCTACAGAGGACCCAAGTTCCGTTCTAACACTGATGTCAAGTGGTTCACAGGTCTGACATTTGATTCTCACCTCCATGGGCAACTGCACTCATGTGTACATACCCACATGCAGACACACATGCATATATCCCATTTTTAAAACTGTCATGTAGGACACTCAATGTTATCTGTTATTGTTGGTGAAGCAATATTAATTTCAACTGCAATATATTTAAAGGAAATTTAAGTGAATTTAAAATGAAACACCAGTAATATGCATAAACACTCAGAAGCCGGGAAAACAACTCAAAGAAAATACGGTCCGCATTACACATGAAAACAAAACAAATACTTCAGAGAAGCACAGAAAAGAACATTTACTCAAATGACAGCTATAACCATACATGTTGTAAGTATAAACGGGTTAATCAGTCTTATTAAATGACAGAAACATTCAGATTACTGTTTATAACATTCTAATGCATGTTTTATATAAGAGGTACTTTTGAAAGCAGGCTGGTATATATGAGAAACACTCCTAAATTATCTCTTTATTTTGTTTGCTCGTACTCTAACATTTTTAGGGGGAAATATTGAATCTAAAAGGAAACGTAAACATAAATTAAAGCAGGCAAGGCAACAGTAATATATAACAAAATCATATCCCAGATCTAGTGCATTAAATGGGATTTTGAAATCTTATTTTGATAAAGGGCACAATTCGCAATGAACATATAAAACTCATAAATCTTAAGAATCAAATAACACGGCTTTGAAATATATAACACAAAACAGCAGAAAGAGAAAAATGACACCAGGAATGGGAAATTGCAAAATGGCGTCACAGATGTGGGTAAACAGAGGTGGCAAAGGCGATGATACTGAACAAATGAACGTGTTGCCATTTACGTGGTTGTCTTAATATGTTTTGTTTAATTATTTTCGAACAGCCATGAAATTGGGATGATAGTCATATATGAGGCTATTAAAATCCACTACATTTCAACAAAAGGAAAAATCATATGAACCACATTTCTGATCATTATTAAAATAATTTGGAGCTAAAGTAAAAATTATTTTAAAATAGAAAACAGAACAACTTTTTGAGAAATAGAAAACATTATCCCAAAAGAAGCTTGCTGAAGGAGTTTATATGCGGAAAAGAAAACCAATCTTAGGTTACTAGTTCAAGCCTGTTGTAAGAGTTAGATATGTTAAGGTACAGATTAATAGTTGCTTAGCATTTGCACAAGCAAGGAACAAGCCCTGGAGCCTTTCCAAAGTGCATTCAGTGGGATGTTAACAAATGCTGGAATATTTAAGGAACTGGAGGATATGAGCCATTCATAGCCAAAACACTGGAAATGGTGATTTAAATAACATGAAAAGAGCTTCAGGACAGGAGACTTCTCAGCTTCTTTCCTATGGATGCAAGCACTGTACCTGCTGAGAATGAAGACTGGCACTCACTGCTTCATGAATGTAAATGGCCACTGATTTGTTTTTTTTTTTTGTTTTGTTTTGTTTTGTTTTGTTTTCCTATAAAGATTACAGGAGGGCTTGCAAAATGACTCAGTAGATAAAAGACTTGGCTGCTAAGCCAGAGGATCTGAGTTCAATCCCCAAGACTCACATGACAGAAGGAAAAAACCAACTCTTCCAAGTTGTCCTCTGACTTCCACATGTGCACAGTGGTCAATGTGAGTTCATACACACACACACATATATACTAGATAGATAGATAGATAGATAGATAGATAGATAGATAGATAGATAGATAGATAAACACTTCCCCATACTGGGGCTGCAATGACTGGCCTCAATAAAAGAGGAAGCCTTCAGTCCTGATGTACTTGATGTGCTGGGGTGGGATAGTATGGAAAAAGGGCTCCCCTTTCCTGAAGGGAGAAGGAGGGATGGGGGAAGTAGGCAGGAGGGCAGGATCCCAGAAGAAGTGAGGGAGGGGGCTACGATCATTATGTAAAATGAATAAATAAATAAACGTGAAATTAAAAAATAAATCGATGTAATTTAAAATTTAAAGATTTAGGAAGTAGGAGTGTTACAGAATTCACTTTGGGAAATAGTATTGTGCCAAACTGTTCTGGGAACCAGACTCTTTCATTTGTCTCTCATTTTATCATGACCAGAAGGGTCCTCACTGAGACAGACTGGGATGATTGACAGCCTGTCAAGGAAAAGCAGTTACTATCATTTTGTGTTACAAATAACTCACAGAAGTGTAGTCCCTGATTTAAAAAAAAAAACAATAAAAAATTAATGAAATGATAGGGCTTCAGTGCAACTAAGTTGTAGCCCACCCAAATTGTCAAGCCTGCACAGGACCCTGGCTTTACTGTCAGTACTACCAGGTATCATAATAACACTGAAAACAGTTGTTGCAGGATTTTGCCACATTGTGTGAACTTGAAAAGTCTGTGGTATGGCTCAGCCTTTGATCCTAGAGCTTTTTGTTTACTGTACACAAGTACTTGTGGTGTGGCTCAGCCCTAGCACACACCTTTAATCCAAGAGCTAAATAAAGTCAACCATAGGTCAAGAGGCAGAGCAAGTGACCAGCCAGACAGGGAGTGAACATAAGCAAACAGAAATGAAGGACATTAAGGAGGAGGGTACTTAAGACATCATGGAGAAGAAGAAAGGGCTTTTTCCTTCAGGGACATGGGTGGAGTAGGAACATCAGCTGGGTCCTTCCTCTGCCTCTCTGAGCTAGCAGGTTTTCACCCCTGCATCTGGCTCCTGACTCTTCATTGGTAAAATCAAACGATTTGGATTTCTGTTCTTTAAAACTACAAACAGTAATAATAAAAATCTAGGTTTTAGAACTCAGATACAGGAGGCAAGTTCAGCTTTCCATTTGTCTATGTAAGTCATTAATTACAGTTGCTTGTGAGAGAGTCAAAGGTGACAAAGACATCACCATGCCAGGGAACTTGTCCTTCCCAGTGTGCCTCAACCTGCTCCCCACCAGCAAATTCAGGAGCAGCAGGCTTGAATTTTGTTAATTTGTTTTATGTGTGCAATTATCACTGGCGTTACAGCCTTCCAAATACCTAGTCTACATTAACTTAAGCTCATTCCCATAAACTGTAATGTTTTCCATACCCATCCCCCCTCACCTCTCAAGGAAATATTTGTCCCCTTGGACTTATCACTTCATATACACCAAATATGTAACACCTCCAACTCCAAGGCGATTATTTTGGTGCTAGTCACAGAGGCAATGACTAGCAGTCAACCAATAAAAAGCTTCAGCTGGATTTCCCTTTGCTCAGATGGCTTTGTCTTGATCTCCAGCTGAATGCTCCAACCTCAGGTCCAGAAAGACTCTCTTAATTGGATATTGTTGGGATCCTTGATGAGAGAAGCAGGGCCTGTGAATGCCAGTGCCAAGTGATGCTAATTACAGCCCTGTGGAAGCCACAGGGGTGGGATTCTTTTTAAAAGTGGCACTGAGTTCAAAGAAATTGCTGCCAACACCCAGAAAAGTTGACTTCTTAAAGGGAAAGGCCTGACTGCAGGGATATCAAGCTGATAACCTTAGCCTGGGGCCATGTCTTGAGTTGCTCTGCAGAGTCTTTGGGCTTTCTTAAAGCTTCCACAAAAGCCATTTCCTGACCTCAGCAGGATACTCTGCTGATGGTCTCTTACAAAGCAGGAAGCACCACACTCTGAGAAATCATCTTTTCTTCTTGTGATCCCCCCAAAACTGCACTTTCTGGTGCCCTAATTTAAGGGTGGAAAGCCCAGCCCCAAGGACATGGCCTTTTTTATTAGCACAGCTTATTTCATTTCACACATCAATACGCTCAGCGCTCAATAATCAGAATCTCCTCACAGAAACAAACAAGACCTTTTGTTTGTTTGTTTGTTTGTTTTGTTTTGTTTTGAAACAGGGTTTCTCTGTGTAGCCCTGGCTGTCCAGGACTCACTTTGTAGACCAGTCTGGCCTTGAACTCACAGAAATACACCTGCCTCTGCCTCCTGAGTGCTGGGATTAAAGGCATGTGCCACCACGCCTGGCAAAAACAAACAAGATCTTTAGGTAAAACAGAAGCTGGAGACCACACTGGAAGTTCCAGACAAGAACCTTCCTAACATTTTTTTTTTTGCATGAGAATTAATCTTTTTTATTCAGAAAAGGTAATCTGATGTGTGGTTTAAAAAAAAAAAGCTTTCTTTCCATTTATTTTCACTCAAAATTTAATTACAAAACCTTTAATGTTGTGCCAGCTCCAGGGGATGATGCCACCTTAGGGTTTGCAAAGAAGACAAAAATACAAGTATATGCAAAAATATCTGTACAGTTTTAATATCAGAATAGTATGGATGAACAGCCATTTCTCTCAATAAAATTTTGAATTTCATGTGAAGAAACAAACTGATACAGTTCATATAAATTTCTTTCACAAAAGACAGAATAGACATTAAATGAACATGATTTTAAAGCCTGTCAAAATGATATTTATTCATTCATACTCATGAACAGGAAAGAGACAAGGCAACCTTCCTAACTTAAAGAAATTTACTTCTGTTTTTTTCCTGTGGTGCTGCTGAGGGATGCAGGTGCCTTGTGACCACCTGCGATACACCTTACCACTGAGAGATACCCTAGTGCCCCAGGGGCTTACTTTAAAAACAAGAAGGACGTTTGCCACTTATAAAGAGAAGAGGGCTTTAATGTGCTTTATACATTAAAAAGTAAAGAGTATGAACAACCACTGTGATAAGGACATCAGTAGCCTTGTATTTATTTCCTTGTGGTCTTCTATTTGATCTTTGAATGCTTTACATTTTAGTAGAGATTATGTAATGGGCAGCCAATGGCTCTAACAGAGAGAATGATTACCATAGATACCACATCAGTGCTCTATATCTAGAATTGATACTGAGGTAGACACTTTTAAACTTCCATCTATCAATCATCTTATATTCATAACTGCCTATACAATATGGCATTTTTGCTTCCATTTTACAGGTGTGAAAAGTAAGTTAGGAAGACATTTAAAGGTTTGCACATATGCTACAAAGCAAGGAAACATGGGCCTAGAATCAACAGTGACCATCTGACTTCCAAAAATTGTCCTTACATTGTGACTGTCATAGTGTGAGCTTTTCTGGCAAGATGTCATATGGCACATCTACTCCTCAGAGGAACAGACGGCACTGACAGGCCAGAGAAGTGATTCCAAGACCAGCTTGGTGGACCAATGAGTTTTGAGGCTACTTACAAGTATATTGATGACTCAAAGTAGTGGCACCACTGAAGAGTCCCCAATCTCAGTCAGCTTTCTGCTTCTTACACACAGCACTTTCTAGACCACATGCAGCAAGTGGGTGTTGAGGTGAAGACAAGTCTCAGGCAAGGATATGGTGGCTCTCCCTCTTTTATGACGTAACTAACAGCCCCCTTACTAGTGTATCATAGATTCACATGTCTCCATGTTGTTCTGTTTATTTTCTTGCCTTGACTCTAGGCCAATGTATTCCACAGCCACCACAGCAACTATGCTTCAAGACCACCTAAGTTAACATCTTACCTGGAAGACACAACCCCACCACAACAGCTCCAGACACCTGGCATTTTCCTGCTCTTTTGGAAAAAGCCTGTCCTTCAAGCACATCTTGACTCCTTCATGCTCACCTCCTTAATATCAAGACCCTACATCAGCATCGGCCTTTTGTTTTGGCCCATACAAGGCTGGGTCTCTGTCTACTTATTACATGACACTGATCTATAGTTTACTGGTTGCATCTTTGATCTACCCATGGAGGTCAACATGTCCCATTTGATGTCTCTGAAACTCTCCATTTATTCTGAACTCTGTATAAAATGGAACATATTGTACATGAGGAATTCTCTTTTCTCCTGCCTGTGTTCCCCCACCTCCTTTTTCTTTCCCTACTCTTTTCTCATCTCTTAAGATGGTAGTAACATTTTCTCCACTAAGTATATATATATATATATATACTTAGTATATATATATATATATATATACTATATATATATATAGGAAAAGAAAAACAAAAATCTCTGCCCTACTGCTCTACTACTTACAACCTTTATTAAGCTCTCCCAATACAGAATACCACTTATGACCTGATTCCTTATCTCTTGCCATGTAGTTAGACCTTCTCAATGAGATTCCATTACCTCACCTCCTAATCTACTGAAAATTGTCTTGGGGCCACATTTTCATCCAACATCACTGCTCCTTATATACCATCCGTAGCATCATCTCAGTACTTTAATAGGCGAGCACTGCTTTCAGTTACTTCTATTGTGATATGGCTGATTGAAACCTAACTCCTTTTGTTTGCTTCAGAATTATAATATCCTATTTCTTCCTCTTAGATTTCTTTTAATGCTGTAATTTGGACAATTATTGAGCAGAATTGCCTGCAAGCACCTGGAAGATATCAGTTTGAAAGGACCAAATATTAATTCTCTTATTATAAGAAAATAATAATGTTTTTAAAGTTTCATTATTTAGTTTCAAAATAATGTTTTATAAGTAAAAATATCCAGCATACAGTCCTCTGCTATAAAAATGTTTGCAATCCTTAAACATAATCTTTGTTATATGAGATTTACAAATTGTAAATTCCACATTAAATTTATTTCCTGCCCCTCAACATAAACCTCAAGTCACATATAGTTAATTCTACCCTTGGGACATCATTCACATTAGTTTGTCATTGATCAGTTGGAAAAGAACAGTTTTAGGACACATTCAAAAATAAAAATGACCAGTGTGAGTCTCAGAACCAACTCATTCTGTCATGTGGAGGAATGGTTTCACAGGTGAATCCCAAGTCAATTATACTCTGAACCTAGAGAGGATGAAGGCCATCAGTCATTGGAAATGTGAAGCCTAAAATTGAGAGTATCTTTTTCACTTTCCAGATAACACATTATGTTATATACCCTGTTCTGTAAGAGAAAGAAGCCCCAACACCTTTCCTGTGTCTTTTCTTACTAACGCCTCTCAAATGTCTATAGTCAGTAGAAAAAGCACAAAACACCCACATCGGTTAGAAATCTCATCTCATCTAGCTTGCTTGCTAGCCCCATCTCCTCCCCTCGAAGCATGGTCTTCTTTGTCTTCCTTAAAATGAAAATATTTTTGCATAGACACCAATCACTCCTCAGGTATTTCTAAGTTGTAAACATTAGGCTCTGTACTCTAGTCACACAAGCTTCTAGGAAGGAAGTGCTCCAGAGACCTAGAGCAAGATGGAAGCCTGATTCCTGTCTTTGAACCAGCTTGTAGACACTCACCAAGAGTCTATCAGAGCATGCTGAGATAAGAGCTGGACCATGTTTGATAAAAACTGTTAGTATTCAGCTGATCCACAACCATAGCACTCAGGATTCCAGATAAAGCCTTTGAGTTGGTGATTTAAACACTGCCATCCGTATATCTATATCCTCACAGAACTCAACGACTATATATACTTATAAAATTTATCAAGCTCCATTTTTAATAGCCACAGTACGTAGTAGCAAGCACGAACACGAAGCTGGTCCCAGAGCAGTAAAATCCACTGGACTCATTCCACACTTCCACAGTGGAGCAGAAAGGCCGCAGGAATTAACATCAAAGGCCAGTGCTCTGTTTCCCACTTTGTCGCTAGCCAGATATGGGACTTCTCAGCCTTGGTTTATGCATCTAAAAATGTTACAGTTGAATCAGACAAGCCCCCAGACTCCTTTCAATGCTTTATATTCAACTCCATCAAGAATCTTCTCAGAATTCAAGGTAGTCTAACAAATGTGTGTATATGGTGTCCTATACCTATGCTTCTTCCTCCAATGGAAAGAAACAAACATGTACACAAAAGGGCATCCCCTTCCCCAAAAGACATTTCACAAGCAGTGCTTCATAGTCAAGACCAAAGAGCAAGTTGAGACACTCATGAATCCTGCCTGTTTTGTGTCCCCCAAAGGCAGCAAGCATCTCCTACACCAGGCATGCCTTGTTTCAGCATATTGTGAGAACCACATTTCTTAGATTAACTTCTTGAGTTCTCTAAGGGTGATACACAAATAATAACTAGTTGTGTTTCTTCTGCAATCTGGGAGAAGTAAAAATATCTCTGTAAGTACTACAACATATGGGGAGAAGGACAGCTGCGCTTTCATGAAGGCCTTAGCCAAGTGGTGTAAGTGTGCCTGCTCGAGGAGAAGATTTTTATTTTACATCAAAGCATTCCTTTTGAATGGTTGTTGTCTTGTCCTATTCTTTATCACGGCCTTAAAAATGAAAATGTTCAACCTTCAGGCTAAATGCTATATACAGGCATATACATAATATTATAAATACTGCAATAGCATTTTGTATTAGCACAGAGAATAAAAGCATTTTGCAGAAGATACTGTAGCTCATTATCCCACAGGATATTCACGAATTAGCTAGGCCAAAGTGATGGTTTGCTAACTTTTGAAAATGGTAGGAAACTACATGGTCTAGACATAAGTTTACTCAAAGTAGTCCCATGAGTAATTTTGTAGGAGCTTCAAAAACAGGAATAACTGTGGGTCTGGCTGGCTAATGCTGCACTTTCTACATTAGTAATCATGGCCACTGGGCTCATTGCTTTCTCCTTCCACTTTTTGCTCAAACACAGAAAAGGGATCTACTGGAGGAGCTGACATGCATGCTCTCCCACAGACTCACAGTCTCAGAATCTCTCTCCTGTCTTCTACCTCTCTCTTTTAGTAAAGAATCCTTTCCTATATCCCTGCCTTTTGTGTGGGTTGATCCATCTAACAAATTCATCCTTTACTTGAGGACTTAGTCAACACAAAGCCCCTAAGACATGACCCCAGCTCTCACTCTCCCACTCTCAACCAGTAGACACCTTGGCCTTTAGAACAGCACTGATCATGACCCAGACATGTACTCCAGTGAAGGACAAAGAACACCAGGCAAGTCAGTGACCACAAACCTCACAGTCTTAAGAGGGCCATAGCTCTTCTCCCCTTGCCCACCCCTGATACTGGGGTCTCTGGGATATTGTCAGAAAAACCTCCCACCCTTTCTCTCTTACCAGGGTAACAATGTGATAGGACATTACCATGAGGCTGGAGTAAGTATAAGGATAATGATAGGCCAGGTAGCAGGCATCCTCATTGTGTGGGAAGGTAATAGCAAAGGTGAGGGTGTAATAGCGCTTTCCAGATGCTCCATCCATGGTAGCTGCATTCTGACGATAATGATTTCTAAAGAAAGCAAAGGACAGGATGAGAATGAATGAAGATGAGGATAGAGTGAGGATGCAGTTGGGGTGGGCAGGCCCCAGAGTTCTAAATCTCCGAACTCTGTGTTATATAGTGGCAAGAGAACCATAACTCAATGATTAAACACATTTTAGTGGGTAAAACTTAGAAAAGGAAGAGACAGGCATGTAAATTCGCTGCCAGCTCATGTATCAATATGGCTACACATAAGCTTGACCCAGCATCTCCCACTTGTGGTATACATACTGTGCTTCCCTTGCTGCAACTGCAGATGAGCACTTACCTAGCCATTGTGCTAGGAAAAAGGGGTTGAAGTCAGCAATTCTGTTTTGTACTGTCCTGTCGCAGACATACATCCAAATGTTTGTTCCCCAATCCTTGTCACTCTGCATAGCCATATAAAGTGCAGCTGATCCCTTTTGTTTTGTTATATTTTGCTATGTCATGTACACAAACTATATTTTGCTTCACATCACTCATCCTCGAGCTCTGATGTTTTTCCTGACCCCTCATCTGTGATGTTTCCTAAGTTTCAGAGGGGGTGATATAGATATCCCATTTAGGGCTGGACATGCCACCATTTCATCTTGGAGCATCAAGTCTGTGCATTAACCGACTCCTGCTATAATAAGAAGCTTTTCTGATGAAGGCATAACACAGCACTAATCTGTGGCTATCAACGTGTAGCACATACCGTGTGCATCTGACAGGTGGATTTATTAGCTGTAGCTACTAAACATTGAATTTCATCTCAAGATTCACATATATCCTCTTTTGTTACTGCTGTAATAACTCGTTGTGCTAACAAAGAAATGAAAGCTTAGAAAGACTAGTTGACCTTAAAGCAAGAAAATGTTGGATACAGAATTTGAACCCACTAGCTGAAACGACTATTCTTTTCATTGCACAATAAGTTCTTTCCAAAGGAATGTCTTTGTCATCCCAAAGGTCACTTTGCTTCTTAAAGCTCAAGAGTGCACATTTTCTTTTGTCAAAGATGAAGAACCAATTTTGATACTTCAGAGAACAGTATCAAAGCAAATTGCACCCAGAAGTACATTCCAAGCAATGTTTTCCACACACGCTTCCAGTTACACTCTCGTTTTGCCTGTTGATGTTGAGACAGCTGTACAGGCTTTCCTGAGAAATGTTACCATCCAGGCTGCATGATAATTCAAACTACACATAACACCAAAGAGGTAATTCCACCTTTGGCACTACATTAGCTTGCTGGATCATTGTGAGGTTTTAGGGTTTGGGGTAAGGGAGAAGGAAAAGAGAGGAAAAATAGATTATTTTTTGTGTGTTCTTGAAAAATATAGAAACTGGATATTCTTTTCTTCCTTTAGCTGCCTTCATGCTCTCCTTACCATCACTAAGCAAAACAGGCGCTTGTGTAGGAAAGAAACTGATGGCAAGCTATTGCACTTTCTCTGCTCTTTGGGATGATGCAATTTTTATTAAACTAGGGGTAGGTGTGTGTGAGGTTGTCAGTCCTTCCAGCTACAGCTCTTCTAACAGCAACACTTTGCTTGCTACAATTTCCATTCACATAACAACCTGGAGCCTTTTATTCTGGAGAAGAAAGGATACTTCCATAACACCAGGACCACACAGCTTTTGAATCACACTAATAGAATCTATTTCCCATGTGCTTACAAATAGTTTCGAAAGAGTATCGTCCCCCATGGTGTTATCTAGGTCTTGATATCTAACTGGCTCTATTTTTTTCTGGATTTTCCCTAAGTTTTGAAGTTTCTCCAAAAGCAAAGACTCTGGTTATTAGAAAGTATGCAAAGAAGCAGATGACCACCCAGAAGGCAGGAGAGGCACATGTGTTCTGTCTTTATTTGCTTTCTGATTGTGCTTGTAAAACCCCCCAATGAAAAGGCCCATCTTCTTTATACCTAGCTAAATCACAAACGGGCAATGACAGCTCCTAACCAAGAAAAATGAGTCAAGGACACTGCATTAAAACACGAAACAGTGTCCAATCCATAAACAATACGTATGTGAGCATGCAAGCACATACACACATTCACAAATACAAAAACAAATAGAAACATTATCAGATGCCCACTGTCACCAGATTGTCCATCTATAAACAGCAGGGTCAGAGTCAGTATTCTGGCGTGAAAATAATAAACTTCCATGAGAACCAGTTGTAGTGGACTTATTTGGCAATGGCCTTGCTTTTTCTTTTTTTAAGTTTATTTATTTATTGCTTCAGGTTACATCTCCATCATAGTGTACTCTTTCTACCCTTCCCAGTCCTGCCCTCCCACCCTCTACCCCCTAATCCTTCCATCCCACTCCTCTGGAGTGGAGTGTCCCTACATATCAGTTCCCTGCCCCAGTTCAGCAGTTATATGAGGGCCAAGAACCTCCTCATACCCTGGGGTCTACAAGGCAGCACCAATAGGACAAAGTGTCTCATTGAGAGGAAGAAAAAGTCTATGTCCATGTTCCCTTTGGTGTGTTGGTTGTAGTATAGATATCCTGTACTATATGGCTAAAATCCTACTATAAGTGAATAGATGCCATGTGCATCCTTCTGAGTCTGGGTTAGCTCACTCAGAATGAGCTTCTCTAGTTCCATCCATTTGGCTGCAAATTGCATAATTTCCTTGTTTCTGATAGCTGAGTAGTATTCCATTGTATAGATGTACCATAGTTTTTTAATCCATTCTTCGGTTGAGGGACATCTGGGTTGTTTCCAGTTTCTAGCTATTACAAATAAGGCTGCTATGAACATAGATGAGGCAACTTCCTTGTGATTCGGTGAGGAGTCATTTGGATGTATACCCAGAAGTGGTATGGCTGGGTCTTGAGGCAGGCCTTGCTTTTTTTATAGATCTGCCCATGAAACGTGAAGAGTAGTGGTTGCATGCAGCATTAAGATTGATGCTGTGTGTTTCCCACTGTACACTGGAGTCATATTACAAGGACATCTACCCAGAGCAGACTTAACCCTCCTTTCTCTGCTACAGAGAGAAAGAAAGAGGAATAATGAACTCTGTATGTATCTGTCTGTATGTTCTTCCCCAGTGAACCCACTCTGGGATCCAAGGAAAGACAAGTTCCAGTGGAATGGAAAGAGAAATAGCATGGGCTAAGTCCATGATTTTAAAATTATACAATCTCAGTGATAGATAAGGAATGCAGATAGTAATTCTGACTATATGAAATCTTCTCACACATGTATGCATGTAAATACACATGAGAGAGAGAGAGAGAGACCTTACCCTGTAGACTGATGGTGTCAACTCCCTCCCTGGCAACCCAGACTTTCCCAACATAGTTGCACCCTACTGGGATTTAAGGAAATTGTTATAGGAAATTTTGTTGCAGCCTCTACTGATGGGTCTAAATTCTGGATGAATATAAAGCAAATGCCAGACTTCGCCACTGGAAACTTTTTCAGTGATCACACCATAGAGGAGGTGACAATGCCCCAGACGATGTTTCTCAGGGACCTTTGACAAAATGTCTAGTAAGTTTCTAATGTGCAAAAGGGCTCCATGATTCCATTTGTTCGTGGCAGAATAAACTGTGCCAATTAGCTGGTTTTGTTTTCTCCATTACAGTGTACACACTGAAGGGTGTCTTCAAGGCAGCAACATTCACCCCTACCACATAGGCTGCTTCCTGTGTTACGAGGGCCCAGAAAACTTGCCCTCATCCTCATTTAACCTGAGCCCTTCTCTCAGCTCAAATGTTTCTCCTTCCAAGAATCTTTCTACAATATCGCGCATAGCCCGCATAGCCCTTTGACCTTGTATCTTCCCCACTGCTAACACAAGGACCAGGTTCATCCCTTTGTACGTTGTTGTACTTGGCATTTGTGTGTCATGCCTGGACATGGCAACAAGTCATTTGAACCTGACAGAAAAATGTAGTTAAGATTCCCTGACTAATAATTAAGGTGACTCACCTATTTCATGTAAACCTTAATGTTGCCCTTTTAGGGTAAATACTTTTTGCACCTTCTATAGGTGGAGACATTAGAGCTGTTCCATCTCCTCTCATGAGCAGAGATAAATGTCAGAAGGGATCAGCTGAGGTGTATTACAGAGCCACTCAGCGCCTGCGGCTTCCCTCCCTCTGCCCTTCAGCATTGAGATTACTTTAGAGCAGAGCTGGGTGAGGACTGGGAAAGGTGGGAAGCTGTGAATTATCTTGAACAGTTCCACACAAGCAGCATTCAGACTTAGCCCTGGAACTAAAATTGTTCTCATTGTATCACTTCCCTTGAAATTTTGTTCAGTTCAGCAAGTATGAATCTGTGATCTGTATACATGAGGACTGCAGCAAAGTTAGGATCTAAAATGAAGGAGGAATACAAAACAATCCAGGTGAGGGCTAGTGAAGGTGAACAATCTACTATTACTCTATCATCAGTATTTGATTCAGTTAAGATGGTTCTAGTAATTATCGCTAAAAATCTCTAACATGAATTGAATACCTACAGTATGCACTGTCTGTGGCTTGCTGTGTGTTTTATCCCTTGTCCTTAAATCTTCAGAACTGCTCTGTGGTGGTAGATGTCATTTTTATCCTTATTGTATAGATAAAAAAATAAAAGCTTAGATTGAGAAAAGTTGGAGTAATTTGTCAAAAGTCATTGTGGTGAAGGAATGGTGGAAATTTACTCACAAGAACAATTTTCCCTTTGAAGCATCTCTACTGTGTGAGGAAAAAAAGAAGTCTGACTATCAATATGCTCTCAGATCACAGGGACTCTAGGCAGGTCATCTTGGGACAAAGATGACCTAGGCTACCCAGACCCAGCCTCTCCACAGTTAAAAGCATCCCGTTCCCTGAACCATTCATCTTCAGAAGGATTTGCACTTTTGTAACCATAAAGCCTTCAACAAAGCAGGAAACAGTATACACAAATTACATTCCTTTCCACTTGTGCTCAGAAATAGTCCAGGAAGTTGCGTTGTCGTTACTGTTGTTCTCTGTGTATGAAATTAGCAAACAGCACCGCCACGTGTGAATTAGGTAATCTCACAATGACGACGGCTCCGTAACAAGGGTACATCATCTGACTTAATGGAATCTAATAAGGCACAGCACCTGACTCGCTGGGCGTCCCAGTGACTGCAGCATCCCTAATATTCTATATAACACCGAATCGCTCTCCTGAGATCCTTTGGAAGGATGGATGACGGCAGCGCTCTTGTATGGCATTCATCTTCATGAATGAGCTGTTCCATCTCCTCTCATGAGCAGAAATAAATGTCAGAAGGGATCAGCTGAGGTGTATTACAGAGCCACTCAGCGCCTGCGGCTTCCCTCCCTCTGCCCTTCAGCATTGAGATTACTTTAGAGCAGAGCTGGGTGAGGACTGGGAAAGGTGGGAAGCTGTCTGTCAGAAGGAATAGCAGGCCACAGGAAAGTAAATAAAACAAACTAACACTAACGTGTCTTTGCTTACTTTATGAGAGGCACAGAAAAAAAGAGTCCACCCATTTTGTTCTCCAGTCTCTGGGGTCATGCCCTGCCCTCTCTGGGTAGAGAAGTCTTGGAAGTAGGTAGGATATGGAAGCAGAATAGAAGGAGTAGTAGATAACCAGGGGAAAGGACTGAATTGTGCACACGGAGACAGTATTAAAATTTTCTCCTGGAATGTATTAATTATCTAGGTAATAAAGAAAGAAATTAAAAATACCTAATGTATAATGTGTGGATTGTCCTGACCGGACTCTGCGGTCCTGTCAATCATATATGATGAATAATTATAAAACAAACTTGGTTTTGGGCCAGTGAACTCAAACCCTCTTTCTTGTTTTATTCCAGGGAGAATTTTTTTAAACACACACTAAATTCTACATCAGCTGATTTCATGACATGGAGATCACCATTGTGGCCTCAGCAAGGCTTTGTTGAGGGAGGGGCAGGAATGACCTACCATTCCCTCTGTCTTTTGCTTTTAGCTTCTGGCAAAGTATTTAAGTATCCAGAAGTATTTTTTTTTTTTATGGATCTGTAGATTAACTTATGTAAACTAAACCTTGACATTTAGACAATTGCTTAGAAATCGCAGATTGATGACAACATTAAGTTGCACACACACATAACAGGAAAAGAGCAAAATGCGCATGGAGGAGCCCCAGCCCTTCAGTCCCAGCCCTTTCTCAAGAGTGCTTCATGTAGAAGTAACCTGATTAGATGTGGAAAGCTAAAACATTTTTTCAAAATTATTCAAAAAATTGGTTTTACACACACACACACACACACACACACACACACACACACACACACACACACAAGAGTTGTGTTTATTTGTTTTCCAGGCATGGTCTCACTATACAATCTAGGCTGGCCTGGAAGTGATGAGATCCTCTGGTGTCAGCTTCTCAAAGTCTAGGATTTCAGGTATCCACGCAGCTATAACTATAGTTTCAATAGTGAACTCCATTGCAAAAGTATGGTGTGTCCTGAGCTACCAATAGCATAAAGGTGAGGAAAAAACAAATTTTTTGTTTCACCTCTTTCTCATCATTTTAGCATTTCTATGGTTCTCAATGTATGTAACAGTGAAGTAGGTAAAATCATTTATTTTAGAGTAATATATGAGCAAATACTTGTTAGCTGGTGCATGTATAACTCTGCCTTACTGCTAGTGTTGCACTACCAAAATAATTTGGAAGCTACCTGCAATTGATAACCATTGATGGCACAAATCAGTCAACACAACTTTGAAGTTGCTCATTGTTACTGTCACTTTTTAAAGAAAATGGAGGGCCCTTCCTTCCAAGTGTCCTTTTTCTTTCACACTTGTGTTAAGTATCCAGATACCATGTTCATATTTGTCCTTACGTTGAATATCCTGACATCCCTTAAAACACAGAAATTTAATACCACAATGATAACAGAGCATCTAAGTTTGTACTAACATAGAGAAGACTAGGACACAAGGAGGTAAAGCTCCCCCTGGCTAAAACTCCAGAGAGAATAAATGCAGGAATAAAACAAATTCTACCTCAATTCAATCACAGACTGTGATAAGAAACTAGGTAGAAGATGTTGTACAGTAAAAGTAATTCATAAAAGACAGAGATGTTCACTGAAAACTCACCACTTCCTAATGATTTTACCCTATCTTGAAGTTGTTTATGTCCATGGTACCTTCATGGTAGACATTCCATATAGTGGTGTGCTACAGGACAACAGGACAATCTTCCAAATTTTTTTAGTGGCATTGTGTTGGTAGTTTGAAACTGGCCATAGTGGGACATTTACACCAGGGAAATCTATAAGCACTGTAAACTCTGTATGTGTGTGTGTGTGTGTGTGTGTGTGTGTGTGTGTGTGTGTGTGTGTGAATGTATGTGTGTGTGACAGCATGTGTGTGAATGTGTGCATAAAAAAAGACAGAGATGTTGTAACCTGTGGCTGATTAGAGATTACATATATCTACCCTGTTGTTACATCATATTATTGGAGATGTGTTAACATAATGTGGTGCATAATTGTAAAACAAACTCCACCACAATGTAGCAGCCTTATCCATTCATCTCTGTTATATTCATGGCTGAAATATGAAAAATGAATTACATTATACATGCATGGTTTTCATCTTATCCTTCTGTTACTCCTTAATCACATAACAATTGTCTTGTTAATGAATGTAAAAGCTATTAACAGTGGCTTCCCTTAGGCCAGGGTGGTGCTTGTGGATGTGTGTCTTCATCGTTCTCCTCTGAGGAGACACCTGCCTCCCTTGAACTTCATTCTTACTCCGCAGTTCCAAGAAGAGCATCCCACTGGTGAGCTGTTTCATTGATTTAATAATGCAAGACCTTATGCTTGAGCCATCCTCACGTTCCAGAACCAAGCAAGTTTCACATTAAGTCTTTTACATCTATTGTCACCGTTTTCAAAGGAAATTCAAAAATATCCCTGACACAATAAAAATTAGCTTTCGTATTTGCTCCCTGTAGTTGTGATCTCTACAACCCTGAGGTGATTTTTAACCTAAATCTCACTGTACCATTAAAAGAGTCCTAAGGGTCCTAAGATAAGTGGGCCAGGGAGTAATTGCCAAATAGGTGAATGGGAAACCAGCAAAGTTGTAATATTTTGCTATTCTTCTAAAGAATATATGAAAATGTTACTTGGTTTCATATCTTAAATACATCAAGGACTGAAGCTGCCACTTCCTTTATTGCACGCTGTTAGTCAGTTCTGCTCTGTGCGTTGTGTGCACCTGTTATCTCTATGGTGATTTCTGCCTTTAGCTAAACAGAACAACAGGACCCCTGATCTTTCCTGTCATACCATTCCCAGAGCCTCACAGAAGAGGGACATTAGATGTATATACCTTCCTTCCCCTAGACAGTGATAATCACCCTAAATTCTAGATTCTCTGCTAGTATTATGTTAGGGCCTCTTATAATCTTAGAAAGATGAGCCTTACTTTGGCTGAGAACAAAGGTACTAGTCTATTGATTTTTATGACATCTAGCAATAAACTAGTGAAGCACTATGTAAATTCTGCCTGTCCTACCATTCCTTACCCTTTATTTACGTATTTTGATTCTATTTTCCATATAAGAAAAATGCAAGTGTAAATAACGAATCCATTTATTTCATATTCATATATATTCATATAAGAATATGGATATTTTAAGTTTTCATCACAATTTTGCAGACTAAATTCATAAAACTAGCTATTGATTGAAGAGTAAACATGAAAACGCAATTCTTCCCTCTTTTATTTTGTACACCTCTCTTGCTGTGGAAGAAGGCTTGCATATGTACATTTGTCACATAGTCATGCCCCTGTACCCTTGAAAAATGAAGCATGTGATGGGGAACTGGACACATCACCTTGGACTTCTTGTTCACTGGGTCTAGTGAAAACAGTTTAGGAACTAAGGTTTGAAGCGGTAACGACAGCTTTAGCACATACGGCTTCTAAGACCTGATTTTATAAAAAAGCTCAACAGTTTTAACAATCATATGTGAAGAAAAAAAACAACTATATTTTAGTAATTCCAAAGATATTTAAGGATCTAATGTGAGCACCATTTAACCTAGAATGTCTCAGGGTAAGGCATTGACAAGTATGGCAGACAGTCTGTGGCTATTTACAAGACCAACAGAAAAAAGCAAAAAAAAAAAAAAAAAAAAAAACGCGTAAGTATCTACACAGATCAAATGAAGCCAACTACATTCTAACGTACTTGTAGTAACAAATTTCAGAGCCCGTCCGTATCCAGGCAGGTCTGCCGAGAAGAGCCTCTTTCACAGAATACAGGGTTGGCTGCATCCCTGCGAAATAAAAGCAAGGCTTAATCCACAATAAAGAAAAAAGGCCTAGATGGTGACTCCTAAAGATATGCAGTTCTTGATTCCTCAAGACTGTGCTTTGAAAGTTCACTATATAATGGTGAAAGAGACTTTGCAAATGTAATTAAATGTAGATATTGAGCCAGCCTGGTTATCGCTGTGGGTCTTGGATGTAACCACAGATGTCCTTATGAGGAGGAGGCAAAGGGAGATTTGACTGAAGAAGAGAAGCAATGTGACCAGAGACACTAAAGGTGCTGTGTGCTACCAGCTCTTTAGAGGAAGGTGCCATAAGCTGAGGAATGCAAGAAAAGCAGCTCAGAGAGAACATAACCCCACATACACTTAACCCCCATTTCGTGAAAATTAGTAAGAGTTAAGGTTCACATTTTCTCTTTCTATAAGATTGAGTGTCTGTTCTAGGCAGTAAGGGATAGAAACAGGGCCTGGAGTTCTATGAAATAAAGGTAGTACCATAGTATCCATAGTTATCCTTCATTCAAGCCACCAAGCACATTAGTGAAGTGAATGAGCTATCCCAGGTAGATCATAGGGATTTAAGTACTTTTCAGGGTTTTCTGATTATGCAAACCAGTTTCAGGTAGATTTTGCAGTTCTCCTGTCCTGTGGCAAGAAGACCAGCATATCTATTTATTCTTGTGATATTCAGAAAGCAGAAATAAGAGCACATTCCAGACTCCAAAGTTCAACCTGTACTATACCTCAAAATGTACTGCAATATCGTATGCACTACTTCTGTTCTGTGGCAGAGTGAGATTCCCTCACTGCACCTCCAAATTTGCACTATGCCCTCAATTGGCCGCTGCCTTGCCACACTGGCAAGCAAAGCACTCCAGGCCACCCTCAGCCTTCTGGGACTCTAAGGGCATTTCTGATAATAATACAAATAATCAAGAAGTGACCAACTCATGATATATACAGAAATCCCCTGATCCCCAAGACCTCATACCATAATTGAACTGGCTGTTGGGTTTCTCACAGTTGATGATGTTGAAGCGGTAAGGGACAGCGGCCCTCATGCCGCTCACCTTGAAGTAGAACCACTGCTGGTGCTGAGAGCTGTTCACGTCAGCATTGATCAACAAGTCGTACTCAAATCTGTAAAGTCAGAAACAACATAAAGGGTGGAGTTGCTCTTCCCCACCCCCCAAAAAAGTTATACCTTTGTCCTAATTCATGTACATTCTTCCATTCCTGAGCCCAGATAAACGACATTTGTCTTAGAGATTCTGTTGCTGTGATAAAACACAATGCAAGTTAGGGAGGAAGGGGTTTATTTAGCTGACACTTCCACATTTAAGTTCACTATTTAAGGAAATGAGGACAAGAACTAGAACAGGGAAGGAACCTGGAGGCAAGAGTTGATGCACAGGCAATGGAGGGGTGCTACTAACTGGCTTTGTCATCATGACTTGGTCAGTCTGGCTTTTTATAGAACCTGAGACCACCTGCCCAGGGATGGCACCACCCACAATGGGCTACGCCCTCTCCCATCAATCACTAATTAAGAAAATGTCCTACAGAAGCTATGGAGGCATTCTCTCAACTGAGGTTTCTTCCTTTCAGATAACTCCAGCTTGTGTCAGGTTTAAAAAAGAATAGCAAGCACAACATCATTTAGGGATAATCAGGAAAGGATGGAATTTGGTGCAAGATACGAGAGAAGAGCAGAGCTAACTGACTGAGTCCTACCTCTCACCCTGTGGCTGTCTGAACCATGCCAATGAGCTTGCCATGCAATGAGTGCAGCATATTCCACTGGGTGGGTACATCAGGCCTACAAAGCAATTCTATGGCCCTTGTTGTCTACTGTTTCCACAGAACTCACTCAAAAGAGTGGTCATTAAAAGTCCTTACTAAGATGTTTATTTTCTCCCAGTTCATTCTGCTCTAACTACAACTGATTTATGTATGATTCTGTTCTCTGGTCTAAAATAGACATAGAGAGAAAGAAACCTAGCCATGTCTGCAACTTAGGCAGATTTTAGACTGAAAACTATCTACCTAGGAGACTCTTAAGTAACTATTACCTCTTGAGTCCTTTAAACTTGACTTTAGAAATAAGAAATGATGCAAACACTGTGTGATTCCCTTTCCTTATAAGCCTACGTCCTCATTTGAATATGCATATATATCTCTCTCTCCCTCTCCTTCCTTCCATGCTTAAATCTATATTAATTTGTTTTCTTAACAAATTTTAGTGTTGCTATGAGAAAAAAATCTAAACAGAAGCCATAGGATAAAGTGGAAGCTGAGCTGATAATAGAAGTAGGCTGGAAAGGAACTTTGACACACTTGTCCTTTCTTTCTTTAGCCCAAGTAGCTCAACTCATCTCTGTCTTATATGTCAGGCTTTGTTGAAGTAGTTCATGCACAAAAATAAAACAGGAAAAGGCCATATGTAGTTCTTCCCCAAAAAAATTAACTTCAAAAAAATGACATGTTAAATCTGAGCTACATTAATTTCTAAGCCCAAGTCATGGTAAGTACATGTCCCTGCATAAGAGCATGTTCACTGAATGTTTATCATGTGGCAGGCACTACTCAAAGAGCTTTATGCATATTCATTACCTCTGATAAAACAACTACAAAGTGAGTGCTACTGCTATCTTCATTTTCTAGGCGTGAAAATTAAAGATATGAAGTAAGTTAAGCCACCCTTAGGCCTCCTAAAAGGAATGAAGGTAACCATGGTTGCTTCATTCCAGCATGTGTGGCTACTATACCATTAACTACCATAGATTGCATGGTTTGTCAGAAGTCAGCAATGGGAAGATTATATAATTAGCAAGTCTAGTCCCCTCCTCTGTGGTAGACTTGTGTTACATCAAGAGAGCATGAAAAATTATTTCCCTGCAACTGGAAAGGGATCATTTCTTCCATTTTAGCTTTATGCATCCCTAGTCTGTCCTTGCCTGTGGAGTCATTTTCTATTAATGAAAACTCATTGATAGCTTTGCCAGAGATATATAGCAGGGTCCCAGGAATGAAGGATGGTGGTCCAAGATGGTTGCCTCCCAAATACAGCTCTGTGGAATGAATAGTTATGAGGAGCAGGAATAGGGAATATCATATACCCTTCTGTGTCAACAGGTCCAGCCTCAGAATAATGGAAGCATAAACATGTACTGAGAGAAGTCTCTCACACTGAACTATGGATGTGATATTTGAGACATAAGGTATATTTATGCATGTTGTGAACAGTTCACCATTCTAAGGTATCAGCCAGTGGGTTCCCTCATTGTCTGTTGACAAACATTTGATAATGACCTAGAGAGGAAAATGTTTATTGGTAGGTAGTGTTTGCCAATTTTCTTGGCAAAGACACTCTTAAATGGCTGGTTTCAAGCTACCAATATGAAATCACAGAACAGATAATGGCCAGAAATGGCCAGCACCTTCTTTTCTGTATTTTCAGGAGTCACTCCTGTAGATGTTTTTACTTACTCACGCACTTGGATGGCTTTACGAAGATTTCCTGATTCAAACTTGGAGTGGAACCTTAAGCAATTGGAAACAGGGTCTTGCAAAGGACTATAGGAAAAGAAAGAATGTGTGAACATGTCATATTGTGGTGTTTGGACACAGCTTTCCATTCCTTAAAGGTAATATGTCTCTTATAGTATCTGAAACTAAATAGTCAACATGCTGCTTTTTGAAGCAGAAATGGATTACCAAAATGGAACACTCCTATTAACATGTCACAGAATTCTCCAGGCCTCCCACTCCATGGATGTTCAAGACTACTTACCAAGGTTCGTCTAAACTGAAGACAACTTTATTTATAACATCACATGGCTGGAGAAGCCTCTGGACATCCTCAAGTATCTTGATCCTTGAAAAGTAAATTGGAAACAATATAAGAGTTGTAGCCCATTCTTTACCTCAATCTCAGACCATCATTAGAGAAACACAGAACACAGATGCTTAAGAGTGCCTCAGCCTTAGGTTCAGGGGGTAAAGACAGCACTGTCCTTCTTTTTAATCTTCTTTATTAAAGTAAAAAAATACCAGAATAGTAGGAACAGAAAGGAAATTGATATGTTTTACTTAAGGTATTCATAGCTTGCAGAAAGTCATCAAGAGAATCTGGACTAGGGTACTATAGCTTTTCTGGGTGTATAAATAAGAAATTCCTCTGCACTGAGAGAGCTTTGGGAAGAAATAACCACTATTGACCATTTGCATCCCTGTCGCTTGCATGGCTGCTGCAAGGCTTTCTACTTTGTATTTCTTCTGTACATTTGTGTACTTTGGATTCTGTCTGTTCCATAAGGCTGAGGTCAGCCTCTGTCTGAGTGAGGAAAAACAAAGTGTCCATGAAATTTAAACAAGAGAGAGGGAAGAAGTTTCAGAGGGATTTCTAATCCTTCTTCACATTTCTAACAAATTTTGTTGACATTGGGTCAAAAATGATGAAGTTGAGGTGTACCCAAAGCATGGACTGTGAGGGAAGAGGTTGTGTACAGAAGTAAGATGTCGACAGACCACCCATGAGAGCTTAAGCTTGAGGATCCTAACCATAGTGGTCATGTTGAGATGAGACAGAGCGAGAATCTAAGTAAGAACAATTCTTGGCACCTACTATCAAAAGAATAATTTGCTGAAGAAATGAAATTTAAATTAAAGAAAGAGTCTGGTCTGCATATTTGACTCTATTGGCTTAAGGTATGCATATACATTTCCCCCGACCTCAGAGGAAAAATTTTCCTTCCTTTTATCAGATTTCAATGTAATCTCACTATGCTGATCCAAGGATAATGCAGTCTTTCTTGATCTCTGGGAATAATATATCACTCAGGATTTCTGCCCTAGAGAATATGTGGGGTGTTTTTCCATCTCTTCGTTGGTGATATAGCAGAACCACTCAATAAATGCTAAGGCTATGAAACAGAGTCTACTACTTTTTTCTCTCAATAAGAAATCAAACACCAATTTGTAGTAAATACAAAAGAGATCTCAAACAATTAGCTTCTTGTTTTTCTAAAAATATTTTTTAGGAAAGGTTCCAGTATGTGGAGACACTAGATGATGCCACGGTAATGATAGCTTGCCAAGGATATGATTTGAGGGTTTATACTAGAACCATTTAAGGAATTCTTTGTCCAGAAGTACATACCTACCACTACCCCATACTTGGTTTATAAATTCTTCAGTTTAGGAGCAAGATTATATGCCTCCAAAGGGATTTAAGGTACTCTAGGCTAATTCTCACTTTCCTACAAATAGCAGATTATCTGTATTAACCACTCCATCTATAAAAAATATTTAGAAGAGAAAATCCATAATTTCCAAGTCAGTAAAACCCTCACCTCTGCACTCCCAATTTGCGATCCAGCATGGGCTGAGCAGTGGGAGGTGGACAGGGTCCCCAGAGATCAGGAAAGGCCATCGTCTTGAATCCCACAGAAGATCTTGTTCTCGTAGCATTGGCCATATAGAGATGAGGATCATGGAAAGGTGTGTGCTTGGGATGTTTTCGAAGAAGCTCCTCTGCTGCTTCATCACTTTCTTCTGGTTTAGTAGAGTTGGAAAATGAGGCAGTTATCCTTGGGCAAGAAATTGCTTCTATGTCCCATGAAGCCTGTTCTAGAGAAGTCTGAGTGTCGGAGATACCATGTCCAGAAGAATCTATCCCCAAACCATTTGGTTGTATACTTTGGTTGGCATTTGTTACAGGTCTTTGTTTGGAGGATGACTGTCCACTGGACTTCCCTGCCTTCACCATGTGCAGAATCGAAGTGTGAACTGCGCCTTCTCTTTCTTGTCCCCAGGAGCTCTGCTCCCTTTTGAAGCAAGGTTGTCTTAGAGAGACAGCACTTGGAATGTGGTGGTGATTGGCAAACGAGGTCTCTTTGATGTTCAAATCATCTCCATATTTGGATTCTAGTTCCTTCAAATTCAAAGAAAAGCCTATGTATTAATGTTTCCTTCCAGATAGGGAATACAATTTGATTCCTATGCTAACTATATGGAACCAAAGCTAAGGGTGACCCTTGTGATTTGGGTTTTGTTTTTTGTTTTTTTGTTTTTTTAAAGAATCAACCAAAAGGGAAAAAACTAAACCTTAGGAATAAACAAATGCCAGAATCACACAAAAGTCATGCCCAGAAGGTAGTTTGGAAGGGACAAGTATTATCCTATACAGTGTGTAAATTTTTTGTAACCTCCCCCCCATTCAATTACAGTCTGACTGAACAACTTCATTTGTAGGGGCCTCAGTGATACACAAAGGAAAGCTTTACTGTGCCCCAGGCAGTGCCTTTGATTTGAAGACAATTCCAATTTTTTTTTGAAAATCTTTACACTGAACTGAAATTTTCTTTCCTGAAACTTTGACCACGGAACCTCTTCTGCTTTCTAAAGTGAAATAGGATACATCAACTCCTCTCTACATGTGCCTCTCTATGCCCTTTGATGTGGCTTGACTCATAGTTGGTTAAAAAGCAATAATAGAATAATAGACATCAAAGGCAGGTCTGAGTCTCAACATTAGCAACGACAGCAACAGCAATTGCACACTGGGTTAGCATCACCAGATCTAAGGTGTTCATTTTGCATTCACTAATACAGAAATCCTAGAATCTGGATGGTTACTTTTAACAAACAATCTATGGTGATGACCTTCCCAATTAGCAGAAGAACAGCTAAATCATACAGAATTTTCATTTGCATCTTAGTGTGAAGTCAGGGCTCCATGCCCACCCAGCAGGCCATAGTTATTAATATATAATCTTATGCTAATTCTATCCTAGATGTAGAGTATCAAACCTTAGGATCTTTGAGAACGCTCTGGTCTCCCTATCTTTTTCCCTTCTGCTTTTTTCTCAGAGGGATCTAGGAACAACGGTATTGATGAACAATGTGATCCATCTGGACACTTCTGTTTGGCCTCCCAGGTTCTGCAAAGACCACACCATGCATCATCAAGAAGTAGACTACATCCCGGGCTTACCTCAAAGCTACAGGAGAGCTCAGGACACATCGAATTATATTGTGCCAGTTCCTCTGTAGGTAGGTCAAGACCAGGTTTAGAACTCAGTTTATTCATATCAGTTTCCAAGTCATCATCCTATAGCAGAACAAAGAAAGGGTCACAGTCAAGAAATCCACCCTGCAGGGTGTCAAATCAAGATACATATGTGTACCTTTACCAAGGGAAGCCATGAGTTCCTTATCTTCAGATTATAATGCTAGCTCAGCCGGAAAAGAGCTTAATATACTAGGTTATGTTTTTACGCTTAAAGCAATGAGAATGTAATTCTTTTTTTCTAGCCTGGGTGTAACTATTCACTAGCCCTCATCAGAAATAAATATGCAACAGACTACGTAAATAATAAAACATGCTATGAGAGAATCTCTTTATCTTGTTCATAAATAGCATCATTGTTGCTGCCGTCTGTTTTCGCCTGGCTACCTTTGCTGTTTGGGTGTTTAATGAACTTGCCATGAGCAAATGCCTTTCTAGATACTGAAGACTCAATGGTGATGAAACGAAGGTCCATGGTCCATTGGGATTCATCTTCTCATAGGAGAACTGAGACAGAAATAAAGCGAATAGAGCACAGTTATTTCCAGCAGTGGTGAATGTCCTAGAGATGCTGGTGGATGGAAACAAGATTGGCATTAAGAGTGGGGTGTGGGTAAGCTGTTGGGACTGATTGACCTGAGAAGGCACACAAAGGAAGTCACTGAGGGGTGATGACTGTAGAAGACAAAAAGAGGGATATATAAAGAAAAAGGTTCGTGTGAAAGGAGCTGCTTGAATTGGCCTACAGAAAGAAGATGCCAGAAGCATGCAGCAGAAGCAGAAGATCATAGCAGGTGAGACGTCAAAAGAGGCAGCAGAGGAGCAGGGCCCATGTGTGCAGTTTCTGGGGACAGTCTGTTCTGCAGTGCCTATGTCTCTACGTGGAGTTATCACATAAGTGCACTTTCCTTCTAGATCAGCATCCTGTAACAGCTTAGAGGTGACACAGACTCTATTCTGTGCACATTGGTGCTTTTCGAGGGTTGTGGCATTTTACAGATAGAATATACCCAGGATGATACTGTCCAGACTCTCTGCCTTTCCAAACGTCAGATCAAATCTCCTTTCTAAAATAGGGAACAAACACCTACCATGAGCTCTAGAAACATACTTGGAAAGACAAGGAAAACCTGCCTGTCCTGAAAGCCTAAATCAAAGATATGTGGAAGATAAAAAATTATATTTCTGATTCAGTGGAAACAAAGGAAAATGCAATGTTCCATCCATCTTATACAATTTTCATACAAACTCAGATCAAAAGAAAAGGAAATACCCTGAGTTTGGCTTAATGATACATTCAGGTGCCATTCAGGCAGGCCTCTATACCCACTACTCTCGTCTCTACAAGTTTTGTCTGTCAGTTCTACTCCCCACCCTCAGTCATGGCCCTGGGTGGTTCCATCAAGAACACAACATGGCTAGCCATTGGGAAGAATGTTCCTACCAACAAATAAGGTTGTTTTTAGTGTGGGGAGTGTCTTGTAAGCCACAGGTGGCTATGTAGTTCATTCACATGTGGTCACTGGCCCATGCACCCCTACAGCAGGGGTTAGCAAACTGTGATCCATTGCTTTTCTTTGTAAGTAAGGTTTCATCAGGACACAGCTGCATACATTTATCTACATGTCATCAACGACTGACTTCTTTGTATTCCCACAAAGTTGGATTGATGTGGAGAAAATATTTCTGTTCTACAAAGACATGAATCTGAGGCTGCAGACATGACTCATTGGTATATACTACATAAGTATGAGGCCCAAGTTTGGATTCCAGCACTCATATAAAAAGCTGGGCAAGGTCACATGTGCCAGTAAGGCCAGTGTTGTAGGATGCAGAGACAGAAAAATCACTGAGAGTTGCTGACTGCCAGTTCAGCTTCACACAGTAAGAAACCATGTCTTTTTTTTTATAGTTTGAAAAATATTTATTAAATGTTTATGCATAATACTCTTTATTTAACATGTTGTCTTAGTTAGGGTTTTATTGCTGTCTTAAACATCATGACCAAAAACAACTTGAAGAAAGGATTTGTTTCCTTTTACACTTCTACATGACAACCCATCAAGGGAAATCAGGGCAGGAACCTTGGAGGCAGGAACTGATAAAAAGACCAAGGAGGAACATTGTTTACAGGCTTCTTCATGGCTTTCTCAGCCTGCTTTCTTATAACAGTTCAGGACTATCTGCCAAAGAACTGGAATCTTCTCCTCAAACTTTAAACAAGAAAAGAAAGACATGACAGGCCTCTAGCTGATAATATGGAGGCATTTTCTCAATTGAGGTTCATTCCTCTCAGGTTATTCTAGCTTGTGTCAAATTGACAAAAAATTAGCCAGTGCATGTCTTATATCAAAACTTCTTTTGTTTAAGGACACAGTTATTGAATTTGGTTCTATAGTTGAGGGTTCTTTTTTCCATTAATTTATGTATTTGTTTATTTTACATACCAATTGCAACTCTTTTTTTATTTTATTAAATACTTTATTTTTCCTTTCTTCAAGTTACATCCCAGTCACAAACCCCTCCCCACTCCCATCCTGCCCCCCCCACCCTCCTCCCCCCAGAAGTTTCCCCTTTCTTGTCCAACAGATGGTTCCTTCTCCCACAACAGTAAATACTATACAAAACAACAGATATAAATATGCCACATTTATGAGAGTTAAATGGCCCAGCATACCTTCCCAATGTCCAGTTTATACATATCTGGCCCCTGACTTTAACATTCCACCATCCAACCATCTCCATGAGTTTAAAGGTCCACATCTGACTGAACATTCATACTAACTTGCAACACACTTTTAAGAGTATCTTCATGCCCAGAGGGTGGGGAAGGAGTTTCTCCGCCCTTCTTTTTGGTTATTTGAAGGATAACTGAAAACTCTGATATTTAGGGGAAGAGATTACAAGCTGATAAATGGTCCTGTCTTAATGGGTTTTGGAGGTTAGCCCCAGGGAATTCCTACTTTTCCTTTTCTGTATCCTTCTTCCTCTCCTATGTAGGAGTGCATAGGCTTGAGAAAAATGAGACATAGACATAGCACAGGAAGGTCCAAGAAGAAGGGGCAGATTATTGAATATGCCCTTATACCTTTGTATATTGATACAAAATTAGTAGTTTATTTGGCTAAAGTGGTATTGACCATTGTTTATTGTGCAAAAATAAGATTGTATTGGATTACATCGTTATTGATCTTTGTATATTGATACAAAATTAAGATTATAGTTGGCCACAATGGTATTGACCCTTGTATATGGACGTAATATTAAGAAACCATGTCTTAATGGAATATTGCGGAGAGTAACAGAGCAGGGCACCCAATATTCTCTTCTAGCATCCATATGAACATACAACCACACACTTGCATACATATGTGTACATATGCATAAACCATACAAATATGTGTGTGTGTGTGTGCAAACACAGAAACACAAACACACAAAGACCCTGTGACTTGGTTTTTGTGTCTCCAGGCATCCTCACCACATCTTGTAAGACTATTTATACCCATCTAGTGATGGACCTGCTATTGTGCCCTCATATTATCTAGGATACTGATAGCCCCTCATTCTAGACAACACATTCTGACCCTTCCTCCTTAAACTGGGCCTCATAGGCACTGGCACCACCCTTATTCACACACATTTATTCAAATCATAAAGTGTTAATTTGATCTTTAGTGAGGACAACCCCCAAGTTCACAGCAATGTGAACACTGACAATAATACTCAATGTCTTGTTTGTTTTTGTATCATGCAGTTATTCCCCGGAACTTCGGGACTTAGCCTGTTGTATGTGGATCATACCAAAGAAAGCACCTAAAAGAAAGAAAAGAAATCCAAAAAGGAAGGAAAGAAAGTGGGGGGGGGGGAGCCTGGCTACACTCTGTGCATTCTCCTCTCCCTGCAGTTTACTCAAATCTATTGTACATGTGAAGAGAACACCTGGCCGCCATCTTATCTTCATAAGACATTCTTCTTTTCCTATATTGACCCTGACAGTTTCTAATCAAATCACAATCAACTCCTCAGACCTGCTACTCACAGGATTTTCTTTTAAATACATTTACTCATAGGTCAGTCACATATTTTCAAAAGAGAATGCAACCCTGTGAGTAGAAAAGAAATAAGCCTAGCTCCTTGCCCACATCATGGGCAGCAAATGCTACAGTGCTCACCAAGGAAAAGCTAGTTTTTGGACGGCCAGCTCCTATGCTTGCTGGACCCCAGAGGCAAGCCTAATTCTTATGCTAGCCAATTCCTCCACAGCTCAGATCCACTCTCAAGCTCATCATTGCCTCAGACATAGGACTTGATGAATAGTTTCTAGACCCTCACTAATTTATCTCTTGCTTCTTTCCCAGTTGCACTTTTATATTTGTTTGGCTTCTGCACCCTCCTACCTTACTATCCTCTACAGAATGAAGTCAGAGAAAGTGTCAGGACTCCCTACCACTCTAGCTAGCTGTGTGGAGTCAAGCACTGTCATCTTCTGCGTCCCCCTGCATCAGATACAAGAGGCAATTGACAGTGCATCAGACACTCAGTTATCAAAGTGCAGGCAAGAGGGGAGTAAGAGGTGGCATTGATGAATGACCGCAGCAGCCCAGTATTATTCAAATGATTCTGCACATACTCTATAGGCCTGTGTGGCCAAGCCACAGCAAAGAACCAATTTGCTACTGATGGCTTCAGAAATGATTCTATTTATCAACAAAACCTCGGGAACATCAGACTGTCAATAGCAGTGTAAGCCCAGAGATGGAACTGAGAGATAGTCCCTAGAAGTCTGCCACTGCCATCCCAAGGTGAGAGACTGCTCATACTGAGAACTCCAAAACCTCTTTCTCTGCAGGAAAGGAAAGAAGGGAAACGAGGAAAGGATAAGAGAAGAAGAGGAAAGGGGATAGGTAGAGAAGAAGAGAGGAGGGGCTTTTTTTCTTTTCATTTTGTATAATAGTTTAAAATGTATGAATGTGCAGAGTGAGATAGGGTATGTGTGTGGTTTGTGTATCTGTGTGTGTGTGTGTGTGTGTGT
>CAJQZJ010009840.1:4937863-4952863 GCA_907164525.1 Lophiomys imhausi
GTGTGTGTGTGTGTGTGTGTGTGGTGTGTGTGTGTGTGTTTATGTGTGGGGGTGTTTGTTATGTGTGTGATATGCGTGAGTGTGTGTCTCTGTCTGTGTGTTTGTTACATATGGTGTGTATGTGCAGAGATAAGATGACAACTTGGTAAAGATGCTTCTCTCTTTCTACTGTATGAATTCTGGGGTTTGAACTCAGATCATTAAGCGATTGCCTTCATCTGATAAACCATCAGGCTGGTGAAGGATTGTTTTTAAATTTGAATGTCATCTAGGGCTGTCCTTCGGATCTTATGCTACAGATGACAAAATTAGGGCACTATAAATGGAAAAACTTATCCAAAAATACATACAGCAAGAGAAATGGAGATAGAATTATAACTCATAGAACAACTATCATTTTCCTAGAAGAATGGTTGTCAATTAAGAACAATTTGGCAGTTCCTGGAGATACTTTTTGTTCATAAATGAGGGACAAAGTGATGGATACAATCGGTGAATAGTGAGTAGGAATCAGGGATGCTGTTAAGCCCCACATAATACACAAGAAACCCCCTTCTAATAAGAAATAATTGATCAATATTAAAACAATGTTAAAGTTTTAAAAACACTTTTCCTGAAAAAGGCAGTCAACAAACTATGTTCTTCAGAGTGGAAAACAGCCAGCCATATCCATTCATTCATGTATTATATATGCCAGTTTTTGTGTTATAATGGTAAATTGAGTCATTGAAACAAAGAATAAGTGGTGTATAGAGTGTAAAATGATTGCCATGTGGACTTTGATAAACAACTGGGTGACCTCCCTTCCATGGACCATTGTGGGACAGGGAAGAAGGAGCATCATGCTATTGGGTGCCAAGCTGCACACTTTACAAAGCAAGGAAGACCATCACCCAGGTGTGAATTGGGATGCCCTGGGCTACAACCCTGTGCAGAACAGACAGGGGAAAAGAATATTGATTCCTGAAGACAGGTCAGGTCTAGTGTAAAGTTCCCTAAAACATCTTTCTATGCACTTATTAAATACACCAGCCCTAGACATGAGTCTGTCAGGCTCATCCTGAGAGAAGATTTAGATCGTAATCAATACAGTTGACTTTACAAAGAGACTATGTACTAGATGTATCAAGGTGGAAATGACATCTGGAAGTTAACAGGAGTGTCTGTGCTTTCTAGACATTGGGGTGACAATGCTGGAGAAAGTTCTGTAAACACAGCCAAGTGGTTTTTTCTTCTGTGTAGTGTCAGTATAAACATTATTGCAAGCAAGGGCAGGTTTACCTACTTCTTTCACAGCCTCCACATCTGAGTCTTTATCCATCTCCTCCTCGTCATCATCTTCAAAATAATCTGAGTAGAAAAAATGAGGTAAAAGAACGAGGATGCACATTGTCTGGCGTTTACTCTCTCGAGTAAGGGACCCATCACCAAGCAAGAGCACTGTACCCCAGCACACTCAGGTGCTCACTGAGTCATGTACATGCTGTGCGCATGAGCACATGGGAGAAGGATGCCATGATGCCTAAACTGTTGTTTCGTGTGAAATGCAAAGTGAAGTTGGAGAGAAATAACACACAGATGACACTGCAGTTTTCCTCCCACTTAGTTGGGAGTATTGATGTAACTAACACTGTCAGAATGTACAGACTTCATGTGCTCTAAATTCATTGTAATTTAGGTCGTGCCTTGATCAAGTCCCTAATTTTAAAATTAAGGAATTTAAGAATTACTCACTAACTTTAGAAGGCACCAGATGCCACATTACAAAATCCCAATGGTAAGGAATCTGCATCACTGAAGGAAGACAAGATGAAAAAGCAGTAGAATCTTTGACCTTAAGGTCTTCCTGAAGGTTGACTCATTACGCTTTCAGATATTCTATAACACGTAGCATGGGGTTTTACATGGCAAAAGTTTTTTTCAATTTTGTTGAAAGGACAAATTAATTCCACCAATAGACAGTAAGGCAGAGAGTTTGGGTCACAAAACTGTGGAAAGATTGTTTTTCTAAATTAGATAACTGTTCAGGCATTCAGTAGCCACCAGGCAACACAGCAACAGCTTATAATTAGGGACAACCTGAGTGAGCTTGATACTTATTCTCCCTGCTTATAAAAAAAATCCACTCTCTCATACATGTCTGTCTCTAATGAGCTTATTAGACGATCATGGCCGACCTGTACAACATCTGCTTCTGCTTTAAACCCCATCCCTCTGACATGCCGTAGAACACAAAGCTCAAAGCTTAGAGCTGTCTTCAACTTTACCTTCAGTTAGAACATGTGGAAGCTCTGAGCTGCTGTTCCCTGTAGCTGGAAAGGCGTAGGCACTGGTAGTGGTGACCAGGGGGAGCGAACTCTCAGGGTAGCACTGCCTGAGGATCTGAACTGCAGCCGAGATCACAGGTTCCATGCTCTTGTTCTCCAGGCAAGTCTGAGCAGAGAGAATATTATAACAGACCCTGTGTGCAGCCCCCATGCTTGGACATTATTTCAGACAATGAAGTGCACACAGTCCAAGTGGGCAGTGAAAAGCCTTAATGCATGATGTTTAGTAGTTTGAACATTCTAATGAACAACATTGTCTACCCAGAACCTGCAGATTTAATTTTTGCAGTTTTTGTTTCTGTTTTGCTGCCTCAGGTGACATTGGGATGAATTTAGTCTGAAAGGAGGCTTGATCTTATTTCAAGGGAGGCTGTACCTGAGGCAAGTCCTTATCTGGAATACCTGAGGAAAGAAGAGTGACACATTCCTTCAGGCACCCCCGAGTCACTGAGAACTATTGCCTAAGTTAGGGAATGAGTGGCTGGATTGATGGAAGTCTTGCTTTTCTCTTTTGGCTATTATCTGAACAGGAAAACTAGAAAGGAACAGGGATCATAAAGGAATCATAAGAAAACCCTAAGCAAGTCCCACGTGCCTAAATTAGCCAATTTGCTTATCTCAGAGCCCACTGTGCAGTTCCTGCTTGGTACCTACCCAAAGCAAAGAAGACTTGGATTTACAGATGTAACCTTTTGATGGCGAGGGAACATGACAATCCCTTTCTTTGCAGACACTGAAAAATGTACGAACAAGTTCACTAAACTGAGACAGAGTCAGATATAGATCAGTAACTCTTTGGCCAAAACACCATTTTTTTCCAGTAGCTTAGAAAATGTGTTATGTGATGAACTTGGTATAGAAATGTGTCCAGGATAAATCTCCAGTCTGAGAGTGTTAAAGGCTACAGAAAGTTCTTAGACCAAGAAGTCATCATGGTACGTGCTGAGCATCCTCCTGTTACCTACTTGCTATCCTACCATGATACCTTTACATTCACATTACAGGTAGCTCATGAAAGTAAAGAGAGAAAAACATCAATTAAAATGCAGCTGGTAGATGTCACATAGCAGAGCTGTGCATTGGATGGCTTCATGAGCGTTTGTGGTTCACTCCGAGCAAAGAGCACACCTCACGTTCACATCCCCAAGGGTGTTTAGACGACCTTGGTGCAGGGAGTTGGTATGTGACATCTACTTAGCATTCAGGAACACCCCCACACTGACCATGGATAGGCCTTGCTGCAGGCTGGGGGACGGGACACAGCTGACACTCTTCAATGGTGGTATACCACTAATTTTCAAGTACACCAATAAAATTTTTTAAAAGATTGTTTATGTAAGATGTTTCAAACAGCTCCATAATATTAAAACTTTGAACCAAAAAAAAAATTAGAAAAAAAATCCAGCTGGTTCCACTAGTAAAGTGCCTGCCATGCAAGCATGAGACTCTTAGATTGATCTCCCAGGATACACATTAGAAAAAAAGACAGCACCACACAACGCACCTACGATCCCCGCACTGGAAGGGCAGAAATAGAAGGACCAAGAGACCTTGCTGGCCAGATAGCATAGCCAAATAGTGATCCCCAGATTCAGTGGAGACCCTGCCTCCAAAAATAAGGTGGAAAGGGAATGAAGAAGGCGCTAAAGGTCAACCTTTGACTTCCACACACACACATATACATCTGCACACACACAAACATGCACAAAAATTAGCAATGAGAGCTTTGGCTAGTGTTCAGTTTGAACACTTGTCTAGAATGTGTAAAGTCTACATTCAATCCCCAGCTACCCCTGCACACACAAAAAAACAAAGTATAAGTGAGCCAACTTTCAAAACAGAAATGTTTTAATGCAATCAAGAATGCTACTTTCCCTTTAGTGTGCCCCCACAGTACCAATCAAGTGTCTCTTCGGACACAGCAAGAAACACTCCCAGTGGAAAATGAATTAGTTGAAGATATGTCATCCCTTTGGCCTGGTAAAATGGCCTCCAGAGTTTATTTTAGGGTTATTAGTATTGAAAAAAGAGAAAAAGGAGTGTGGAAAAGAAAGAAGAAAGGTAAATGAATGCACATTGGAGATGATGCTCTGAGCTTCTGCCTTAGGGAAAACAGAGCGAAGCCAAAGCCAAGAGCACCAACGATGCCAACATTTTGGAGCCAGCTCTATCTGTAATGGCCATTGGCATGGCCACTGATGATGATTGATGGCAAAGGCTTTTTTGCTTTGTGTGAGACAGTCTAGGTGAGAACCGAGTAGAAGGAGAAAAGCAAGCTCACAAATCCTAAAAGTGTGGATCATGCCATGAGTTCAACAAAGAATATTGGGCAGTGGGCAGAGACCAGGGTAGCAATGATAATGCCATATTGGGTGCCTTCAATTTGGAGGGAAATGTTTATGAATTTAAAAAATCGATTATTGAGCAGAAGGAAATAAACATTTCTAGATTTACTTGTCACTGTGTCCCCTGATAACAGACCAGGTGTTAGGCAGGAGGGCAATGCCAAAGGGCATCATTAGGTTAAGAGGTGATCTTGGTGTAAGTCCCTGTGAGAACATGTTACTTAAAAGGCTGAAAGCAAAGAGGGAGACATTAGTGAATGTGGGAAACTCAACCCCTGGGAGTTTCACCCACATATTGTGCACATGTTTTCATGCGACAGGCTTAGTACATCATGGCCAATTGATTCAGCATTGTTCCATAAACTTTCCTGGGCTACCTTTTCATATAATATCAATCAGAGATTACAACACAGGCTGGATAAACCTCACTATAAAATGCAGATTCTGCCTCGACTCACACTAAGCTTCCTTTTACAACAGCAACTGGATGTTAGGAACTTCCTGGTTGCTCAATAGAAGAATTGAAGACATTACTGACCTGTCAAGCAACTGCCTCTAAAGGCCTCCATATGTGCTGGCAGGCCCTTGCATGCCTGGAATTCATTTGCTGTAATATTTTTTTCACTGTATTCCTCTCTGCAATATATAACTGTAAAATCACCTTCTTTTTCCTCCTCTGCCCGTTTAGATATTTTTAGTGCAGAATAGAAAAACAACCAATAGAGCACAGAGGACAAACTGGGTGAGCATCCTAGCCAGAATTGGGGGGTGGAGTTTGCCTGGTATCAGCCATCCATCAAGGGGGGAAATTTCACAAGGACTGAGTGAGATTAGAGACTTAGGGGATCATGAGCCTACAGAGCACAAGGAAGCTTGGAAAAATTGAAAACGCTGCTTGATCCAGAAAAGCAGAATGCAAAATGTGATTATTTCATGACTGAGAAGCTCTGAACTCAGTAATGACAGAGAAAAACCCAGGGTGATGGCAGACAGAAAATTAGATATTGGTTTGCAGCACAGTGTCATGTCAGTGTTCAAGGGAAATGCTGTTTAAAAAAAAAAAAAGGAAAAGTCTCGTGATGCTTTGGTGGGAGAAGAGCACTCTCATTGGCTATTTCATTGCCTCTGCAGGCACTCAGGTAGAGAGAATCTGGAAGGTTTCCAGAGACAAGCAATGAGCACCAGAGACTGACAACTAGGAAAGCAACAGGGAACACGAAGCATATGAAAGTAGCAGATGAAAGATATTTGGGATATTCATGTCTCCAGTTGTG
The DNA here is from genome assembly GCA_907164525.1 of Lophiomys imhausi. Classification (NCBI taxonomy): domain Eukaryota; kingdom Metazoa; phylum Chordata; class Mammalia; order Rodentia; family Muridae; genus Lophiomys; species Lophiomys imhausi. The sequence goes on from CAJQZJ010009840.1 coordinate 4,943,810, forward strand.
GTGGTACTTAAGTCAGCCCTACTCAAGTGTAGCTGAGGAATGTGTCGCTTGAGTTGAAACCCAAATAATCTCAGACTACACACCCCACCTGGTGCAGATAAGTGTCAGCCAAAGGAGTTGCTATTCCCTTTGCCTTAAACTTGGTAGGATGAGCTGACCAATAATTTAGGGTTGGGTAACACCTACTCATAGAGGACTTAATGTCTCTAAATGATCTTTTCCCTCCACCTATAGGACACTGTCTTACTTTATTGGTCTTTTTTTTTTTTTACAGTGGTAAAAACTTTTCTCATTGGATGTTTTGTTTATTTAATGCCTGTCTCCTGCTAGGATGTGTACCCCCATATGATCAGAAGTCTCATTTCCCCTGTTCCCCATAGATGCCCAGTACTATTTAGTCCAGTGACTGCTCACACTAAAAAGCAGGAAAAAAAAACTATTAAAATACAGTATGTATTTGCCTGAACCACATGAACTTAATACTTAGTGCAAAAAAGAATCTAAAAGTTTCAATTCCACTTTTTTCAGTGTATATGTGTATATTTCTTTTATCTCTTTTGTTGTTGTTTGAGCAACAAACAACAACATTGTTGTTTCTCTGTGTAGCCCTGAGTGTCCTGGAACTCACTCTGTAGACCAGGCTAGTCTCAAACTCAGAGATTTGCCTGCCTCTGCCTCCTGAGTGCTGGACTTAAAAGCATGTGTCACAATGCATCTTTAAAAAAAAAGGAAATTAATGGTTTAAGAGAGCAGATGCTAGCATATAAATTTTACAACTTTAGGCTGGGATCTGCTGTTCTGCAGCCCATATTCTTTTTTTTTCCTTAAAGTTACATCTCAATTACAATCTCCTCCCTACTCCCCCCCCCAGTCCCACTCTCTCACCCTCTTCCCCCTCAATCCCCCATCCTCTTCCCTTTTTTTTAAGTTTAAGGTATATCTTTTTCCTCCCAACAGCTTTCCCTTTCAGTTCAACAAATGGTTCTTTCTCTTATAACAATAAATACAATACAAAACAACAGAAATAAATAGGCCACAATTATGAGAGTTATATGGCTTAGCATACATTCCCAATGTCCAGTCCATATGTATTTGGCACCTGACTTTAACATTCTACTATCTAACCATCTTCATGAGTTTAAAGTTCTATATCTAACTCAGCTTTCATACTAACTTGCATCACAATTTTAAAAACATCTTCTTAGATCCAGAACACCCTCTTGATTCCTAAACAACTCAAAATTAAAATAGTTAAATTCTGCAGCCCATATTCTTAATCAAATAATTTTTCTGCTTGTCATCTCTAGTAGTGTGCTGACAACAAACACATAATGATGGAAGGAAGGAAGGAAGGAAGGAAGGAAGGAAGGAAAGAAGACATGCTGATTGAATGATTGAATGGGAATATGCATGAGTGAATGAATAGGGGCTTGAATCCAGAACACCTGACATATTGAATCAAGAACCATGTTGAAGTTATTTTAGTTTTCCCCGCTCCGTTCAGGACCATTTTCAAGCTTCACCCTTTGAGAGTCACCCAGAAGCCACCCACTTGCTGAGGAAATCCCCATGTTGACTACCTGTGCAATACTGAAGAGAGTCTCCATGCCTTGGGCTGCCAGGAAGGCTTCTCTGCCAGACCGGAGGGTGACAATGTGCCTAAGGCAGAGCAGGAGCCCGTGGCGGATCAGCACATAGGTGTTGGTCACATCATGGTTGTGCCAATCCTGATGCAGCCTGAGCAAGCTAGTGACACAGCCTCTGTTCACTGCCCTGCGGCTGTTAGACTCTGGAGACAAAGGGAAAAGGTCATGTCAATCACAGCTTCCCAAGACACAGTTGCCTGAGAATGCCACAGTGTGCCGCCCACATATTACACTGGCAATAATAACTTTTCAATATATAAAACTGGCCACTGTTATTTTAACCAAATGATCAAAATCAACATTCTAGTAATAGGACATGGGGTTGTAACATGGTCCCCTTAATATGATGACCTGAGAAGAACACAGCATCACTTCTACAATATTCCAGCCAAAACACATTATCTTAATCTTAGCATTTGGAAAGTCAGCAAACTCACAGTGAGGTAAATGCAACAAGACATGTTACCTATATTGTTCACAAATGTCAAGATCATAAAAAGGGGGAAAAAAAGACTTGGAATGGGGACAGAAAAAAAACTAAGAAGAAGTTACACCTAAGACCAATATGTAATTATAATTCAGATAATAGACCAGAAAAAAAAATGTTCCTTTTGCTAGAAAAAGCATCAGTGAAGTGGGGATTAAAATTTGAGTAAGGTTTATAGATCATCTCCTAGCATTGTGTTAATGTTTATGCTAAGTAGCTGTTTCTTTCTGACTGAAAATCTCCCACTCCCTCCTGGAGGGAGGCCAGTAAAACTCAAGAAGTTCTTGAGACTCACAAGATTCACAGGACCCTTTCCCAAGGTTACATAAGCTGAAAGTAACTATAGTGATAGAGGAAACTCTGCGGAAGCAGCTGCCTGCAAGTTCTGAGGGGAATGGCTGCAATTATCATGAGTCATTGCTCATACTGCTGAGGTGGGTTCTTTGGTGACGCAGCTGTCTGAGTTACCCATGTCCCTGTAACTAACCTTTTACCATGGTCCTCCAAAGTAACTACAATAAACTTATTATTTCAGTAAACTAGACCTAAGTAGAATCTTTTCTTTGGTCTGTCATCAGTACCCTGTCTGTGATGAATGTATGTTTATTTATGTCTCCACAGGGAAAGTCACATAACACAATTGGCACCCAGAGACTGCTTGACAGGAGCCATAGATAATATAGGAAGGAACTGTTGAATGGATCCCTCTGCTGGTGTTAAGACATGCAAGGAGTCTGATATGTCTGAATGTGGAGCATCCACAGGGACAGGCCCAGTGCAGCTACTCTGTCCCACGTAGTTTTGGATGGGGTGGCTCCTTGCTACCATGGCTGTTGTGTGGGCCCTGCTATGGACTCATAAAACATGCAGCTGATGCTAAGTCATCTGAGAGCTAAGTGTCCTTGAAGGATATCACATGGTTGCTGTCTTCCTCCAGGTGGTATGAGGTGGCCCGTCTTGAGTCTGGCATGGGATTGAAGATGCACCCAGATGATTGCAAGACTACAGAAAATACTTCAGTACCAAGCAGTGCATACTGAAAGGACTCAAAGAAGGGCTGTAGTAGCATCTGTGGATGATAAGACATATAACTAAACCTGAATGTCCTGCCTGCAAAGAACTTTGCCCACATAAAGGGGAGTTACAATGGAGTTGCATGTAGAGGCTCTCCTCAGCACTAGCATGAAAAGTAGAAAAGAGACTAGGGTGTTTGCTTGCCACTTATTACAGCTGGTGGGACGCAAGGGAGCGAGAGTACACATAGGATCTTGCTAATGAGCTCTTCCTGGAATCCCATAACATGGGCTCCATGGGAATAATCAGACAGCAAGGAGAGAAAGAGTGATGTCAAAGAGATAGAGGATACTGTTTCAATAAACCTTTGATACAGAGAAAGGGGATCCTTGGCTGCTCATGCAGATGGGAGCTGTAATAATGGAAGCTATCATAATCAGGGAACATTCTATCTCTGAACTGTTGGAACTGGGAAATAATTTTAAGCAAGCAGTGGTCTAGTCCCTCACAGCCATGCTTGTGAAGCTGAGAGACAAGGAGGCAGACAGAATCGCTTTAGGTGCTGTCCAAGTGGAGAAACTGAACAATGTAACTGCTTATCCCTCCTGGAGACAAAGACATCATATGAGGTGATACAAGGGTCTCTCATGGACAGGTTCATAGGCATCATTAGGGATACTTGTGATGTCCTCATCATATTGATCCAGAATGGGAAGAAAGGTTGGACAGATGTTACTGAAGAAATTAGGTGACAGGTTTTATTCAACACCCAGTTCACTTGGCCAGACAAGTTTGTGTGCTCTAAAGGGTTAAAAAAAGAAGTTAATTCTGCAGGGACCTCAAGACTTGTTTGGAACCATGGTGACTCTACAAAGCCCCACAGTAGGCACAACATAATGTAGGAGGGGTTCTGACAGATCTTAATGCTGCAGTCTGGCATATACATCATGTTCATGAGGCATATGCCACATATTTCATCTTGCAAGTAAGTATACTGGATATAGGACTTGTTCCCCTATGATGGGTTCTTTCAGCAGCCAGGTGTGGTTGAGAAAGAAACAATGGGTGCTGGCCTGGGACCTGTCAGACCCAGGGAGCCAGCTTTCAAATTGCCTTCTAAATGCCCATACATCACTGCTGCTGTCAGTCTTGGTTATGGAGAGAAGTGTCCCTTTTCTTTGCTACAGGCAGTGCTGCCTTCAGAGAGTCATAATCTGTTAAGCTGTGAGAATAAGTGACCGTTACTGTGACATAGTAGTTCAAAGCTTCCATAAATGGAAGAAAATAAGCAGACATCCACATCACCTCCTCCAAGGCTCAGAGAACACCTTTTTTCAAGACCCAGGAAGCTCACAAAACTTGCCATATTGACAAGATGCCCATTTCCAAAGTTTAAACAGTCAACAGTTGTGGACCAAACACTGTTCAGTAGAGTTCCTGTCTGCATGCTGAGCAGGGAGTGCCAGCCATGCAGGTCTGTGAGTCATGACTCATGTAGGGACAGAGTGTTGGAGTGATACAGCTGCCTCTGTTACTTTTGTTCTTGTAAGAAACTCATTATTCAAGCTCCTATAAGTGATGTCCTGAAATTAATTGGTTCCCCAAGATAGACTTTCAATAGAATAAATTCTTTGGTCTGCCATTTCCTATCTTGGATGAATAGAAGACAATTGTTTGTAACTCCCCATGAAAAGTTACACAACAGTTTATTCTTAGATTTTGTTAAACAGAGGTTATATAAGAAAATATCCTACTTTTTAGTAAATTCACTACTGGAAAATGTGAATGTCTATAAATTATTCTCAGAAAAAAAAAGGAAAATAATGTTGGATAGGGAAAGGGGAGAGATGAGGAAAGGGGAAAAAGAAAAGAAGGGAAGACAAGAATGATGGAAGGAAGAAGGAAAGAAGGGGGTATTTTCATCATGTTTCTATTCTTCTTTGTGTCTCTACAAGGTTGAGTGAGAAAAAAGATCAAGTAAGACACCACATTTTAAAGGTGTAGGAGACATCCTCCCAGGTGCTTTTCACAGAATAGAGAAGTCAGGTAATGGACAATCAGAGAGCCACATGTTTATTTAATATGGCTTCCACATAAGAATCCACTTCTTCTAGCCTCCTGAAACCTTCCGCTCTCCAAGCATCATTTCAATATGATGCACTTGTTCCTCAACTCACAGACCCTAAACCCGTACTTCATTCTACTGCCATCCAGATCAGAGGGACAACATCAAAGTCATATAAATAAGTTTTCCTCACTCCATACTCCCTTGAAGGAGTTAGTCAACAACCTCTGTGAGCAAGCCCTAAAATGAACCACAACCATCAGTGAAGATATGGTCCCTTCACACTTTCTCTTTCCATCACATATTGAACTCCCTGCCACATCCAGACCCCTTTGCAGCACCCATGGATCATCCATCTTTTCTGTGTGCCTGAAACTAAGAACTGCTTCTGTGACAACATGTGTTTGGTTCTGTTGTATCCTCTGTTTGACACACCAAACCAAACCTTCCTTAGGTCAGCACTGTCCTCATGAATGGCTGTCTGTCTGAGCTTATAGTTCCTCTCAACAGAAGGAACACAAGACCAAACTACAAGAAAATTATGGCAGAAGGCTGGGCTCAGAACAAGAACGGAACTCCTTGCATAAAGACTATTAAACACCAACATGGGCTGTGGGAAGAGAGCAAGTTGCACTGATGATGTTCAGGCCAAAGCAGACCATTCACCCTGAAGGGTTTTTCTGTGGGGCTTCCCTGTAGCTGACAGAAGTTTAACAGAGTTCTTCCTTTCCCTATCCCATGCCATGATTTCTCTGTCTCAGCCCAGTTTTCCTGGTTATCTCCCCTGAGACTATCAAATGGATCTCTTTATCAGCATACCTTGTCAATTGTCTCAGAAGAAACACAAGGCCAAGAACAGTCCAAGATGCCTCTGTCAACAGTTAGCCTATGCTGTTTTTCAGATTAATTTTCCAGGGCTACGGGGTGAGTGAATAGTGTGGAAGTGTCACCTCAACCAGAGGGCTGTGGTCCTTAGAGCTCCTGCAAACCAAATGAGGCACGGTGTCTAGATGACTCTGTGACTCTGTCACAGATGTTCAAATTGTACCCTTCCTTCTCTTGAGGCTCCATGGCTCCATTATATGAGCCACTCATGCCAGTTTATGAGACAATATATGCTTCTAGCCAAATGTGTGTGAGGGAGCTCCCTTGAGCTGTAATCAGAAGAGCAGAATTACAGCTTCAAGTCTTACTTTTCCATAAGACCACGTAAGTGCACACAAGTATAAAAAAAAAAAAACAAGATAGAAATTCAATGCTGTACTCCGCGGAGGTTTTTCTCACAATATTAACAGACCTTTTATTTTGTTTGCTTATAACATTTTAAATTGCAGGGCTTTACATAGCATCAAGTTCACCCCTGAGAATTTTGACCCATGTGAAGAGTTGATTTTATTTTGGTTTTTCCTTTTACATTTCATTCAGCCATGACCCTGAATTGAGAGTGATGAGGCATATGCCCAGTGATACATTTCTGAAAGGTTTAAAGCTCTTTCTATGCTTCCCTTAATGAATTATTCCTTTGTAACAAAAAATATTTCTTGCCTTGGCTGGTCTTGGCTAGAGTCCTTTGCTGCCTGAATGAGGTTCCAGTCTAACTGATATCTGATGTTTAAAAGAAAATTGGGGGCTAACAAGGAGGTATTAAAAGAAATTATTTCTTGATGAAAAGTGCCAGAATGGCAACTATGGTACACTGGGGCCCTGTATGCAGTGAAAAGTTGATTTTGCCTTTATCTATTCTAAAGCAATGTGACCAATAATACATCATCCTTAATGACCTTCATTAATTATTCATTTTGGGTAAAAAGAAGTGGAAAATGGAGAAAAAAAATCTTTAATTGTCTGAGAGGAAAAAAAAAATCCCTTATCAAATAGCAATGATTTTATTCATGGTTTCCCTGTTAATCCTCAGCAAGCTGCCATGTTTACTAACATCTGAAGTAACTAAACCCCCTTCTTTGCTGACCCTACATCAGTCAATCTTTGTCTGAGAATAGCTTGGGAAGGTTTGCAAAAGTCAATACGTATCTAACACCCGACAAGTGGAGATTCATTAAACTTTGGAAGAGCAAAAGTCGAGAAGAGCCAAAGAATGAAATGAGGGTCTCTAGGATCAGCGGCTCAGAGTTCGTGGGAGATCTGAGAGAAAAACACCACTTCCCAGAGTACAAAAACATGCAGGAGAAAATGTGAGTTTTCAGACGAATCTCTGGGTGAGCTCAGAGTCCAGGGGACTCTAGGCCTTCTAACACTCTTCCAAGCAGACCAGCTCTTCTGTATTCTGACTATATAAATGGATTCTTCCTAAGACTATTCTAAAAAAATCAGTTCCTAGTGTATGCATATATGAATACATGCACATATGCATGTGCACAAACACACATTGTAACTTCTTAGAAAGATAGGGTGAGGTACATAGATTAGAATATGGAAGTAGGATGAAAAGACAGAGAAAAGTCCTAAGGCCTATATCTCCCTGCCTCCTGGGTACCCCTGTTTGGTTGGCCACTACAGCTACAGCAAAAGATCTTTGGCCCATTTTCTATTGTGGAATTCCTGAACACAAGAGAATTAATTGATTTTTATTCTCACTCCAGTTCATCTTTTTATATTCTACTCATCTCTCTGGGTTATATTCTCTCAAGGGCTTTACTTTATAGCTAATTCTCAGTCTGAAACATGGTTTACTGGTATCCTTATTTTTATGCAAGTAGTTTTATTAATTTATTTTTTCAAGTTATATCTTAATCAGAGTCCCCTCCCTCCTCCTTGCCAGGTTCCACACCCCCCTTCCCCATCTCGCTCCTCTCCTTCTCCTCGGATGAGGGAAGCCCCCACATATCAACCCCCTCAGTTCATCAATCACATGAGGGCCAAGATCTTCCTCTTGTACTGGGGCCTGATACAGTAGCCCATCTAGGGTAAGGTGTTCCACTAACAGGCAACAGGGTCCATGACTTGCTGCTGGGTAGAGTTTTTGTAGGATAGTTATGTTAGGTTCAAGTATTTTTAATTGAAGTTCAAATGTTTTATTTTAGTAGCAACACCCATTGGTGTAGTTTTTGCACTCAGGTAAGAAGAAAAAAATAATTAAATCAGAAAGAATTATGTTAAGGTATCCATGACGGTAAGGATTATGCTAAGGTATACAAGAACAGGTATTGGTGATCCTGCTTGCCTCTTCAGATTCTTCTAATATTTTTTCCAAATATTCTACAATACATTTAAATAATCAAGAGAGTAAGGGAGAAATAACCCTGTGATTGGAGCTACAATCTAGTAGCCCATAGATTTTGGTGGATGCCATGTTGTCAATGTTTAATCAGAGGGCAAGCAGGCCTGCAGGTTACCATAGCAACCACCTAACCTTCTGTTTTACCCCATCTCCTTTAAAAGTGAATTATCTCCCTAGCCCCTGAAGGTATTGGTGAACAGAACCATCTTTACAAAAATATTTGCCTTATAAGCAGGAAAGCCTAGAGACCGTTAAGCCTCAAAGGATTGACTTTCTCCTGAAGAATCTGAAGCCTCATGGCAGCTGCTGGTGAGAGATATTTGCCATCCCATATTCATACATCTACAAGTATCCAGCTACTCTGCCCAGATAAGAATTTGGCAAAGGTAAAGGGAGTTGTCTGTCAATGTTGTTCTTTAGTCCCTTATCTCAAGATTGTATCATTCCTTTAGAGGTGGGGCGAGGTCCTTCAGCAAAGGAAATGCAGGAATCAGAACAGAGGGCCACATGAGATCCTAACAGCTATATCCAGGAATGAGGCACACAGATCAGTGTAAGCCTCTAAACTCATCTATGCCACCCCCAGGTACTCATTCCTGCTTTG
>CAJQZJ010009840.1:4960278-4973846 GCA_907164525.1 Lophiomys imhausi
CTTCTTCTTCTTCTTCTTCTTCTTCTTCTTCTTCTTCTTCTTCTTCTTCTTCTTCTTCTCCTTTTATTAGCCACTACTTAGAGAATTGTGGCACACTTTCCCTACCTCCCACTGGAAACATTACATCACTCCATCTTTAAGCTGAAATCCCAAACAATCGGTTAAGCTCCCAAGAATCCCACACATAAATTCATTCAGAAGTTTTCAATGTTGATTTCCCCCCCAAACCCTCACTTCCCTGGAAGCTTCTTGGGTATCTGTCAGGAGTCAGGAAGCAAGGAAAAAGTCAAACTGTTATTAATTGGGGTCTCCCCTGTGCTCCCATTGTGTCTGCCACACATGTGTCATTTCCACTTAGGCTTTGATGATAAAAATATAAGATTCTGTTGCAAAGAAGCCTCATACTCCCCCCAACCCTCCTCTTATGGAAAACCAACCTGAGTTCAAGTGCAATGACAAAGATAAGCTTCAAGATCACATAGTCCATCAATCAGTGGCTGAACCCAGAGTCCAGGGTTCCTGGCTTCAGCTAAGGGTTGACACATATATGAAGAGTTGGTGCTTGGGAAGCAGTCACAACTAAGGTAAAGTTTAGCTTCCCTTGTGCTATTTGTGGGATCTCAGCAAGTCTTTATTTTCTGCTAACTGCATCTTCTTGGCACATAAAACAGGAATAGTACTATGATTATTATATAAATGAGGACAAAGAATTTGGTGAAATGTGAGCAAAGTGACCAGCAAGTGTTTTCAATCACCATAGTCATGCTGTGGGTGTTTCTGTGCTGTTCTGGTATATAGTTGCTCACTTCCCAACCTCTCCCCACTCCCAAGCTGACAGAGGGCTTGCAGTAGCCGTGTGTTAAAATGCCATCATATTGGGAGGAGGACCTCTTGCTGAGGGTGCAGAACTAGAAAACACTTGTCCCTCCAGACCAATCTAGGACCTTTACAAGTTGTCGCAAGGTTCCAGAAGACTAGCGACCCTAACTACCAGCGTTGCTGCTGTCAAGTAGAGACAGCCTGCGAAATGCTGCTTGGATGCCCCGGCCCTCGGTCAATCCTGCTCAATCATACTAACACCGCTAAGAAGGCATCAAATTCCATCTAACCCCAGGCTCCACTCACCCTGCCTCCTCCCACCTCCCTTAAATAATGGCTGCGCAAATGACTCTGAGACCATCTTCAGCTAATTTCCTTCAAGACATACAAGCTGCTAACGCTGGGAAGCACAGATAGTGTGCGCTAGCAAATATGGCCAAAATTAGATTAAAATAACCTCCTGATAAACAAATTACTCACCGAAAATAAACATTGGACTAGCAATAGTCGAGATAACTAGAAGAACAGCACCACCACATGGCAAGAAGATGAACTACAAGAGCAGCTGTCTGCATCTCAGCCCACACAACCCGCAGTGCCAGACTGAGTGGGGGTTTGGGGGGATAGTTGCAACCTTTCAATTTAAACTTTTTGAAATCGCCTGTGCACTTATGCAAAATACGTAAGTATTTGGCAGACAAGGCCGGACTTGAATCCAACAATATAAAGAGGAATATGCCAAATTGAATGTGGCATGACGTAATAGGAACCTGTAATCCTTCCAATTCCTGCTCGCTGGGGGATCTCATGCCCTCATTCATCAGCCTTGCCTGATGCTCACTTTCGAAGAAGGAGACACAGGCTCCTCACACACAATGCACGCTAGTGTTACAACGTCTCTCACTAGGTCCCCTTCAAATGTTATCTACTTGGACAATCTCTATTTTTTTAGCTTCTTTTCAACATTTGGTTGTACCTTCCTTGGGTTAAGTAAACCAAGCCTGCCGAATCTCTCTTTGATGAAGCATAGGGCTAGCTCCCTGGGACAAAGAGACTGGCAGGCAAGCCCTGAAGCCTGCTAGCTAAATAAATTATTTAAGACTTCCAAACCTTCAATCCCAGACTTGTAAGATGGGGATTACAAAAGCTCCTTTTCAGGTTAAATGTATACACAGTGTCTGACATACTTAGAACTCAATAAACGGTGGATATATGTGTTGTCATTTTAAAGCAGTATTGTGATGGGTGTAACTTGATATGCTGCCTTCATATGAAGCCGATTGCAGAAGTCCATCCCTATGTGACAAATACCAAAAAAAAAGTCAATATTATTTGCAGGAGTTTTTGCATCAGTGAAATATATTGCATGCTTTCCCAGAATTCATTGTAGAAGAAGAGATATCAGGTTTATGAACATACCACAATTACTAAGGCACAGTTACTAAGAAACAAATTCTAGGAAACCAGAGTCTTTCCTTAGCCAACATTAATAATCAACAGAGCCTCTAAATATTGCCCTATACACGGTATGCAAATGCAGTAAGAAGCCCAACCCCTGTGTGGGTGCTCAAAGAATAAAATTGTCATACATGTTTATCTGCAGAAAGCACACGATCATTGATCACATCATGGCTAGTTCCATTCTGTGTAAAGCAGTGATTCTCAACCTGTGGGTCATGGCCCCATTGGTGGTCACATATCAGATATCCTACATATCAGATAGTTACATTATTCATAGCAGTAGTAAAATTACAGCTACAGAGTAGCAATGAGATAATTCCATGGTTGGGGATCACTACAACATGAAGAACTGTGACAAAGACACAGCATTAGGAAAGCTGAGAGCCACTTTATACTGTAAAGGATTAGCAAGGAACCTAATGCTGGACAATAGTGAGTGTGAATGGTTCAGACCTTCCCTGACAGAGGTACATGTCCTGAGATCTAAGAACTGTGTGAGCTGGCTGTCAGAGCTCTGCACTGTTCACCTCTTCTACCTACCGCTCAGGTTTCTCCTCTGAGAATGAAAGGAACAAGTACAATCAATAGTTTCCAGGGCATTACAGGCCCATATGTTTCTGACAATATCCCTTGTTTATCTCTTGGGGGATCCATGAGAACTAAATGGATGTGGCCAAGCTCTCAACTCAGCAAATGCACATGTTTGGCAAACCATGATGGCCCATGCCTGTTATCTTAACACTCAAGCAGCTGAGGTCTGAGGATCATGAGTTCTAGTCCAGTCTAGATACACAGTGTCTAGCCAGCCTACTCTAAAGGAGTAAGGCTACATTTAAAAGAAAAAACAAAGAAGAGGTATTTCACTCTACCTAGCCATTCCACAGTGCATCACATTTCACAACAGCACACTATGCATGATAATCATAGATATTACCATAAATTAATCAAAAAAATAAATAGTAATTGGGCTGGGAAGGTAGACCAGCCCAATTGAGTTGGTAAAGTGTTCATTGTGCAGGTATGAGAACCTAAGTCCATTTCAATCCCCAGAGGCCACACAAAAACACCAGGTATGGTCATGAACATGCTTGTAATCCCAGTACTGGGAAGGCAGACACAAGCAGACCCCTGGGGCTCACCGGCCAGCTACCTTGCCTAGTTACTCATTACTCCGAAATGAGTAAGAGACTCTTTCTAAAAACGCGATTGATAGTTACTGAAGAACAACTTCTGAAGTTGATCTCTAGCCACCATATACAAATGAACTCACATACATGTACCTGCATGTACACACACACACACACACACACACACACACGTCAAGTCAAGTGTTTGGAGAAAACTCAATGTCTTTCAGCTGTGACAGTCTGCTCTTCTTTAATTTCCTTAGGAAACTGGTGCAGGACACTCAATCCCTGGAAAACCTGGAGTACCAGGCTTGTCAAGGAAAGCCTGTGCTCCTGGAGGGAAGGTCACAGGCTGGCTGTGTGTGGAAACATGCACATGGGTCCAGTGAAGGCTTCATTGATCTTCTGGTACTTGTGTATGGCCATCAAACCAAAGGGGCCACAATATCCACCATCTTCAAATGCACACCTCCATTCTGAGGAGATGCCAGCACTCCTTGCATTATCAGTAAATCTTGAAATTGACCCATCTTTGGCATTTCAAAGCAGAGTGATCATCTCTCCACCATGTCCTCCAAGATCTACACTAGCAACCACCAGGCCACAGAAGGTGTTCATTCCAAGCATCAGGCTTTCTGGCCATGCCAGGTAGTTCTGTGTTTACTGGGTTTGCCCTATCCTTCCTATTCTCTGCAGTAACACAGCCGCATGTTGCCCCCTGGCAGACAGACAGTCGAACATTAACTAGGAAGGGCTGTGAGAAGTCTCATCTTCTTGCCAAAATTTCCATTAGCCCTCTTGTATATATATACCCCCCATCCATTCTTCTCTGTGCTTCTTTTTCTGCTAACTTCTCTCAGCCTCCTCCCATTCCCTAGCTTCTGCAGACTTCCACAGTCCTCTAAATGCTAAATGCTAAGTAGGAGAGATGTATGAAGTAGATTCCTCACTCCCTTAGTAAGATTTAGGGCCTGAACCAGAAGGTGTTTCCTTGTTGCAAGATTATGACCTTTAAATCTGGGCAGCAAGGTTAATGCCAAGACATTATTGGAAGATTCATCCCAGGAACCAGCACAAATCAACTACAATCCCGTCACTGCTCCTCATTCAAGGGCTGCTTCCCATGGTCACAATTTTTCATAAATACATTTACCGTTAATGTGTATAGAAAAGAAACAAAAAGAAAGAGGGAGGGACTATGGGAATGATGATATCTGGAGAGGGGTATAGAAATGAGGAAGAAGTGAAGAGAGAGAAGCGAGAGGAACAAAAACATAGTGGAAAGAGGGAGAGAGAGATGTCGTTTTGGCCTGTTAGAGAAAACTGCACAAGCAATTGAAATAGTGTGATTTCTTAATCAAAGTTTTATTAAATTTTGATAATAAAAAACTAAGTGGTTTTGGATAGAATAAAACACAAAAAGGCAAGCTCTCAGTACAGGAACATTTAGTGGAGAGTTTGTGCATGTGTAAGCGTAGAGAAGAACTGGTTTGAGGAACGATGTGGAATTTAGATCAGGCCATTCTAATTTAAAAGACAGAAACAAATGGGCTCTCGAATGCACAATGATATTTTTTTCATTCATAGTGTCAAATGGCTGCAACAATTGGACATGCGGCCTCAGATTTCTGAGCAAAATTTGTCTGCTCAGGAATTGAGAGAGATTTGAGATACTGTTTGCTTCATTTCTCTTCCTACCATCCATATCTCCTGTGCTGCCTTTTCCTCTAGCTTCTGTTTAATAAGGGAGAAAGAACAAAGAAAAATAATAAACCCTCCCTAATGTGATCCAAAGTTCTTTCCTTTCCCTGTGTCATTGCTGTGTGCAGGCCCAATGCCTCCTAGAATGATGAGTCCTTGGTTTTCTGCCACTAGTGGGGATTGATGCCAGTCAGTCACAAATAAATAGGATCTTGGTGATTGCACACTACCAAGCCAGCCCTAGTATTGACTGTCATGGGAACAGGCACTATGCCCAACCAGTAAATATTTTGTTCTAGTTTTATTTTGACAGGGCAATGTCCTCTGTGATGCAGTTACTGGGATCTACTACAACTGCCAACTTTTATACTCACTGACAAGTAAACAGCAAGGCCAGAATAGCCACCACCTAAAAAAGGGATGTCTTTTATAGATAAAAGTTCACATAAGGGGCTGGAGAGCTGGCTTAGTTGTTGAGAGCACTGACTGCTCTTCCAGAGGACCGGGGTTCAATTCCCAGCACCCACATGGCAGCTCACAACTGCCTATTACTCCAAGATCTGACACCCTCACACAGACATACATGCAGGCAAAACACCAATGCACATAAAATAAAAAGTAAATTAATTAATAAGAAAATTTCACACAAACATTCCAGGAGAGCTGTGGCACATGCGGTTTTGAATTTGAGACAAAATCTAACTTCCTGAATTTAAGCTCAACTGATAGGAACTCACTCTTCAATTCAAGTTAAAAGGCATTCCATGTTAAGGTTTAGCTACAAAGGACATGTAGATGTCATAAAGTGACTGGAAATATCCAAGGCATTCAAAGCCCTGCAGGAACTCCAGCCTACCTGGATTAGGGGTCATCTATGGCCAGATACTCCCTGTCATGTATACTTTGGTTAGGCTGGTAGAACAACAATGGCAGCTATCTCGTCGGCTGTGATTGCCCTTCAAGTCCATGGCCTAACTTTCGCATCTAAGTGCTTTCTTTTGTTCTGAGTTGACATATGATCTCAGAACCCTATACCTACACACTAGAACTGCCACTGATGATAGAAGCCCCTGCCCTCCTTGTTATAAAACTTTCAAGATCTTCCCAGCAGCCTCCCCTCCAAGTAATTTGTGAATGTTTGTAATAATAGTCTCCCTTCTGTGTTCTTGCTGCTTACAAATGCATATGAATGATGTCTGATGCTGGGGAATCTTAAATTAATTATGACACACAAAAATGTTTATAAAATACCAAGAAAGGTATTTTGGGAAGGACTTTTTGAAACTTTGCATGGATTCAGCTCATGTGTGTACTCAAATAGATGTCAGTGGTTCTCAAAAGGAAACAGTTTTGATTCCCATAGGGTGGGGTGGGTTGCTACATCTAAATACAATGTCAGGCACTAGTACACAGAGATCAGGGGTATCACTAAATATTCCACAATGCACAGAACAGATCTCAACAAGAATTACCCAATTCAAAATGCCAAAGGTGCTAAAGCTGAGAGACTCTGATATAAATGAAGGGTGTGTATTTAGTGGAACAAAGAATATTAGAAAGCCAACTGTTTTGTGGCATAAATAACCCAGACCCAGGCAAAGACCCATCAGGACAGCTCAGCAGAATTAGCAGATGACCTCATGTATCTTCCTAATGGGACAGGAAAGCCTGCTTTATATGTGGAGGACAGCAGGTTTTCAGTTCCCTAGCAGTCTATCAGAAAAGTAAACAGAGATTAGAACTACAAATGTTAAGACCATTGCTTCTAGGCATGGATTGTTAGATTTAGATTGTAGGGAGCAATCTTGCTATTTCGTGTGGGTAAATATTACAAATCAATCACTTAATTGTAATTAACAAATATGTACTTTCAGCCTTGTTGTGATGATACAAGAAAAACAGAGACCAATAGAGATGACCCCTGTCTCGTGAAAGCTCCTGTTAAGAGACAAAGAAAAAAATCTTCAGTATATTAAAGTCAATAAGCTGAGGAATGAAAGCCCATGGAAGCAGAAAGCAGGGACATCTAACCAAGTGATTCAAGGAAGAATCTACAGAGGAGGCGACCAGCGTCAACCTCCAAAGCAGTGGTCCTCAGTCTTTGGGTCGTGACTCCTTTGGGGGTCAATTGACCCTTTTATAAGGGTCACATATCAGATATCCTGTATGTCAGATATTTACATTACAATTCATAACAGTAGCAAAATGACAACTGTGAAGTAGCAATGAAATAATTTTATGGTTGGGGGTCACCACAACATGAGGAACTGTATTAAAGGGCCACAGGACTAGAAAGGTTGAGAATTATTGCTCTAAAGGAAAAATATAAGTCAGAAAACTCAGAGCTCAGCCCTCTACCAGTGCAAGATCAGCCTATTAAACATGGCCAGTCTGTGGAACACCCATCAGTGTGTGACTGGATCCGTTCATATGTACACATACTATATGGTCTTCTAGGCCAAGATACCATGATCCTTATCACTAAAGTTGAGGAATGTGAGACTACTTTCAGATTTTTCACATCATGGGTACATTTTGTAAAAGGTTACTTAACTTCAAGTATGATGGAGGTAAAATGGACCACCTTAGCTCTCAGAGTTCCCTGCCCCGGAGCTGTCAAGTTTTTCATTGCCAAAGCTGGGCTGGGAGGAATCAGGAGAAAGCTACTGTCCCAAAGCATGGCACTCACTGGTAGCCCAGTGATCAATGATCATTTCCTTCACTTCCTTCACCCAGCACCAAAAGTGTGAATGGAGAATGACTCCATGTACCATTGTGAGAATCAAGAGGTGAAACCTGTACCAAGGTGGCACTGAAGACCCAACAGCTCCTCCCCAGAACCCACAAGAAGCATCTTACCACCTGAAGGACTCTGTAGACTCTCTCTCTTCCCTTCCTGGTCTGCTATCACTACCTTAACTTGTCCCATGCTTTAAAGCTGTGTTTGTGGATCAATTTTGATACTGTATGAAGTTCCAATCAAATAAATGAATTTAAGCTTCAGTCTATAAAAGGAAACATCATGTACTTTGGCTTTTTCTCCATGCTTCTGGTTGACAGAGATGTATGGTCGGGGAAGAAAGAGTGTTTTTCTTTTATTATTTATTTATTTATTTATAAGTTTTATTAAAGTTCACCTATTACCCACAGGCCCCAGGCTCCCTATAGAGAAACAAATATCACCACTGAAGAAGTTGGTTTCTAAGGTGCCAAATTGAAACAGATGAAGCAGTAAGGAGGGGAGAAATAAAAACATTAAGTCAAGACTTCACTCACTCCCAAGTGCATCATGCCGTCTGTTATATTGCACAAGTGAAACTGACTCCCAGTGTAATTAGGCTAAGGCTATGAGGCAAAAAAAAAAAAAAATCCTCACAATAATTCAGAACCTCGAAGCTATTCTTTTGCAATCACTCACATAGCTGAGGAAAGAAATAACTTTTTAATTAAAAAAAAACCTTAGCAACATCTACATTGTTCAAGTAACTCCCAACACCCTACCTTTCCAAGCATATAGAGTCATGAGCTAAGTTGAAAACCAAGTGCGAATATCTTCTACCAACCCAGTCATAACCCCGCTTTTGTTCCAGTGGACGGACAGTCAGTCCCACAGCCTGCATTTTATTCTAGTATGCTTAATGGTTGCTTCCTCTGCCAGAAGGAATTGAAGAGTCTCCAGGGCTGCAATAGACAACTTACTTCCCTTGTAGGAACAGTTGTCCTTGTCTTAGCTACTTTTCTTGTTGCTTTGACAAAAGCGGCTCAAGGGAGAAAAGATTCATCTCGGCTCATAGTCCAAGGTACAGTTTATCATGGCAGAGAAACCAAGGCGCAGAAAGCTTGGAGTAGTTGGCCATGTGACATACACAGTCACGAAGCAGAGGACAACCAATGAAGTGTCCCCACCAGGAAATGGTGGCACCCACTTTGACCACACCTTCCTACCTCAGTTAACCCAATTGTGAATATCCCTCACCTGCATGCCAAGAGACCAATCTCCCAGGTAATTCTGGGTATTTGTCCACAGGATAAAAGAGTGCCTATCACAAAAATAAAAAAAAAAAAATTTAAAAAAAGGGAAGCGATAACCCGTCTTTGAAAGAGATGCTTACTGGATTTCAGCAATGCTGCCAAAACGTCCGTGGCTGCCCTGGGGGGAAAGAAAGAAAAGTGAAAGTCAGTGTTCAATGGTCTTTTTTGTTAGCCCATGGGTAGCAGGTTCATCGCTGCTACCTAGCAGACTCGTTATTAACCATGTAGAAGGCATTCTATTGATCTCGGCTGACTATTAAAGAGGCATAAATGCAGAAATCACACTAAGTGAGGTGTCTATCTTCCAAATGGGTCTCAGAGGTCCCCTCTGCTGCTGAAAATACCCTCTCTTCTCCCTTCTCCCTATTGCTTCCCACCCACCTTCCACCAACTTCTTTGCACAGCATTCTTTTTTTTTTTTTTTTAAGTGCTGCTCTTACCAGCCAGTATATTTGGCAGTTTCATGATTTGTACCTGAAAACATGGGGAGATTCTAGAGGGAGGGAGGGAAGGAGGGAGGGAGGGAGGGAGGGAAGGGAGGAAGCACACTGAACACAGCAGTTCAGTGCCAACTTCCTGAACCACTCCTGCCTCTGGGGATACCCGGAGACACACACACACACCAGGAGGAGAAGTTGTATCCTTAGGATGGAAGACTATTGCTGAAGACTTTCCTCCAACCACATTGCTTTCTCCAACAGAAGAATTTCACAATCTCTGCAGCAAAACGAAGTAGAGGAAAGTAAGAACCCCTCTTGTTCCACGTCTTAGTTACCTTTCAGTTTGTTCCTGAAATCTGAGAGTGCACAAAGCCCTACTGCTATCCTTTGAGTGTATCCCCCAAAGCTTATTTACAGGGGACTTAATTCATACATCCATGGTATTTTTATGTGAGATTGAAATTACATGAGATGATGAAGGTAGGGTCCACGTGATTTTATTAGCCTTGCTACTCAGTATGTGGGTCTCTACCTGCAACCTCACATGTGCTGAAACCTGAAGAGAAATGTAGAATTTCCAGGATACTCCTCTCCTCTTGAGTTAGAATGCTCTTCTAACAAATCTTCGTGAGCACACTGGGGAGTATTAATAATGGGTTTAGAAGATACATTAATGTGGTTCCTGTAGACCTGGCTGGTAATACAGCTGAGTAGGTGCCTTGCTGGACCATCCTCAAGCGTTTCCTGCCTTATAAACTTTCCTTTAATCCTAATATGTTTTCATGAAGTTAATTTGGCTGCTCTGCTCTTTCCTCTATATACTGAGCTACTCCCATTGCTTCTGATTCTTTTCTTTTCCCATCACAACATAGGTCTTATGTACTGCAGCACCTGGATTTTTTCAGTCTTCATGGAGTTAGAAGAGTAGGGTTGCAGAAGCCAAAATTCAATTAGCAAAAAAAAAAAAAAAAAAAAAAGATAGAGAGATGACTATGATTGACTAATTGGGAAGTCTCTCTGTGGAATCTGGCCCCTTCTCTTGTAACTTTCTTGTATTGGTTTCACTGAGCTGAGTGATTGTCTCTGTTGTGAGTTTTCACCTGGAGCTGTGAGTCACAGCCTTTTGCTGTTATAGGCATCCTGGAGGTTAGGAGATGCAATGGTATCTCGTGAATGCTTTGTTTCTGTTTTATTTACTCATATTTTTTCTCATTCATTTGTCTTCTTAATACTACTGACTCTGTTTTCAGTATCAGGCAACATACTGCAAAGAGCACTGTGAATAACTTGGCTGAGAAAGAAATTAGGGAAACAACACCCTTAACAATAGCCACAAACAATATAAAATACCTGGGGGTAACTCTAACCAAGCAAGAGAAAGACCTGTGTGACAAGAACTTCAAGTCCCTCAAGAAAGAAATTGAAAAGGACATCAGAAGATGGAAAGATCTCCCATGCTCATGGATAGGTAGGATCAACATAATAAAAATGGCCATCCTACCAAAAGCAATATACAGATTCAATGCAATTCTTATCAAAATACCACCACAATTCTTTATAGACCTAGAAAAAGCAATTCTCAAATTCACATGAAATAACAACAAAAAAAATAGCTAAATCAATCCTGTACAATAAAACAAAACAAAAGAAAACATCTGGAGGTATCACCATCCCAGATTTCAAGCTGTACTACAGAGCAATAGTAATAAAAACAGCATGGTACTGGTATAGAAACAGTCCAGTGGATCAATGGAATTGAATTGAAGACCCAGAAATGAACCCTCACACCTATCGTCACTCAATTTTTGACAAGAAGCCAAAACCATACAATGGTAAAAGGACAGCATCTTCATCAAATGGTGCTGGTCTAATTGGATGTCAACATGTAAAAGGATGAAATTAGAGCCATACTTATCACCTTGTACAAAACTTAAGTCCAAGTGGATCAAAGACCTTAACATAAGACCTGACACACTAAATCTATTAAAAGAGAAAGTGGGGATAGCCTTGAACTCATCAGCACAGGTGACAACTTCCTGAACAGAACACCAACAGCTCAGGGTCAAAGACCAACAATCAATAAATGGGACCTCATGAAACTGAAAATCTTCTGTAAGGCAAAAGTCACTGTCATTCGAACAAAATGGCAGCCTACAGATTGAGAAAAGATCTTTACCAACCCCACATCTGACAGAGGGCTAATATCCTTTATTTACAAAGAACTCAAGAAATTAAATGCCAAGAAACCAAATAATCCAATCAGAAAATGGGGGAACAGAGCTAAACAGAGAATTCACAAAGGAGGAATCTCTAATGGCTGAGAGACATTTGAACAAATGCTCGGCATCCTTAATCATCAGAGAAACTGCAACTCAAGATGACTCTGAGATTCCATCTCACACCTGTCAGAATGGCTAAGATCAAAAGCTCAAATGACATTACGTGCTGGCGAGGGTGTGGAGAAAAGGGAACACTCCTCCATTGCTGGTGGGAGTGCAAGCTGGTACAACCACTGTGGAAATCAGTCTGGCAATATCTTAGAAAACTTGGAATAGCTCTACCTCAAGATCCAGGCATACCACTTCTTGGTATACATTCAAATGATTCTTCACCAAACCATAAGGGCATTTCCTCATCTATGTTCATAGCAGCCTTATTTGTGATAGCTAGAAACTGGAAACAACCCAGATGGCCCTCAACGGAGGAATGGACAAAAAAAAAAAAAAAAAACCTGTGGTTCATCCTCACAATGGAATACTACTCAGCCATCAGAAACAACGAAATCATGCAATTTTCAGCCAAATAGATGGAACTAGAGAAGCTCATCCTGAGTGAACTAACCCAGACCCAGAAGGATGCACATGGCATCTATTCACTTATAGTCAGATTTTAGCCATATACTACAGGATAACTATACTACAACCAATACACCAAAGGGAACATGAACATAGACTTTTTTTCCTATCAATGAGACACTTTGCCCTAGTGGTGCTGCCTTGTAGGTCCCCAGTGTATGAGGAGGCTCTTGGCCCTCATTTGGCTGCTGAAATGGGGTGGGAGACTGATATGTAGGGACACTCCACTCCAGAGGAGTGGGTTGGAAGGGATAGGGGGTAGAGGGTGGGAGGGCAGGACTGAGAGGGGTGGAAAAAGGGCACTGTGATGTAATAAATAAACATAAAAAAAGAGCACTGTGAGGTAAGGAATTGGCCAATAGGAGATTCTGTATGACAGTAGGAGGAAAGGACTCCTGGTTTGGGGTGTAGTCTATTTACATGTATGTATATCCTAGCAGGGACAATCTAATCCCTTTGGCCCATTTCCCCAGTCTTCAGTGGTGACAGGAACATATCACTGCTTGATATGCCTTAAGCATAAGTTACTAGGATCATACATAATATACCTATTCTCAAAAATACAGCATTCTCCCAAATTCATGTTGCAGGGCTCTCTGAGCCAATGTTTTCCTCCACAGGTGTCTTAATCTACTTTCTGTTACTAGGAAAAGATACATAAGACTAAGTAATTTAGAAAAAACCCAGGTTTATTTAGTTCATTGTATTGGAGCCTGGTAAATCTAAGAGCATGGGCAAAACATGTTCCTGTCATTAAGTTACTCCATCTTGTTGCATAACACAACAAAGAACATTACACAGCAAGACAGAAAAGCTAAAACAAGTTAGAAGAGGAGAATAAAAGTGTGGAAACAGAAAAAGATCAGGGATATTCAAGGAAGGCATCTAACCTAGTCTAGATCACCAGCCAAGTCTACAATGATGAGAAATGGTGTGACTGATCTGCAGAACACTTTCACCATTGGACAAGAAACAAGACAGAGTACAGGTGAGCAGAAAGGATAAGCTATAGGAAATTCAGAGTCTTGCTCCTCGGAATGTGAGTCTTTACCAACAGCCTCATACTTGTTGAAAGTTGAGCAGAAATGTAGAATCTGAAGGCTGTTCCTGATCTGATGAATCAGAATCCTGTA
>CAJQZJ010009840.1:4979085-4997392 GCA_907164525.1 Lophiomys imhausi
ATTGTGGTAGTTTGAATGAAAATGGCCCACATAGACCCATAGGAAGTTGGATTATTAAGGTGTTGCCTTGTTGGAGAAAGTATGTCACGGGGGTGGGCTTTGAGATTTCAGATGTTCAAGCCAGGCCCAGTGCCTCACTCTCTTCCTGCTGCCCGCTGATCCAGATGTAGAACTCTCAACTAGCTCTCCAGAACCATGCCTGCCTGCATGCTGCCATGCTTCCTACTATGATGATAATAGACTAATCCTCTGAACAGTAAGCTAGCCCAAATAAATGTTTTCCTTTATAAGAGTTGCCATGTCATGGTTTCTCTTCACAGAAACAAAACCTTAACTAAGACACTCTAGAAACCCATAGAATAAGTGCCACAAAAAAGGGTTTTTAGAGGAAAGTTTATTACCAAACTAAACTCATGTAGTATAACTCAATAATTGCACTCTTTGATATTTAATCAAGTTAAAAACTCACACCCATACAAAAATTTGTACATGGATTTTTTTAATACTTTATTTTTTTTCTTCAAGTTACATCTCAGTCACAAACCCCTCCCTATTCCCCCTTCCTATCCCGCCCTTCCACCCTCTTCCCCCCAGCAGCTTCCCCTTTCAGTCCAATAGATGGTTCCTTCTCTTATAACAGTAAATACTATACAAAACAACAGATATAAATATGCCACATTTATGAGAGTTAAGTGGCCCAGTATACTTTCCCAATGTCCGGTTCATACATATTTGGCCCCTGACTTTAACATTCTACTATCTAACCATCTCCATGAGTTTAAAGGTCTATATCTGACTCAACATTCATACTAACTTGCAACACAATTTTAAGAGTATCTTCTTAGATCTATAACACCCTCTTGATTCCTAAACAACTCAAAATTTAACTATGAGACTCTAGCTGTCTATTCTTCAACCACCTCAGAGACCTGAGAGGGATAAATATATCTGCTTATATAGGAAGTGCAGGGCCTGCAGCTTCCAAAACTAAGAAAGGACATACCAATGACTGCCTGGACAGTTCCCATTTTCTCTCCATACATTCCTGCATCAGTCTTCAGCCTTTGGGTCCTGTTTCTCTGACAGACATTTGTTGTAGAGCAGGGATTATGAAGGACTTACCTACCCTGTCTTGGCAGAGTTAGGCTGTCAACTTCCCTGCTACCAAGTTTTGTCCTTTTTGGACAGCAGTCTGTCTGCAGTTGGAGCAAGGAGTTTTTTCATGCCAAGAGATAGACTTGCCACTAATTCAACCATCTCACATTGGAGATTCTTCGATGCTTTTCTTCTACTTGGAGTAGAATAGGGGGTGCTGTCAGGAGCTGATATGTCTCGATATCAAAAAAAAGAAAATCTTAATTTAAGACAACATCTTTGAATGCCATATTCTGCAGATCTCTTGGGGTTTTTGAAGATGCCCTATCCATCTCTTGTATTTAGATAAGCAAAAAAAAAAAAAAAGAGGGTAATTGTCCCAGGGTTGGGATTGGGGCAGGGCTCCTGGAAAGATTCTTATCTTTCCAGGAGAATCGAAGCGTCCATTCAGGGAGCCCGGGGACAGCTGGACAGCGGAAACCTCAGCAGAGAGCAGAATCAGGCACCAAGGAGGACGAGTGACCCAGTTGATTCAGCCTGGCAGACTTCCTCAATAGCTGTCTCCATCGGGGGCCTGCAACCATGGCAATCCAATGTCGCTGGGATCATTCAGCTCTACACAATGCCCCGGCCGGAACCTGAGTGAAGCCTGCAAGATCAGCTTCTGCCTACAAACTCCTTAGGTCATCTAAACAGCTGAGAACAGAAGGACTGAACATAAAAGGATTGTACTAACATTTTTAACCATTTTTCCATTTTGGTTCGGGCCCCAAACAGATTTACTACGACCCAAATCAGCAGGAAGTCACTTTAAGAGAGTGACGTCCCATGCCCAGAGGGTGGGGAGGGTGTTTCTCCGCCCTTCTTTTTGGTTATTTGAAGGATAACTGAAAACTCTGATATTTAGGGGAAGGGATTACAAGTTGATAAATGGTCCTGTTTAATGGGTTTTGGAGGTTAGACCCAGGGAATTCCTACTTTTCCTTTTCTGTATCCTTCTTCCTCTCCTATGTAGGAGTGCATGGGCTTGAGAAAAATGAGACATAGACATAGCACAGGAAGGTCCAAGAAGAAGGGGCAGATTATTGAATATGCCCTTATACCTTTGTATATTGATACAAAATTAGTAGTATATTTGGCTAAAGTGGTATTGACCATTGTTTATTGTGCAAAAATAAGATTGTATTGGATTACATCGGTATTGATCTTTGTATATTGATACAAAATTAAGATTATAGTTGGCCACAATGGTATTGACCCTTGTATATGGACGTAATATTAAGATTGTATTGGGCTACATAGGCATTGATCTTTGTGTATTGATACATAATTAAGAGTATATTTAACCACAATTGAATAGATCTTTGTATATTGATACAAAATTAAAGGTAACGCTTCCTAATGGTATCATACCTAGAGATACTTAAAAATAAAATGTGAAGCTCTGACCTCTTGATACCAATCGTCTAAAACTGTTTAGGATAGTTAAGTAAAACAAACTCCTAGTCACGCAAACTTGTCACTTTGTTAGCTACTATGACAGTCTATCACAGATATTCTCTAACCTACTCAGTAATCAAGTTGTTAAGAGACAAGCAACATTTGTACATGGATTTTTATAGTGACGTCATTTGTAATGGCAAGAACTTAGAGCTACTAAAGTATCCTTCAGTAGGTTGAGTGGACAGACTGGTGTATCTATACAAGAGAATGTTATATAGCACTGAGAACCAATGGACAATCAATACACACACACACACACACACACACACACACAAAGAGTAACCTTAAATGTACACAGAACTCTGTGTACAAATATACCTATATAGTTCAAATTAAAATTTCCCATCTGGCTTTATGGTGCTCCCTCCAATAGCCCAAAGACTATACAACAAAACCAACAACATCTGTCATGAGAGGCCTTCTTTTGAATAGTTGTCCAGGGCTATCTATGAGACTCCCAAAACACATAGCCTATCTCTGTTGCCCTTGGTTATCGCCAGATGTGGAAGGTAAGTCTCTATTACTAAAGGCAACATTCACTTCAGACACAGGGTCCAGAGGGCCCAGAGCTAGAACAGAACTGAAATACCTCCTCCCAAGGACTAGTTTTCATGATACCAGGAGGTCCTGTGCCCTCTTCCAAAGGATAAAAGCAAGTAGAAGTCCTACCCAGCCATGCCTATAAACTACAATAATAACCAGCATGGAACAATAATCCTAAAGGCGCAATAGTGGCACATACCATGGCAGTAACCAGTAGCTCTCTAACTAGATTTAAGATCTACTCAATAAGAGGGAAATCATACCAGGTAGGAAAATCATCATTTGTTCAACAAAATTTTTGAAAATAAGAATTTTAGATGAAATCTGTTGACATATATAACAGAAAAGAGGAAGTTTGTTGCAAAAAAAAATGGGTAGTGACTACAAAGAAGGTAATAAAAGATTCTAAAGTCCCAGTTATGGAATCCCAGCCTTATCTCACCATTTACCTTCACCTGAGATAGCAGTTTTTTCTACTTGAGAGATACACTGCTGTCCTATTAGTCGAAAATGTACTTCGGTTGCCTGTTTCAGGAACAATTACTTTAGGAATTAATCTTGTGAAAATATTTGAAAGTGTAAGTTGCGAATTATCTGTTAAAAGGTGAGTGTGTGTATGCACCTTTGGAAGAGCACATTGTGACTTTTGAAAGCATGACAATGATGTTCTTTACATTTTGTCAAAACCAAGTCAGGCCTTCACAACCCTGAGAATACACTGGCCCTAAAATAAGTCCTGTTCCAAGTATGGTTTCCTACTTTTTGATTCCTCTCAGCATCTCGATCAGTTTCATGGTGATCATTAAGTGCGCTTTCCTTCAACCCCCTGTGCAAGCTTAAGTTCGTCCAGGACAGAGACGTCTGATCATCTTTCCCTAATTTAACACAAAGCCTGATCATGGATCTTATCTAAGGTAAAGATTTTCACAACTTCCACCGTTCCAGAGGAAGATAAAATTTTCCAATATGACAGACCAGCCTCTTCTCTACTTGCATCCTCAGAAACAGGATAGGAAATAAGAACATTGAATTTTTGTTATTGTAAAAGTCACAAAATGTAGCCTTTGACATAATGGAAGGTTCTGTCCTGCTTTGGCCATGGACTGGCAGTCACTGGAATTCACGAGAACTCCCAATGTGAACCATGTTACCAGTCTCCTTATATATATAAAACAACATATCTAATATCTAAGATGGTTCCATTTTACTATAAAGAAAGAAGTATAAGGGGCATAATTAGCTTCTCCAGCACAGTTTTAGTGATTCTCAGCCTGAATATTCTGGTTCCAGTACAATGATTTCTATGGTTTAATGACATCCTTAAAATAAATTGATTATGGGAGAAAAAAAAAAACATGGAAATAAAAGAGTTTAGGAGATAAAGTCACATGACAGTATCTCTCTTCTACTTAAGACAGGACTTCGGCTCTATGGAACTGTTTTTCTCAGGTTAGAGTGATGGAGTTGAGTTGCCCTATAGATGTCCAGCCTCCATCTTTGTTGTATAAATTATCCTCAAAGTTTCTCAGGACATAAGGAGCATCTAACCCTTCTGGCCCTAAGTATGCTATTGAAATATCTTATATGATAGACCTAAGTGACTAAAACACCACATGACTGTCATGTTTACCAATGGAAAGAATGACTTAGATTCCCAAGGTGGCCCATGGTGTGCTTGTTAGTGACATCTAGGTTAAAAGACCTTCTGGTCTTCTTGATGACACTCAAATAACATCTCTTCATTAACATCTGGACCAAGGCCATCTTCCTAGATGGGTAAACACAAGAACTTTTTACTCTGGAAGTGTCAGCGACTGAGAAGAGGGAGGACTTGACATCTGTCATGATGTCCATCAAACAAACTTCAATATCTTTCCCAGGTTTCAAATGATCCCTAGACAAGTCTAGACATAGAAACTCTCAACTCATATTATGCATTATTAAAACTACATTAACCAAGTAGATAGGGTATAATAATGATAATATATGAAGTACTTAAATGTAAGTATTCATCCATGCTGTATCGTTGGATATTGGCTTTGACAAACATAATATTTATTAGTATAGTTACACTTATTATACCATTATCACATGCTTTTTACTATGTGAAGGTGTTTGGATGAGAATTTAAATACATTTTTATGATTTTTTTCTTGAAGCAACACCATTATGGAAACAAGTGAGAAACTTGGTGGCTATTAGTCTACAAAAACAATATAATGAGTCTTAAAAGTGCTATAGCATAAATACCTTTAGATAATGATACATGTGGAATATCTCAGGCTTTGTGTCTAAAAATCTAATAATTTGTAAACTATCCATATATGTGCCATGGATGAGATAAATGAGGTACTAAAAATTTAGTGAGCTCAGGAAAGTGTTTTTTTTTTTCTTGTAATTTTTGAAAACAAAACAGAAAGTTCATTGAATTTGCTAAGTGTCTGATCCATCAATTTAATGATGCTGGTGCCTTTTCCTTGCCTCTGCGTATATGTACACCCTCCTAAAATACATCCAAACCAAAGCAAAGCATTAAAATGAAAACATAAAATAGTTAAATTCTTTTAATTCTTTTAAATATTGAATTGACAGCTCCCCCCCCCCCCGGGTCAACAAATTGAGATGTGTGGGTGACAATTAACAACATTCATGTGGGATTTGGACCTGTGGTGTTATCTTTGCTTTGGAGTTCAATACAATCCTCAAATGAAGGCCATCCCTTCTCTAGGATAAACACAGCACTATCTTGGCTCTTGTAAATGGGACAGTGTGTAAACTTCCAGGCATGTTAGAATCATCCATGTTTATTTTAACAACCCCACTGATAGGATTAAATGGGTTTAAAGATTAAATAGCTTTACAAGAGTGGGTTTTGTACATATGTAGAATGTTTGTTGATAAATAAAATTAGATTTGAATGGTGTAAATTATGAGAAGCAATTTTCCTCGTAAACACTAGGCAAATTTTGAAAACTTTCCTAGGGAGGCCAGAGTCTTTCATGTTGCCAAAATTCTGCCTACAAATTCATTAGTCAGATTTACTCTATTCAAGGCATGCATGGAGCTAAAAAGAGAATCAATCCAAATTGAAACAAGTCAGCTGTTGAGTAATGTCGCAAATCCCATAACAGTGGAGTGTCATGAATGAAGTGACAGAGCATGGTCCCCTAAAGAATGGGACCTTGGGAGTCTTAATGCAGGGGAGTCAAATGATGCTGGTCAAGTATGCGGTTACTAACCAGGACCTGATCTGACCCCGCCCTCTGGGAAATGTTAGACAGTATTCAGCGATGACCAAACGGTCAAATGTCAGGAGACCATTGAAACAGTAAATCTATTTTAAAACAAATTGATACAAAGCATAGTACCCACTCTTCTGGATTGGCAATTCCAAAAAGTATTCCAGAAAACAAAAGTTCCAGGTTTTCCATTCAGTAAGCATAGGTACTGGTTTAGATAACATTTCCCATGCAGAAATGACTGAAGAAATATTACATGTATGCAGTGTGTCTGTGCACAAGGTGTAAGGTAGTGTTTAATATCTGTTGAGTAGAAGAAAGCAGCTTCCAAAATGAACAGTACAATGTTAATGTTTAAAACAAGCTTTAGGCAGGCCCTAGGAAGATAGCTCAGGTTGTAAAATGCTTGTCACAAGGACTTGAGTTTGATCCCAGAACCCACATATAAAAGCCAGGTATAACATGCTTGTATTTCTAGCAGTGAGGTGGAGACAAGTAGATCTCTGGGGTTGGTAGGGTAGCTAGCCTAGTCTACTTTGAGAGTTTTAGGCCAGTAAGATATCCTATCTCAAAAAAATAAGGTAGTCATTGCCTATGGAAGACACCCAAGGTTGACCTCTGGATTGTACATGCACACAAACAGTATACACACACTTCACAACTGAACTTCTAAACTGAGAACTAAATAAGTATTTTTGCTTTCAAGTTTGTTCCTTTTTGTGTTGTTTTATAATATTACAAAGCTGACCAATATGGTACTAACTCTGGTGAACTAAATAATGTTAAATGTACAACTATATGTAAATGAAACTGCCACCACTCACACCCATTACCCAAGCAATAGACATTTCAGAACAACTCAAAGGGCACACCTATGTATGTATGTCTCCTTTGATCTCAAAGGAGACACAAATACACTATTCAACAAAATGTAACTGTAAAATATCCTACATACATGCCCTTCACTAATGTGCCTTTCAAGAGGCAGCAATAGTCACTGTGCTTCTACAAGAATCTATGGAATGCTTGATTAGCTTTTGCCTTTTCTCTTAATCTATAAAGCCCTTGAGAACAGAGAATACGTCACAGCATTCTATCCCTGGTGTCCATGTAATAACCTCCCTACAGTAGGCTGTCTATAAATGCATGATGGAAGAATGAATGTGTAGTGAATGAGGCATTTAAAAACCCTCATAGATCAATTGAAGAAGTAAATCACTCACTCTGAGTGACTGCCATAAAAGAAAAAAATTTAGGCTCATCATAAAATAATGTCTACAAGTAGACAAGAACATGTCAAAGACAGTATATTTGAATCAAGTTCTACAGAAAGAGATAAATGACAAATTGTAGAAATATGTGTCTTTATATATGTCTTTTACTTAAGGCCTTGCTAGCTTATTCCTCCAAGTTTGATGGGGTCTGAACCATAATTTAATCACCACAGTGTAAATTTTCAGGCTGTGACATTCCCGTTAGAATAGAGCTGCCTGTTGTATCTGGAATGCTGGCTTATCTGCTTCCTATCCTACCCACTCAGCATGGAATCAGGAATCCATTCCATGATTTAACATCTTTGTTGTGCACTAATAAGGTTACAGGCTAATTAATTGTAAAACCAGCTTGTGAATCAAGAAGTTAAGCATTCTCGTGCATGGATGCAGAGAGATCTGCATCAATTTCCTAAGCTCTCTGCTTTGAAAAGCACCATCATCACAGAAATCCAAAAGCACATCAAACTGAACGAGCTTCAGAGTCAGACAGTGAAGGCAAAGCTGTGATCCAATAAAGCAAGCAGGAAGCAGAGGGAGAACTTTAGGAGCAAAGAACCCAAGGTTATAGTCAAGTAGACATGGAACTTCAACACTATGTATCACTCCTTCTTAGCAAGACCCAGACAGCTTGACAGATGAGTAGGATCATGGAGAACGTAGAGGAAGATGATTAAGGGAGTGGAATAGTTGATATATGAGGAGAGAGGATTTTGAAAAATCTAATTATAAAGGTACCCAGCCAAACGATGAGCTTGCTGAGAAAATGCAGACATACTTCTGGTTTGCACACGTGAGCAAAGCCCAGAGCAGGATAAGATGAAAATGCGTTATCTAAAAAGGCTGTGAGTGGGAGTGAAGGGAAGAAATAAATCTAGAAGTCAAGAACCAGTATCGGGGCCAAATTCTCACAGGAGAATGTGCAACTCAAAGGTTTCTACTAATGCCTGGCAGCCTCATTCGCAGACAGAGGATGTGGAGATTGACTGCAGCTACTTCCTCCCTCCTATGCCTCCTCCTTGGCACAGTGGGCTGGTCAAGTGACTAAAAAAAATCACTTGTAGTCAGGATGACTGTTTAATACAAGCAGGCTTTGTATTTTATAATAGGAATTTGGTTAAAATAAGCTTATAAAATACTCCAAAACTAAAGGGATTTTGAACCTCTTTTGGAATCTGGCTAAAACTGGCATGCCAAGGAAATTTGAGAGTCTCAGCTCAATAATCTGTACCCTGGTGCCCTCTACTGTGTCAAGAGACAGGATTTCTTACTCAAATGTCTAACCATTTCTCCATGCCAGAAGGGTCTTCCAGATCCCTGGTTGAGAGACTCATAAAGCCTGTCCTCAACTCTGTGTAGGCCTCAGTCACCCTAAGTTTGACAAAAAGCAGAACTCATTCAGAATGGAGATGAGGCATGGTCTCAAATGGGCAGAAGAAGGAAGGTAAGAAGAGGTATAAGTGAGCCACAACACACCCTCAAGTGACACCTGCTCATTTGGGAGAATGCCAGGCGGGCTCCAGTGCACCCTTCTGATCTCCTGTGAAATGACAAATCCTTGACCTGGCAGACCACAGTTCTCAATTTCTGCAATCATGTTCTCTGGTCTCCAGTTTCACCCTCACACTCTATCACATCCATTGGCATCCTACCCTCTTGTTTCCTCACTTGGCAAAAGATTGCTGGAGGAAGCTGGGCAATCATAAGGCACAAATCCACTCCTCCTAGCGACATGTCTAAAGAGTCAGGGAAGCATCCCATCTCCCCTTTATCTGAGGAGAAAGGTCCCACAATTCCTTCCACATACACCAGAGTGGCTAGTGTGAGCATAGTAACTAAGGGATGAAGATATTATTTTTTCATTAATAATTATTTAGCTTTCTAAAAGTGTTCATATTAGGTTAAAGAATAAAATTGTATTAAACTAAAAAAGTAAAGTTAAAATCTGATTTTAGAATATACCAGGGTAGTTCTAAATAGGCAGATAAATAAAATGGATGTATAATTGACAGATGTCTAAACTAGATGATATATTTATGTGTGAGTGTGTGTGTGTGTGTGTGTATGTGTGTGTGATGGGCATTAATTGATCATACTATACAGGGTGTTCTAGAAACATTATCTTCATTTTCCACCTTATCAAATGTGTTAGCATTATTGTAAACATTAAAAATATTTTCCTAAATATTATTATTCTGTGACAACCTAGTGATGTTGCATGCATACTACTATTAACTTCATCAATATGCTGTAGTTCTATTTTAAAATTATCCCTTATCTTTTACTGTTAAAAAGATTGTCAAAGATTTCCATGTTCATAAATATCTGATCAGTTAAAAATGAAATATATAGGTCAAATGAATTAAGCACTTTTATAGCTCTTAATCTGCATTGACAAATCTGATGTATGAACAAATCCATTTAACTACATTCTCAAAAACTAATGCTGTCATTCATTAGAATGACCTATATGATAGATAAAATATATGAATGGATATTCCCAAATATGTATGTTTAGGAAGTAGAAAATTAGAGATAGTAAAGGGGGGTGAATATGATCAAAATACACTATATACATGTGGAAAAATCTCACAATGAAACAAAATTATTATATATTATATATATGCTAACAAAATATTTAAAATGTTTGAATCTATGTTTATAAAGGGTAGTGAGAATGGGTATAGTCTATGAAACTAGATAGAAGACCACAAGAGTAGATGAAGAGGTATTGTGAAAGTAGGGGAGGAGCCCAAAAGCCACATAAAGTAGAAAGGAGGCAATTGGGATCAAGAGAGCACACAAGACTGTTGAGGGGAGGAAATAGTGGAAAAGAAACAACACAGAAGATCCAAGATGGCTGCAGCCCGTGAGGACGCATTTTGATCATGGGGAAAACAGCTATAATGCCACAGAGTTATAAGACACTGAGCAATAATCTGAGTCCTACCAACCCACTGGGTTTCACCCAGCGACCCAGGGACCAGGTGAGAGTCAGGGTAAGAGCCATTCCATTACCCAGCAGGCAGCTCCGAACCCCCAGACAGGGTTACTCACCAGCCTCCTGGGCTCTCAGATCCCACGAGGGTCTCAGGTTGTTTAGCGAATAGTTGGTGGAGCCAGAGTGGAGCCATGGGAGCTGGATGCTTTCTGGGCAGTCCCATAGCTATCTGAGTGGCTATGGCACAGAGACCAGTGAGTCCACACTGGCATTTTGGAAAGCACAGGCATATTTGTGAGTCCCCAGAGGGGTGCTGGACATGCATACAGGCCCCTCTATTGGATTTACAGTCACTGGGAAGAATTCTGCAGCTAGACAGAGCAGCAGGATACACTTCCAGCAGCAGGTTACCCTGCAGCTACACTGTAGTGTTCTGGAACTTGGTAGACAGTGTCCCCAATAGCCAGTCAGCTCCAGACTGATGTAGGTGGAGCAGGTAGAGTGGCAGAAAGGCAGGCAGCCAGGGTGGAAGGCAAATTTGTTCTCCACAGAGTCCAAACACTGGTCAGATTGTGGGGTTTGTATCAGACTCTTTTGCTAGTGCTGACCCTTCTGGCAGGAAGCCAGATCTTCAGCATAACAGTGAGGTTTTGGTTTGGGTGACGCTGCTGTACTCCCTCCCCATCAGAATCGGATCCTTTCAGGACTCCAGCTGGCAGACCCAACTCCCAAACTTGGGACCTCCAGAGTCCACAGCATCTGTGCCTGGACACACAGGACCATACCAGCAGAACCAATACATACTGAATACCTAGTGTGCAACATAGAGAGCTCCAACTTGTGAGCAGTGAATCAATCCTGGGCCATTCCTCAGTGCCTGGGAGTGGGCTGCACCTGCTCACAGTGCTTCTGGCTATTAGATCGACATTGACCCTGAGAACCCACTGAGAGCAGCTGGGGAGAACCACAAACACAGTCCCGACACGTATGCTGCAGGGGAGCTACAACCCCACCCAACAGTCTGCGGCCTGCCAACCTGCACTGTCATATATACAAAGACCAGTTGGATCCCAGGAACCTAA
Source organism: Lophiomys imhausi (assembly GCA_907164525.1). NCBI lineage: Eukaryota > Metazoa > Chordata > Mammalia > Rodentia > Muridae > Lophiomys > Lophiomys imhausi. The sequence goes on from CAJQZJ010009840.1 coordinate 4,990,760, forward strand.
GGAACACATCCCACCACAATTCTTCACCTGAGTCCCCAATCAGGACAAAACAGGAAGAGGTGAGCTCTGGGAGAAACTGAGAACCCCTCCACACAAGGCCCCTTCCAGCCTGTGGAAAGCTACAGATCATCAAGCAATACAACAGCTACACCAAAGCATCCCCCTTGGCACCAAACCCAGAAGGCACCAGGAACAAACAGCTAAGAACAACCAAATGGCTAAAGGTCAGTGAAAAAAACAGAAACAACAAAAGTTAGGGAAATATGACTCCAACAAAACACAACTATGCTAGTACAACAAGCTCTGACCACTTCACCAGAGCTGAAACACATGAAAACGATGACAATTCTACATTCTTGAAAGTGATAGGGTCCTTTCAAGAAGAATTTAAATGTATGAAGGAATTCAAAGAGTCCACAATTTTACAAGTGAAAGCAATGGAGAATACCTTTAAAGAGCTCGAAGCCAAAGTGGCTCAACTTGAACAGGAAAGAGACAAGGCAATGAAAGATTTAAAAGATATGAAAGATTTCCAGGCAAAGACAAGCAAATTGGAGTGGGAAATATATAAAATGAATAAAATCTTTCAAGGCATGAAACTGGAAATGGAAGCAATAAAGAAAACACAGTCAGAGATAAGAGTGGAAGTGGAGAAGCAAGAGATGAGAACAGGAACTACAGACATGAGTATCAAAAATAGGATACAAGAGATGGAAGACAGGATCTCAGGCATGGAAGATTCGATGGAAGAAATCAGTACTACAACCAAAGAAAATGAGAAAGCTAAAAAAGTTCTCACCCATAATATCCAAGAAATCAAGGACTCAATGAAAAGACAGAATCTAAGAATTATAGTCATAGAGGAAAGAGAAGACTCCCGACTCCAAGGTCCAGAAAACATCTTCAACAAAATCATAGAAGAAAACTTCCCAAACCTAAAGAAAGAGATGCCAATAAAATTCCAAGAGGCTTACAGAACACAAAACACATTAGATCAGAAAAGAAACTCCTCTCATCACATAATAATTGAAACTCCAAATGTACAGAACAAAGAAAGAATACTAAAAGCTGTAAGAGGAAAAAGGTCAAGTAACATATAATGGCAGACCCATCAGAATTACAACTGACTTCTCCTCAGAAACTTTAAAAGCCAGAAGGGCATGTACAGATGTCCTACAAGCTCTGAGAGAACATAAGTGTCCAGCCAGACTACTATACCCAGCAAAACTCTCTATCAACATAGGTGGAGAAAGCAAGATATTCCATGACAACATCAAATTTAAACAATATCTACCCAAATATCCAGCCCTACAGAAGATCCTAGAAGGAAAATTTCAGCCCAGAGAAGATAACCTCACCCAAGAAAACAGAGAAAACAGAAAACTCCATGGCAATTAAACCAAAGGAAATGCAGAACCACCACCTACACCAAAATAATGGGAAATAACAACCTCTGGTCACTAATATCCATCAACATCAATGGACTCAACTCCCCAATAAAAAGACACAGGCTTACAGATTGGATCCATAACAAGACCCATCATTTGCTGCATACAAGAAACACATAATATCAAACAAAATTGACTTCCAACTGAAGTTAATTAAAAAAGATAGAGAAGGGCATTACATACTCGTTAAAGGAAATATTCATCAAGAGGACATCTCAATATTGAACATCTATGCCCCAAATACAAAGGCACCTACATTTGTAAAAGAAACACTTCTAAAACTTAAATTGCACATCGATCCCCACTAACAACAATGGACAGATCATCAAGACAGAAACGAAACAGAGAAATAATTAACCCAACAGAGCCATGAACCAAATGGACCTACCAGATATCTACATAATATTTCACCCAAACACAAAAGAATGCATCTTCTTCTCTTCACTGCATGGAACATTCTCCAAAATTGACCATATAGTCATACACAAAGATAGCCTCAACAGATACAAGAAAATTGAAATAACCCCTTGTATCTTATCAGACTATGATGGAATAAAGATGGACTTCAACAGCAAAAGAATCAACAGAAAGCCTACACACACATGGAAATTGAACAACTCTTTACTGGATGACTACTGGGTCAGGGAAGAAATAAAGAAGGAAATCAAAGACTTCTTAAAATCCAACGAAAATGAAGACACAACATACCCAAACCTATGGGACACAATGAAAGCTGTACTACGAGGAAAGTTCATAGCACTAAGTGCCTTCAAAAAGAAAATTGTGACAGCTCATATTAGCATATTAACAGCAGAACTGGAAGATCTATTAAAAAAAAAAAAAGAAGCAAACATTCCCAGGGGAAACAGACAGCAGGAAATTATCAAACTTAGGGCTGAAGTCAGCAACTTAGAAACAAAAAGAATGATACAAAGAATCAATGAAACCAAGAGTTGGTTCTTCAAGAAATTCAACAAAATAGACAGACCCTTAGCCGAATTAACTAAAAGACAGAGGGGAAAAAACCCAAATCAACAAAATCAGAAATGAAAAGGAAGAAATAACAACAGAAATTGAGGAAATCCAGAGAATATTTGGGTCCTAGTTTAAACATCTATGCTCCACCAAATTCAAAATTTTAAGTGAAATGGACAATTTTCTTGATAGATTCCACCTACTAAAGCTAAATCAAGATCAGGTTAACAGATTAAACAGTCCTATAACCCTAAGGAAATAGAAATAGTCATTAAAAATCTCCAAACCAAAAAAAGCCCAGGGCCAGATGGTTTAAGCACAGAATTCTACCAGACCTTCAAAGAAGAGCTAATACCAATACTCTTCAAACTCATTCACAAAATAGAATCAGAAAGAACACTGCCAAACTCATTCTATGAGGCCACAGTCACCCTGATTCCTAAACCACACAAAGACCCAACAAAAAAAGAAAACTTCAGACCAATCTCCCTCATGAACATAGATGCAAAAATACTTAATAAAATACTAGCAAACCGAATTCAAGAACACATCAAAAGTATCATACACCATGATCAAGTAGGCTTCATCCCAGGAATGTAGGGATGGTTCAACATATGAAAGTCTATCAACGTAATTCACCATATAAACAAGATGAAAGAAAAAACCACATGATAATCTCACTAGATGCGGAAAAAGCATTTGACAAAATCCAACACCCCTTCATGCTAAAAGTTCTGGAGAGAATGGGCATACAAGGACCATACCTAGAAATAATAAAGGCAATATACTGCAAGCCAGTACCAACATCAAATTAAAAGGAGAGAAACTTGAAGCATTTCCTCTAAACTCAGGGACAAGACAAGGATGCCCATTTTCACCATATCTCTTCAATATAGTACTTGAAGTTCTTGCTAGAGCAATAAGACAACTAAAGGAGATCAAGGGGATAAAGATTGGAAACAAAGAAGTCAAATTATCCCTATTTGCAGACGATATGATAGTATACATAAGCGACCCCAAAGATTCTACCAGAGAACTCTTACAGCTGATAAACACCTTCAGCAAGATGACTGGATACAAAATTAATTCAAAAAAATCAGAAGCCCTTCTTTATACAACAAATAAATGGGCTGAGAAAGAAATCAGGGAAACAACTCCCTTCACAATAGCCACAAACAATATAAAATACCTGGGGGTAACTCTAACCAAGCAAGTAAAGGACCTGTACAACAAGAACTTCAAGCCCTTGAAGAAAGAAATGGAAGAGGCCTTTAGAAGATGGAAATATCTCCCATGCTCATGGATAGGTAGGATCAACACAATAAAAATGGCCATCCTACCAAAAACAATACAGATTCAATGCAATTCCTATCAAAACACCAAAACAATTCTTTTTAGACCTGTAAAAAGCTATTCTTAATTTCATATGGAACAACAAAAAGCCCAGAATAGCTAAATCAATCCTGTACAATAAAAAAAAACATCTGGAGGTTTCACCATCCCATATTTCAAGCTGTATTACAGGGCAATAGTAATAAAAACAGCATGGTATTGGTATAAAAACAGACCGGTGGGTTAATGGAATGGAATTGAAGACCCAGAAATGAACCCACACACCTATGGTCACCTAATTTTTGACAAAGAAGCCAAAACTGCACAATGGAAAAAGGACAGCATCTTCAATAATTCGTGCTGGTCCAACTGGATGTCCACTTGTAAAAGAATGAAATTAGACAGATACTTATCACCTTGTACAAAACTTAAGTCCACGTGGATCAAAGACCTTAACATAAGCCCGGTCACATTAAATCTACTAGAAGAGAAAGTGGGAAAAACCCTCAACATCATTGGCACAGGTGACAACTTCCTGAACAGAACACCAAAAGCTCAGGACCTAAGACCAACAATCAATAAATGGGACCTCATGAAACTGAAAAGCTTCTGTAAGGCAAAGGACAATGTCATTTGAACAAAACGGCAGCCTACAGACTGGGAAAAAAATTTTCACCAACCCCACATCTGACAAAGGGCTAATATCCAAAATCTACAAAGAATTCAAGAAATTAAATGCCAAGAAACCAAATAATCCAATCAAAAAATGGGGAAAAGAGCTAAACAGAGAATTCACAAAGGAGGAATCCCTAATGGCTGAGAGACACTTGAAGAAATGCTCAGCATCCTTAATCATCAGAGAAATGCAACGCAAGACTCTAAGATTCCATCTCATACCTGTCAGAATGGCTAAGATCAAAAGCTCAAATGACATTACATGCTGGCGAGGGTGTGGAGAAAGGGGAATACTCCTCTACCGCTGGTGAGAGTGCAGGCTTGTGCAACCACTATGGAAGTCAGTCTGGCGATATCTTAGAAAACTTGGAATAGCTCTGCCTCGGGACCCAGCCATACCACTTCTGGGTATACATCCAACTGACTACTCACCGAATCACAAGGAAGTTGCCTCATCTATGTTCATAGCAGCCTTATTTGTAATAGCTAGAAACTGGAAGCAACCCAGATGTCCCTCAACTGAAGAATGGATTTAAAAACTGTGGTTCATCTACACAATGGAATACTACTCAGCTATCAGAAACAATGAAATTATGCAATTTGCAGCCAAATGGATGGAACTAGAGAAGCTCATCATGAGTGAGCTAACCCAGACTCAGAAGGATGCACATGGCATCTATTCACTTATAGTTGGATTTTAGCTATAGTACATGATATCTATACTACAACCAACACAACAAAGGGAACATGGATATAGACTTTTTCTTTTTCTCCCTGTCAATGAGACACTTTTCCCTAATGGTGCTGCCTTGTAGGCCCCCAGTGTATGAGGAGGCTCTTGGCCCTCATATGACTGCTGAACTGGGGCGGGGGACTGTTATGCAGGGATACTCCATTCCAGAGGAGTGGGATGGAAGTTTTAAGGGGTAGAAGGTGGGAGGGCAGGACTGGGATGGATGGAAAGAGGACACTATGATAGAGATGTAACCTGAAGCAATAAATAAATAAATTTTTTAAAAAAAGAAACAACACAAGCAAATTTTGCTGTAAAACATCCATGGTTACTCCTAATTGTTTGTAAGCTAATCAAATATTTTACATGTTTTAATATTTTAAATAATTTTAATTAATATAATAAAAATTAAATGTTACACAAAATTATGAAAACTTGTTATATCATTTTTAAATTTTCAATTCACCTTTATATATAATTATAAATACAACCAACTTTCCCAGTAGTAGTAGCTAAGCATATGATTCCTCAAAATTAGGTGTGAAATAATATGCAATTTCTGGTTCTTGAGCAAAAATGTCTACATTTTGTTCTAAGTTTGTTAACTGCATTCCTCAAATCTCAGCATCTTTTTAAAGCTTTGTATCTTTATGGTGTGCTGCATTATAAAAGACTCAGAGGGCAACTGCATTCCTCTGGTGTCTCTATTCACTGGGCATGACTCTGGGGATGTTAACATTTTAGCAACCATTACACTCCTTTGTTCATTTGGTTTTGTTTGTTTCTTTTTGTTTTGTTTTCACTCTGCTATCTTTTGTCCTCTTTACGGTTTTCTGCCTGATATTTTACCTGTTGTAACATCACTTCAAGGATGTTTTCTTATATTTTTGGTTGTGAGCCTAGCCTTTAACGGCTGAGCCATCTCTCCAGCCCTCAAGGATGTTTTCTATGGTTGCTGTTGCTATTACTGTAGTCTTCATATGTCTACCTTATCTCCATGTCTTTATTTAACAAAATGTCTCTATTAAATGTCACATGGCCAGCCTTTGAAAGCTAGGCTCAGGTCCAATGTTGAGCTCAGACAATTATGTTTATTGAGCCAGGTTTGGTGGCGCATGCCTTTAATCCCAGTACTTGAGAGGCAGAGGAATATGGATCTCTATGAGTTCAAGGACAGCCTGGTCTACAAAGTAAGTCTAGGACACCCAGGGCTATTACACAGAGAAACTCTGTCTTGAAAAACCAATATATATATACAGATTTAAAAGTTGAAATTTTTAAAAAATTATTTTCCAGAGCCGGGCGGTGGTGGCGCACGCCTTTAATCCCAGCACTTGGGAGGCAGAGGCAGGCGGATCTTTGTGAGTTCAAGGCCAGCCTGGTCTACAAAGTGAGTCCAGGATGAGCATCGAAGAATCTCCAGTGGGAGATGATTGAATTGGTGGTAAGCCGTTCTCTTGGCAAGAAAAA
>CAJQZJ010009840.1:5002392-5016359 GCA_907164525.1 Lophiomys imhausi
AAAAAGAACCATTTTTTGGACTGAAAGGGAGAGCTGTTGGGGGGAAAAAAGAAATACCTTAATCTAAAAAAAAAAAAAGAAGAGAAGAGGATGGAGGGGTCGAGGGGGAGGAGGGTGGAAGGGTGGGACTGGAGGGGCGAGTAGGGAGGGGATTGTGATTGAGATGTAACTTGAAGAAATAAAAAATAAATTATTAAAAAAAATAAAAAAATTATTTTCCAGTGTTATTTGGAATTTCAAATACACATGATCAAGTCTTAAAGGTTAGATTCAGTTAGATTTTTATTCAGAAAAATGGGGCTTTTTTGTAAATTTGGAAGTTTGGGGGAGTCATTTCATTTTATTAATTTTTATTTTAATTTTTATTGTTTGAGAATTTTATACATACATGTACTCTGTTTTGATCAAATCCACACACCATCTCCCCCCAATTCCTCCCTGATTACCCCCACCACTTTTCCTCCCAACTTCATGTGGTCTCTTTAAAAAATCTGCTGAGCCCACTTTGTGCAGCCAATATGCACATGCAGAAACAACTTCTGGAGTAATTTAGCCTCTCGGGGACCAAGTCCCTGAAGAGTGCTGACTCTCAATACCCTAGGAGTAATCAATGACCAATAGCTCCACAGATAGGGGTGAGATTTCATGAGCCCTTCCCATGGCTTGATTTGTGTAGCTCTTGTGCATGCAGTCACAACTGATATGAGTTTGTGTTTCCAATGGCCCTATCATGTCAAGCAAAAACTATTTTGGTGAATACATTCACTGTTCTGACTCTTAGACTCTTTCCTCACCTTGATGGGCAAGGGTACAAATGCCCATTTAGAGCTGAGCACTCTACACTCTTCCTCTCTACACATTGACCAGTTGTGGGTCTCTTTATGAATCACCAGCTACTGCAAAAAGAAGTTCTGATGAGGCTTGGTAGATACCCTTATCTGTGGATATAAAGATGAAATCTTAGGAGCAGTCTATTAATATGTCCTGGTAGGAGAATTGGGGCCCCTCCTAGAGCCACTAGCAAGCAGTGGGTTTTGTCCCAGTAAACAGTTGCTTGTTATCAGGATGAGGAGCAAAGAGTTGAACACAGAAGTCAGATAACAAGTTTTGCTCTTTTCTCTTTTTTTTTTCCTATATTCTAAATGGTGTTTGCAATTTACAAAGGTAAAAATACAACTGTGTGATTATTGATTCAAATAAAATCCAGATTGATGTGGAAAACAATGAGATACTGCCACATTTTTCTCTGTATTTAAATCTCACTCCCTGACTAGGGACATGACATATTTGGTAAAATGCTCAGCTTCCAAGTGTGAGGTTCTGAATTCAGTTTCCCAAAGTCAATATATAGAGCTGTGCCCAGTGGCACACATCTGCAATCCTTGTGCTTCAAGATGGCATCAGAGACCGGAGACTCTCTGGAAGCCTACAGGCCAGCTACCCTTTCCTATGCATTGAAGTCCCAGGCCAATCAGAGTCTTTGTCTCAAACAAAGGTGGGAGGTGCCTGAAGACTGATGCTGGAGGTTGTCCTTTGACCTCCACACATGCACCATACACATGCCCATGTCTATCTCTACACACACACACACACACACACACACACACACTTTTGTGATCCAAAAGCACGTGCCTTCAATATTTTGAGTATTTCTCTTACGTTTTACCTGATGTACTGACACCACTACTTATTGGCATCAGACAATGACCATGGACTTTTATTCTGGTGGATGATTCTGCATTGGCTTCTCCATATCCATAGATAACTCATTGTCTTGCTTTTGCCAAGGATAAAAATCTGCACCTCTCTTGATTCCCATGAATTTAAGTGAGGCCATGTGACATATCTCTGACCTGTGAAATATGTAAGGCTCTCTGGGAAGCTTATTGTTTCCTTCCCAGAAAGACAAGATTACACTAGTGGAAAGCAATTTGGTCCATGTCCTATGTCCACATTCCCATCAGCACAGGAAGGCACAATTCCAATACATGAAGAATGTTGGAGGAAGAACATAGAAATAGCTTGACCCTTGATGATATTTGCCATGTTTCTAGTCCATGATGCCTTGTCTAGGATCTCAGACCACAGTAGTAAGATCTTGTCTCCCTCATTATTCTTGTATTTCTTTCAATTTGTGTTTAAGAAAGACTGGTTATTCTTAGATACCATAATCTCTGGCTTTCATATGAATGTTGACATTCTAATTATGTTAATCTTTATTACTGTTTGTATTCGATCATTACAAGTCTTTAGTCATGAATTAGTTTTTCCTCTGTGTCTGTTCTCCCTCTATCCTATTAATTGATTTAAAAACAGGATTTGTGTTCTCACTTCTTCTTCCTCAGTCATCTCCCCAAGCTCATCTGTCTCTGTGCTCTTGAGTCACTGAATTCACTATCTTAAATCATTCGACACTGCAAAGCAGTTGCAGGAAACAATCATTTGTCTCTAGAGTAATATTTTCCTTATTTAGATTCTCCATTTCCCTTTTGGATCCCTCCTTGCTTATATATTTAGGAGGTTTTCATAAACATATTGATACTTCCTATACTAATTAGGACAGTTCATACTGTATATTTTAATCATAGTACATGAACTTGGTTCAAATCCCAATCCATCTGGTTACTGGTTCATCTCCTCTCAGATGCACAGTAAGGTATAAACACTTGAGCTGCTCTATGAGCCCATAGGGAAAGAATGAGTGTCCAGGACCTGGTTCTGATACATTTATCTTAGTATAAACACCAAAAATTTGAAAGCGAAAAAAGTAAAATTAATCATATAAAAATACATGTTGTTGCTTTATATCTTAAATTTTTAGGTGGAATCACCTTATCACTTGTTTTTTATTTTCTGTTACATAAGTGATAATATTTATTTCAAAAATAAGACTAAAGGTAACAATTAGTAGTGATCAAGAGCAGACCTAAACAAATATGTAAAGGGAAATTACAGTAATATTTTCTATTTCTTTCCCCTCTCTGATAGAGTCATTTGTTTTAATATCTTACAACTCTCTATTGGACATTGCAGCTATGCTATATACGCCTTAGGCTACGTTAACATGCATTCTTAAGAAATGTACAACAAGAATGTTTAAACTAAGAGCATCAATATGGCAAAATGAAATGCACATTAACTGTATGTAACAAAAACAGTAACAAAGTTCCCATCTCCTATACAGACAGTCTGACCTTTCATTTACTTCCTAGTAGTGACTCTGTGAAGTACCTGTCTGCATTAGGACATGCTTACTTTCTAGTACATTGGGGCCAAACTGACATGATGAAATAACTTCTGCCTTGCAGCTTTTCTCCCATGGTTCCTTCATTGCCCTGGCTTTTGCTGTTAAGCAGACACTGGAATGTCAAGGTTAGGCAGGTTTTATTAACAACAGCATTTACTCAAGGACTGCTTAACGTTTTATTTACTTGTAAGAGTATGTTTTGGACATGTATAAATTCATTTTCACTCAAAAAGACTGTGTACATTGTACACACAGGCTAGTTAGAGTAGACTTGTGAGAAGTCTATTTATTGGGCCTTTTGCATTTTTATCTTTTTATGTTCTACATATCTAAGATAGCTATGATTTAAATGCTCCAAAGTGAAGTCTCACTCAGGAAAAATGGGTTTGAAACACAATCTTAATCTGAACTTCTAAAATCAGAGTTAAATCTAAACACAACAATTTTAATGAAGAAACTGAGAAAATCTTATTAAAGTGGCTACCCTTCCTTTTCTATTGACTTTTTAAAAATTCTGAAGCAGCCCTATTTCCAAAACTTGAAAGGTATTTCTGCTCTTGTTGTTATGGTTATTTGGTTGTTGTATAATTGTTGTTTTGCTGTATGTAACTGCCAAAACCTAAAGCAACTCAAGTACAACATATTAATCCTTTCTCAGAGACCATGGAACATGCCTGAAGACAGAGCACATAAATCTCTGTTTTACAGTGAACTCTTTCCTGATTTTGATCCTTGATGTAGTTACAAATTGGAGGAGATTCTACCATCTATTACCTTGAAGGTGTGTTACTGCAGGTCTGTGTTTTAAGATCTTTTCTGTAAATGACAGCAACTATAAAGTTCTACAATCTCATAGGCTCATGCCTAAGAGTGTACACGCTTCCATTTATACAAACTCAAGCATGTCCTTCACAATGTCTACATGTTGTAAGGAGAACTACAACTAACTGACTCTAAGGTAAGGTCAATATGGTAAGCAAACAAACCACAGGTCTTTGAGGAAACAACACTGTGATGGTGTGTAAGACCTTTAGCAGGTACGGTTTTCCATTTTCTTTAGTAAAGTATTTATCAAATAGCAAGAATTACCAAAATTGACACTAGTTCAGTGTACAAGTGCACATAGATGTGGAAAATCTAGTACACATTTGTATGGGATCACCAGCAATCTTTTGTATCTTCATTAGCATCTCCAGAGATATCAAAAAGATGGTTTGAGGCTCTATTATTCTAGTTCCAAAGCTACAGCTGACACATGACTCATTCCCATATAATTCATGGTCATTAGTAAGGACCAACAGAACATCCCCACATTATGTGAAGTCAGCACACTAGCCTCCCCTTTTTTCTCATCCTCCCCTGTTTTTCAATCACTGTGTATTTTAATTGGAACTCATGGGATAAGAAATATAACATCATTCTGCTTCATAGAACATTCAAGAAAATAGTAGTACAAATATGTTAAATGTGTGTTTGTCCATGTGGTGTCCTCGAGCTAATTCAGATTTCAGTTGACCATTCCATCATCAAGAAGATTAAAAACCAAAATGAAAGGGTTAAACTGTTGTAGAAATACTTGCTTGTCTTGTGCCAAGTTTTTGTGATTCTGTCTCAATGTTCACTTCCTCGTGCCTTTTCTAGCCTTCCCAATCTCAAATTATTTTCGACATTTTATACAATATGTTTGGCTTTTCTTGTTGTATCTTTTCAATCTGGGTATGAGCATCCTACCATCTGTCACTAAAATTATACTGTAGATAGCCTTCTTCTACAGTGGCTATCATTTTCATTAAACCCTTTAAAATCCTGGTCATAATATCCCCATTTAAAGACAGAATCTTAAGATTTCCCAGCTGCTATAAGCTTAAATTGCACACTTACATGACATTACTCAGAGTGGTGTGACAACGGAGAGTCCATCTCTGTAGGCTACAAACCATGTTGCCAACATCAGCCAACAAGACAGCAATACAGACAGGATCTACTTACCTATCTACCTATATAATATCTGCAACACCATGTCCATCCATTATTTTAGAAGTTCCCACATGACTTTACATTTCTCCAGACTTCCTATAACCATAGTGAGAAATAAAAGTTCTTGATAACTTACTGTGGGGTTTTCTAGAACACAAAATTTTTGGTTGAATCATTACTCTCCAGTGGAAATGGTTGGTCACACTTTATCTTAGAACATATATTGGTTTCTGTTTGTTTCAATCTTTGGTTTTTGCTTTATTGTGATTTTGAGAGAGGGGCAGGGAGAGCAAAAGAAAGAACGTGAAGTTGGGGAGGGCAGGAGGCATGGGGAAGAGCTGGGAAAGGGGAACATGTGATCAAAACATGTGAAAAATATAAATCTAAAGACAAATTCATATTACATGGATAACAAAATATACTATTCACATGAGCTTCACTGATTATGCCTCCTATAAGGCTTGGACCACAATAGAAATCTTCAACCCCAGAAGCTCACAGAGAGGGTGTGAGAGAGACTTCTTTGCAGTAGCTGTGTATGATGGCATTTCATCTAGCGAAGCACAAGTCTGAATAAAACTCATGGGCTTGGGATACAGAGTTACTTCTCTGCAAGGTCATAAGAAACTTTTCATAGGGCTCCTCAGAAAACATTACCTTGTGTGTTTGCCTAAAACTGTGACTATTTGTTGTTCATTGTACTCAGCAGTTACCCTCTTTCTCAAGGATGCCACACCTGGACTTTCACACTACAATAAGGCAGTGTCTACCACTCAGTGCTGAGCACACATTTTAAAAGTTTGTCAGGATCAACAAGAAAACCAATTAAAAATGCTGAGTTAGGCATTTGATTTGCCATTGGTGTGAAGAAGATACACAAAGAGCCAGTGTTGACAGCCAAACTCGCTTGTCAACTTCACGCAGCTTGGAATCTGAATCTCTCTCCATCAGACTGGCCTGAGGACACGTTTGTGAAGCATTTTCTTGATTGATAATTGGTGCAGGAGGCCCAGGTCACACTGAACAGGCATTGCCATTCCTAGGCAGGTGAGCCTTACCTTTCTCAGAAAGGCAACTAAATGAAACCCTGTGAGCAAGCCAGTAAGCATTCTTCTATGATTTGCCTCAAATTCCTGCCTTGAGTTCCTGCCATGGCTTTTGTCAGTGATGGACTATAACCTGTAAGCCAAAAACATCCTTTCCTCAGGTTGCTTTTTGTCAGTGTATTTTGCCACGGCAACAGGAAAGCAAACTACAGCAGACAGTGACCAATTAAAAAAAATCCCCACAATATTGGTCTTCATGGGAAGGTGTATCAAAGGAGACACCACTTCACTGAAGCCCAGCGTGAATAAAATAAAAATAAAGGGAATATATCAGGTTAGTACAGGGGTTGGAAACTGTTGGGATCCTCATTCATTACTGGTGGGAATATAAAATGTTACAAATACTGTAGGACAGAATCCAGTGTATCCTCAAAAGGTTCATTATGTCTGTTCAAAGGAATATCATTAATTTGTAAAAGAAAGGGGGTGCTGATGCACGATACAGTAAAGCTGACCTTGAAGATAGCATGCAACCAAAAGCAATATACAGATTCAATGCAATACCTATCAAAATACCACCACAATTCTTTATAGACCTGGAAAAAGCAATTCTCAACTTCATATGGAATAACAAAGAGCCCAGAATAGCTAAATCAATCCTGTACAATAAAAAAAAAAACATCTGGAGGTATCACCATCCCAGATTTCAAGCTGTACTACAGAGCAATAGTAATAAAAACAGCATGGTACTGGTATAGAAAGAGACCAGTGGATCAATAGAATGGAATTGAAGACCCAGAAATGAACCCATACACCCATGATCTCTTAATTTTTGACAAAGAAGCTAAAACCGTGCAATGGAAAAAGGACAGCATCTTCAACAATTGGTGCTGGTCCAACTGGATTTCGACATGTAAAAGAATGAAATTAGACAGATACTTATCACCTTGTACAAAACTTAAGTCCACGTAGATCAAAGACCTTAACATAAGCCCGGTCACACTAAATCTACTAGAAGAGAAAGTGGGAAAAACCCTCAAAATCATTGGCACAGGTGACAACTTCCTGAACAGAACACCAAAAGCTCAGGACCTGAGATCAACAATCAATAAATGGGACCTGGTGAAACTGAAAACAAAACGGCATCCTACAGATTGGGAAAAAATCTTCACCAACCCCACATCTGACAGAGGGCTAATATCCAAAATCTACAAAGAACTCAAGAAATTAAAAATGCCAAGAAACCAAATAATCCAATCAAAAAATGGGGAACAAAGCTAAACCGAGAATTCACAAAGGAGGAATCCCTAATGGCTGAGAGACATTTGAAGAAATGCTCAACATCCTTAATCAGCAGAGAAATACAACTCAAGACAACCCTGAGATTCCATCTCACACCTGTCAGAATGGCTAAGATCAAAAGCTCAAATGATAGCACATGCTGGCGAGCTTGTGGAGAAAGGGGAACTCTACTCCATTGCTGGTGGGAGTGAAGGCTTGTGCAACCACTACAGAAATCAGTGTGGCGATATCTTAGAAAACTTGGAATAGCTCTGCTTCAGGACCCAGCCATACCACTTCTGGGTATACACCCAAATGCCTCTTCACAGAATCGTAGGGAAGTTCCTCATCTATGTTTATAGCAGCCTTATTTGTAATAGCTAGAAACTGGAAGCAACCCAGATGTCCCTCAACCGAAGAATGGGTTAAAAAACTGTGGTACATCTACACAATGGAATACTTCTCAGCCATCAGAAACAATGAAATCATGCAATTTGCAGCCAAATGGATTGAACTAGAGAAGCTCATCCTGAGTGAGCTAACCCAGATTCAGAAAGATGCACATGGCATCTATTCACTTATAATCGGATTTTAGCCATATAGTACAGGATAACTATACTACAACCAATGCACCAAAGGGATCAGTGAGCTAACCCAGATTCAGAAGGATGCACATGGCATCTATTCACTTATAATCGGATTTTAGCCATATAGTACAGGATAACTATACTAAAACCAATGCACCAAAGGGATCATGAACATAGACTTTGTTTCCTATCAATGAGACACTTTGCCCTAGTGGAGCTACCTAGTAGGCCCCCAGTGTGTGAGGAGGCTCTTGGTCCTCATATGCCTGAATTGGGGCGGGGGACTGTTATGTAGGGACACTCCACTCCAGAGGAGTGGGATGGAAGGGATAGTGGGTAGAGAGTGGGAGGGCGGGACTGGAAGGAGTGGAAAGAGGGTACTGTGATGGAGATGTAACCTGAAGTAATAAATAAATATTTTTTAAAAAGAAATAAAATAGCATGCAACATGAAACAAAGGGCTTGACAGGAAAGGCCACAAGTTAAATCATTTCATCTATATGAAATATCTAGAATAAATAAATGGAGAGAGACAGAAAATATGTTAGCAATTGTTAGGACCAGAAGAGGTAGGAGGAGAGAGTGCTTACTAGATGTAGCTTTGTCTTTGGAAGGGCAACAAAGCATCATATATGGCTACATAGAGACGATCATGACACAACATTATGAAGGTACAAAATGCCCCTGAGTTGTAAACTTTAAAATGGTTAATCTTGGGTGCTAGAGAGATGGCTCAGTGCTTAAGGCACTCATTGCTCTTAGAGAGAACCTAGATTTGATTCCCAGCAGCCACATGATGGTCCACAGCCATCTATATCTCCAATCCCAAGAAATCCAATACCCTCCTCTGACCTTCCTGGGCACCAGACAAGTACGTGGTGGCAAAACTCCGGTACATGTAAAAAAAATAAATTTTAATTTTAAAAATTGGTTAATCAAGAAATAAATAAATGTTTTTTAAAAAATTGGTTAATCTTCTGTTATGTGACTATTACCTAAAGTACCAAAAAAATGAATCAAGACATCTTTATGACCTAACTACTAAACTATTCAAAATGTATCATTAAGTTAAAAATGTAATAGAAAGCAAATTGCTTTAGGACAGTCCCATTTGTAAAATAATAAAAGTTATAATGCATATTACAAATATGAACAATTTAGTGAATATGTAAAATAATTCCAAGCATTATAAGGAATTACTCAAAGAAGTGAGCAATGGAGACAGAATTATAAGAGACATCCATTACATACATACTACCTTCTCAAACAAAATATAAAACATGTAAAAAAAAACTTTTACAATGTAATTATAGATTCCTCCTACATATAAGATAAGTAAATTATCACCAATTTCAGCATACTTCTATATCTCAGTTTTCCATTTGTGTGTGTGAAGTTCTTAAATTTTAATATTAACATTTTAAAAAGATATTTCATGTCCATTTGTCCTCTATGTCCCTCCGTTTTAACAGTTATCCTCCTACATTAGGAAATGTGAGTTATTTAGAAGTGGAAATGGTAAGGTGGCCCTTGTCTCCTTCACTCAATCTGGACCCTGTAGTACTGTAACTACAAGAAATGTCTTACGTCTTCTACCATATGCTGACCCTTAATTTCTCACCCTGAATGCTTGCAGACACAGGGAGATGGTACAGTCTAAATTTCTTGTCATATGTAGTTTGCACATTACCCTGGAAGTTGTACGGAAAGGGGGTGTTCAATTTGTGAAATCTTACAGTCACAGACAGAGTGGTGAGGTTAGAACATTTCAGAAGCAGCATAAATTAGAACTCTTGAGTTTTCAATTACTGCTTCCAGCTAGGTAGCTCTTACCTGTATTCTTTTGGAGTCCCATGTAAGGATTCATTTGAAAAATAAACAAGGATCTTCCATTTTAAGAAGAAAACCTTGTAAAGAAATCTGACTTTGAACACACAGAGCAATGTTTTTCTTTCCTTTCAGCACACTTCCTATTTGCTGATCTTGTGTTAGATCTTGTCACCTGATTTGAAGGGGTGGTGTTGGTTTTCATCCGGGTGTGTGAATCACTGCACAGTTTGGATGCTTTTTGCTTAGAAGCAAAGAGGAAGTTGCTTGAGTTGAGATAGATTGGCCTTAACAGGAGGTGAGTGATCCAGATCTCAGGTGGGGATAGGCACAGTCAAGGATGCATAAACTGAAAAGACTGCATATTGCACTAGAAAAAGAGTGTAGGGTTTCAGATTGCATACTCTGACTTGACTATACCCTGACATGACCTTACATATGTTGATAAACATCTCTCAGATTCTGTTTCCTTGTTTAGAAGCTGGCAACACAAATGCCACATTCACAGTAATGGAAAAGTTAAGATGCATATTTAAAAACTTCTCTCATGCCTTGGGTGCACAATTGATGTTTCATTTTTTTATTAATATTGGTGATTCGATATTTTGAAATCTATGATAATGGCAGTCTTCTATGAACCTGACTTATGAGAGGCCCTTATATAAAACAGCCCCAGGGTTTCATGTCAAATTGTATCCTGACAAAACAGCAACACATAAGAAATGTTTTGGCAGATTTGCAGTAACTATGTTCTATTAGTTAACCCCAAACCAAACCCCTGGGTAGAACAGCACCATTTACTGAATCCCCTGCCAGAGAGATTAACTTCATTGTTGGTGGAGAGACTGGAATGTTGCAGATCCAGAGCTTAATTATAATTTATCTTGTGTGCTTGTTAGCCCCCCTAACAATATTCCTTGCCCACCTCTCTGTCTCATCTAATATCCTTGTGACTAACAGCTAAAACTTTTGGGATATATTAACTTAGCAGACCACTAGCTTCAACCAACCAATAGGCAAAGAATGTTGTTAGTCTGATAGTACCTGAGGCCTACAGCAGCGATTTCCAGGCTTTGATTAAATCCATACAACTAATGTTTCTCACGTTTTAAAAGTCCCTTGATTTAGGACTTTGTTCTGTTAGTATAAAACTTTATTGAACTGTTACCATGTTGGAACGTGTAATTTGTGATAGGGTGACTCTGTGGTCCCAAGTCATGGTCACTCCTACCTGGCTCTAGAATAAACTATCTCTTATCCCCTTCGAGAATTGTGTTTTTATGTCAACACTTGGAGGCCTGGAATACACAAAACAAAAAGATAAAACTTTATAGTTTATTAATTGTCCCATTTTCCTTTTAACTGATGATAAAATAAAGTCCAAAGATTTATACAGGAATGAGTGACTTTTCCTATTCATTCATGGTATATGACAATGTACCTTCCTTCATAGATATGAGTGAATTCAATTCTCCAAGGCTGGGACACTCATAAATTAGTTCTTGTCTTGAAATGCTACTTTCCAGTAATTCTTTAAAAGATCATTTTTCTATATCAGTATTACACACACACACATCCAACATCCTGGAAGAGGTGGTGAAAACAACTAGAGCCTCAGGAGCACTGGTCAGAAACAGGGTCTTCTGGATAAGACAATACTGTACTAAGACTCACAGCAGCAGTGATTGCCTAGCCAAAATCTGCACAAGATCAACATAGTCAACATTCCAGCACGAGTGGAGGAGGATGCAGGAGCCCCCACTCCCCAACCCATGCAGAGAAGCTTTTGGAGATTGAAGGCTCCTGGGGAAGCAAGAGTCAGTTTGATTCCAGGGTGTGAGCCCTGATAGGTTGCCATACTCCAGTAGATGGCTTTGCATCAAGTGGACAACACTAATTGGACTCAGTGGTGTTGAGGTAGTGTTAAGCATTCTAAATGTTAATTAATTGGTCCTGCTTGCTGTCTGTTACTTACATTGACTCTGATTGGTTAAAATAAATGCTGAGGCCTGAGATTGGGCAAAGACAGGGAAAGATGGGACTTCCTGAGATTAGAGCAGGAAGCCTGTGCTTTAGACAGAGGAATAAAGCATTCCAGCCAGCAGCAGGAAGAAGGAGGCACACACCATGGGTTAGAAAAAAGAACCTCATTCCACATGGCCAGGAATATCGGCATATCGTGGAGAATGACAGTCCAAGGGGATGTATGTATATATGGGGTCATTTTTGGGTAATAGACTTAAGAGCTAACTTAGATGGGCTAGGATTGCTTGATCCAGACCAAGGCCTGATAAAATCCACATGGTGTCTGTGTAGTCATTTATAATGGCTGCTTAAAGATTAATGGTTCCGAATCAATTAACAATAATTTAAATAGTGGTTAAATAGTTTAGTTAGCCATTTTATTTTTTTTTACACAGTGGGTTATATTTTAAAAAGGAAAAACAAAGAATAGGCCACGAAGCAGGAAGAGGGACATGTTGGGTGGAGGTCTGAGAGGAGTTAGAATGGAAAGTGAATGGGTATGATCAAAATACCTTGTATACATCTATGAAATTCTCAAAGGACAATTAAATATATATTAAATAACTTTCTTGGTCATAATTTTTTTTATTTTGGAGTTCCTTTCCTAAGAAACAAGAAAGTATTTTAGAACTGCGTTCTTGAGTTGTTTTCCTTTTAAAGCAAATAAATAAATAAATAAAAATGACAAGATTAGGATGTGCACAAAACACCATTGAAAATAAAATTCTTTTTAACAGTTACCCTCCAAAATATGATCTTCTATTTATGCTTTTAAAAATCAGAATAATTATTGACCCAGTGACTGATTGTTTGAGGAATTCAGTTCAACCTTCACCAGCAGCTGTGATCAGAAAAAGAATAATAATAAACGCTACTTTGAAGTAAGCATGTATCTTAATCAGAAATAAAATTTAAGAAGCCAGCATTTGATTCCTTCAAACAACAGGAAGAAAATAATAGCTAATTGAATTTTTAAAAGCTATTTTCTTTGAGTCTCTTTTATATCTAAATAGGAGCATTTTGTGAACATGGCAAAATAGAGCTGTAATACCTACAGTTACCAATAGATGGCACTGTGTTGCACATGCTCGGGATTCATGGGGTGGTGCCATCTGGAGTCACCATTTATGATTCTCTGCTTCATCGGCCTTTGGTCATGTTTCAGAAACATTGCCTTTCTCCATTGCTGTTACCTGATTATTTTCTGCTTTCCCTCTTTCTCTTTTATATTTTAATCTTGCAACTCTATTATAAAACCCCATAATAGCATCACATAATTGGGGGGACCTTGATACTAACTCTGAAAATCCTTTTGGGGGGATTCATTTGGCCTGAATCAAGCAACATAAGATAGGATTATATTATGTGTGATGATGATTACTATGATTAGGGTGGGTCATTTTCAAAGACAAATTATTTCAACCTCCCCGAAGCCGATGCCCAAGGCTGCCTCTTTCCCCTTTAGAGCCCTTGTGCTATAGTAAAACTGTCCACTGCACATGTTTTATTTATTTATTCTAGCCATTTAATCATTTCTGTTTTTAAATTGTACTGAGAGAACAAGTCATCACGCTGTAGCCGGGTGTGTGGAAGGACAGCTTCCCCCACTACTTGCATAGATACAGGACGTCACCTGATTACGATTCTCCGTCTTATCAAGTGAGATTATTAAATCGGGTACACTCCACTCTCCCATCTACATGTAAAAATACTCAAGTTGCAGAAATGTTATCAGGACTGAGAAACAGAAATACAACATCCTGAAGCAGAACATTTAGAAGTCTCTGATAGCCAGAGATATGGTGGAGGACCTGCTGAACATTTGGGGGGGGAGACGAACCCCCCCCCAAAAAAAACTTCTCTCCCAGAGGAATGAGAACTCATGGTGAAAACAACACGAGAAATTCGGGATTGTGAGCTCAGGTTGGAGTACCACACACACACACACACACACACACACACACACACACACACACA
>CAJQZJ010009840.1:5020274-5049023 GCA_907164525.1 Lophiomys imhausi
CAAGTTTCCCCAGTCATGTAGTAAGAGTTTATAGGCATAGCTTCTGATATTACTAGGAGACACAGTCTCACAGCAAACTCCGGATCCTCTGGTTCTTACACCTTCCATCCTCTTCCCCAATGTCCCCTGAGCCTTAGATGTGGTAATGTTTTATAGATGTACCCATTAAGACTGGGCTCCACAACTCTGCATTTTGATTGGTTGTGGTTTTCTTTAGTGGTCTCAGACTTTTGCAAAGAGAGGTTTCCTTGAAGAGGGACAAAGACTACACTTATCTGTGGGTGTGAAGACAACTGTTTATAAATTATTTTTAAGAAGTATGCTGGTTTAGTAATGCAGTGGCTATAGATTCTCCTCCAACAGTCATGACTTTACAAGCACCAAGTAGTTAGCTACATTTCCAGTATGGCATGGTTTCCCTCTTGTTGGGTGGGTCTTAAATCAAATTAGAGAGTTGTTGGTTTCCACCAATGTTTGTGTGCCACTACCATACCCATAGGGTTATTGTACAATGCTAGTCATTTATGTGGTTCATAGGTATCATCACTTCATAGTCGTTTTAATCATAATCATTTTTAAAGTTCTCTGTTGCTATGGTATGCAGTAATATATATTTACCTAAATGAAATATATGATGAGCACGTTTATATGCATATTTTCTGTGTATCTTTTGGTAATATATATGTTCAAATCCTATGTCCATTTTCAGTTGAATACTTTTATGTTCTTTTTTAAATTTAAACACTGGATTATACAAGATATGCTACTTATATGAGATACACAATTGACAAATATCTCTCAACCTGTGCCGTGTACATTCATTATCTTAACAAAACCTTTGAGATTCAGGAGTTTTCAATATTGACGAAATCCAATTTCTCAAAATAACTTTTGCCTAGCCAAAAATCACAGAAGCTTCCATCTCCTTTCTTACAGACATCTTATAGATGTTATGCATACAGTTACATCTATTATTATTACACTTTTTATGTTAAGCCCTTTTAGATGTGAGACATAAGCTGAAATTTATCCTTTGCATATGAATTTCCCATTTTCTAAGCACCATTTATTAAGCAGATTTTTTTCCCCATGGAACTTACCTCGGGCAAAAATCAATTGTCCAAATAGTTATAGGTTGATTTCTGAGCTGTCAGTTCTGTTCCATTAATCTGTTTTGTCAGCCTTGACACCACTACCATGGTCCTGATAACTGAAGTTTTATTGTAACACTTGAAATAAAGTGCTGTTACTCCTTCAACTTTGCATTTCTCTTTCAAAACTACCTTGGTTATTCTAGATCCTCTGCATTCCCAAGTGAATTTTTAAATCAATGTATAAGTTTATAATAAAAAGAATAACTTGTACTAGGGTTGCATTGGATATGTAGCTCAGCTGAAGGAAAATCAGCATTTTTACTCTAACAAGTCTTCTGAACCATTACTTATCTTTGCTTGGTTGCTGTTTATTTTGACTGTGCAATTTGTGAACTTTGAAGTATACATGTCTTTTTCATCTATTCTCAGATTTATCCCTAAGTATTCCATCATTTAATGTGATTGAAAATCAAAAGCAGTCTTAGGATTCAATGCTAACCCAATAAAAATTTCAGCGCACTTCTGAGAAGAGAGCTCAGAGAAAGCTCTTAGCCCTCATATGACTGCTGAACTAGGTGGGGTGGGGGGGGCTGATATGTAGGCACACCCCACTCCGGAGTAGGATAGGGGGGGAGAGGGGGAGAAGGTGGTAGGGTAGAACTGGGAGGGGTAGAAAGAGAGCACTGTGATAGAGATGTAACTTGAAGTAATAAATAAACATAAAAAGAATAAACATCAATGTCTAATACACATTTTCAAAATGTTCAACATCATTAGCCATCCTGGTAATGCAACTTAAAACTACTTGGCGATTCCTTATCATTCCAATCAGAGTGGCTAAAAGATAAAACATAAAGCTGACAAATGCTGGTGAGAATGTGGAGAAAGAGGAATCCTCATTCACTGTTCAGGAGGTGTTAACTGGCACAGCCACTTTGGAAGTCCGAGTGGGGGTTTCTCAAAAAGCTAAAAGCATAATTATCATATGACTCAGATATAACACTTATACCTTCCTGTCTCTCAAAATGCATATATCCAAAGGGCACATATCCAAAGGGTTGTGTACCACAAAAATAACTGCACACCCATGTTCATCCCTGCTCTGTATACAATAGCTATGAAATGGATTCAGCCTAGCTCTCCATCAACTGTTAATGAACAATGAAAATGTGGTACATATACACAGCATAATTCTATTAATTACAAAAGAATAATACTATTATTTTTTAGGAAAATGGATATAACTACACCATGTTATACTGAGTGAGGTCATCCAGGCCCAGAAAGACAAACAGCATATACTCTCACTCACGTGTAGATCATAGTTTTGAATATTTGTATTTCTGTCCTCATTGGAAGAAGTATCTCTAAAGGCCCCAAAATAAAAAAGGAGCCATGGGATGTCCAGGGCTTGTCTTCTGAGAGACAGGAAGGTATAGGGGTTATGAAAGTAGAGGGCATACACTAAGTAGTGACTTAAATTAAAATGGGATGGGGGACAAAGGAAAAGAGGGGGATGTTGTGAGAGAGGGGAAACTGAAGCCAGGATCTATTGTATGAGAGAAGAATAAATTTTAAAAATTAAATTTAATGAAAAAATATCTGTGGTACTCAAAATATCTATACTAAATAAACACTATATCCCAGAATCAAAAGACAAAAACACCCAATTTGTGATGTAAAAACATGCCATGTAGAAACCTACTCCTTTAAAAACTAACTGAAAATATGTAATAATCATTTTTAAAAAGAAGTATAAATGAAGATACTCTATGTAGTGGTAGACAATGCTGATTTGAGAAATCATAACCTTTAAACAAAAACCCTGGTGCTAGCTATGGGATAGTATGACTTGGTGCCCATGAAGCCCCAGAGGCTCCACAAACAATAGAGTATCACCATCATTCTTTTCTACTGGCCAGAACTAGCTAGCAAGACCGTACTGCTAAAAGCATCCCACATATTTTGGATACAGAAAAATTAGGATAGACTGAGATATAAGCTTCTTTCCTGGTGGCTCTCATACATGGTACCAGAGGAAGGACAGAAAATTCATCAGTAGTCTCATCCAGCTTTAAAGCCAGCATGTTACAATACCAACATGCAGACAGGGTGTGTCCCCTCATGCAATCATGGTGTGGTTGTATAAGAGGGTAAACAATCACTTACTGATTGGATCTGAGGCTGGCTCAAAGAGGGAATATAAACATGATACTACAGGTCTAATCAAAAGGTTATGACTGCACAGATGTGAGCTGAACAAGGAGGATACCAGTGTACTTGCCAAACCAGATGGGGAGAAAAGCCCACAAGACTGAACTCTACACAAAGAACTACAGACAACTGAGGTGGCAATCTGGGAGCAGAAGAGGTGGTCTTCCTTGGGGAAGAGTACACCAATTGTTTGTCCAGCGTCAAATGTTCAGTACTGAAAACATACATGCAAGTAATATTATACAAACTGAGCAGATTATGTTTACATATACAAATATATATATATATATATATATAGACAATAGCAATTAGTAAAAAAAAAAAAATAGGCCATGAAGTTGAAGGAGAGCTAAGAAGGGTATATGAGAGGGTTTGGAAGGAGGAAAAATTGTTCTTATTATATTACAAACTCAAAAATAAAACTGAAATTAAATGAAGTATCACATTAACCACTTTCATAAAAATAATAAAGATAGTAGTAATAATAATTGATGAAAGATTATGCCTAGGGAGATATCTGGTCCTATAAGGTAATTTATTACTGATGTTTTGACAAACTGCCATGCCTCAAATTGCAGTCTCAGTATGCACCTGTATACTCATAGACTCAGGCTGTTTTCAACCTTGATCAGAGAAGTTTCTCATTATACCAGGCAATGGTCAATGTAGAGACTCGTAACTGGTCAATGTACTGAGTATAAGGGACTGATGAGTCCTCAGTCCTAACTAGGATATCTATAACAACCCTCCAAGCCTTACGGAACAACATGGAAGAGGAGACGGAAAGACCCTAAAAGCCACAGGATGTGGAGAAGTATCCTGAACTGCTGTTTTCTGGATCTGACATGGCCATGGCAGTCATTAGCACTATAGTGGTAGCTACTGGCATAAAATAAGGAAATGAAAGTAGGAGGGAGGAAGAAGGGGATCATTGGGGGTGGAAAGAAAATGAGAAAGGATAATAAGAGGTCATGATCATACTGTATTACATATAAGCAAAAAATTAACAAAAATACATTTTAATAAGATGTTTTTAAAGAAAATTATTTTTAAGTTTTGTTTTATTTTGTTTCCTAGTAGCTTACTGGGCCATTTAGAGATGTGGTTTATTTTTGTCTACTGATCTCATAGCCTTGCTACATGACAGAGACATGTGCACATTCATACTGGTTGCTGCTCTGGTCACAACAAGTAGGAAATGAAGCCAATCTAGACATCCATAAACCGATGAATGGAAAAGTGAAACTGTGGTACATATACACAATGGAATGGTAATAACTTGTTCTTGATCTTTTTATGTCCTGTTAATAACAATTTGCTAAAATTAATTTAGGAATATTGCATCTACTTATAAGAAATATTAGTTGGTTGGTTTTTGATGTTGTTTTATTTTGTTTTTATTTATATTGCCTGTTTTCAGTATCAACACAATGTTGGATAAATTGAGACTAGTCACCATTTTAAAGTTTTCTGCACCAGTTTGTGCACAACTTCTACTACTCAGTTTCATCAACTATGAAACGGGGAAAAACTCATTCATTTTCTTTTTTTATTGTTTTTTTTTAATTTGTGAATTTCACATCATGCACCCTGTTCTCTCTCACCTCCCACTTCCCCTTAGACTCACACTCCACCCTTAAAACATCTCCCATCATTAAAAAAAAAAATCGTTGTTGAAGCTGCAGTGTGTCTCAGTGTGTCCCACAATATTTCCTTTTGCCCACACAATTTTGCTTGCAAATGTTCATTATAATGTTTCCCTGGTCTGGTATGAGGCCTCTGGCTTCTGCTATTTTGTCAGTACTGGAACCTCACTGGGACTCCTCTTGGATATGCTGTTGTTGTCCTGTGTTATGGAGATCCTGTAGTTTTGGGTCTGTAGAATTGGCCTCTTCATCCACTCCAACAGTTCATCCATGGGGTAGATGTGATGGGCCAATTCAAAGCCCTGGTTCTGTGGAAATTCTATCCTTCCCTTTCTCCCATTTATCCCTTTCTCCTTATTTTCTATATCCAGAACTCTTAGCTCTAGTACTCTGTCCTTCAAATTCTGGGCACCTTGAACACTCTAAGCTTCCTGTTGGCTCCTCGATTCTATCTCCTTAACTACAGGGTTCTTTTGGGCTGCACCTGGATCCATTACTACCAATGCCCCCCTGCTCTGTCCCTTGGAAATTCAGACAGTCATCAGGAGCAATACAGGAATTCATCTTTCAGGGAGCACCATTTGTTAATACCAGATGTTTATATGTCCAAAAACATTGTTTTATCTCTATTTTTATTTCTTTCTTGTGGAAAGAAAGTCTAACCTTAGTTTTCCCATCTTGAACTGGATTATTTTGTTCATATTTTCATATGATTTTAGAAATTGGCATTTTCCTATCAATATTTTTATTGAAATCAATTTTCCAAGACAGATCTCTTTCCCTAGTCTATTTTCATGTTTTGCTACATCACACTGTAATATATACACATATCACATTTACCAAGGAATCTCTGTTATTGAATTTTTCTGTTTCTATCCTTTCTGATTATAAATAACATTGTGATTGATATTTGTAAGCATGAGTCTTCATTCACCTTTCACAATAATTATTTAGGATAGTGAGAAGTGAAAAAATGGAGTTGAGCAATGGGAACTTCCTTCCACTCTTGGCAAGCATCACCCCATTGTTTTCTTGAATGTGTTCTCAGTCGACATTCTACCAGCATGAAAGTGCCTATCTTAGTGAATCCTCAGCAACAGTAAATTTTATATTTCAAAATCTTTGCTGCTCTGATTTATATAATTGGTGTCTTCATCTAAATTATATTTATGATTTATTGACTTGAATTGATAGGAATTTATCCATTTTCTTTTCTTTATGAATTATACATTCCTATTATTTTCTACTAAGATACTAGTTTTTTAGATCAATTTGGATGAATTTTCTGCTTCACAATCTTGCAGTATACTCCAACTATGTATTGTGTGTGTGTGTGTGTGTGTGTGTGTGTGTGTGTGTGTGTGTTTACATGCACCTCTTCACCTACACGTCCATGCATGAATGTGTATGCTTTTGTGTTTTCACTTTTCCTTTGACTTTTATCTACAAGAGCCTGTTTTTGTTTTTATAGCCTTAGCATCTGGAAAATATCTTCCCTATTCCATACCCAAAGCATCTTTCCTTGTAAATTCTTCTCTGCCAGTTCCTGAGTAAACTGAAACCCATCATTATGGCCTGTGTCTTGCTCATTTGAATGCTGCTGTGCTATGTATCATCTACAAGCTCCTTGAGGGCAAGAGCCATTTCTTTTCATCCCAAATCCCACACATCTCTGCTAAGAACAAAATCTTCAAATACTATTGAATGAATAAATTAATGGTTGAAAGGATGAACCTCAGGTAAACTGAAGTGTCAGGGCTCATTAATGTAACTGGCATTTACTGAATTCCTATGATGTACCATCTGTATGAGATTCAAACTTAATTTATAATAATTCACTTCTTTTAAATAGCCATCTATTGTTCTCTACTTTTCTCATCAGCTCTGTTGAATATAACTGATGATCGCACTGAGATCCAATATCAAAATAGCACTTTAATTGAACTAAGTATAAAGCCTCCAAGCTGCCCTCATCCCAAAATCTCTGCCTTAACTCTTGAAAGCAATTAGCATTCAATAACTATGCACAATGGCTTCCCCTGGGCTTTTTCCTTTCCAGTTGACTGGGTGGTTTTTATATGTTGAACATACTTATCTCCAAGACACTGTATCACATCACTCTCAGCTCCACAAGAAAAGAACTTCCCAATTTGCTTTATGATCCTGTGAACATGGTATGTTACTATGGCAGCATTTCCAGCAGAATGTGGCCATGGGCTATTAGAAATATCAGTCCCCTCTGAGCAAAGAATGGTGGATACAAGAGTGTTTCCTGCTAAGAGACTTTCTCTACCTCTCCCCAGTTCCCCAAATACTCCTCCATATATTAATGGGTGCTTACAATTTTATAAAGAAAATGTGATTTGTAGAAGATAGAAAAATACAAACTTGTGTATAAAATCTTACTGGATTGGTCTGAGCTCAAAGACTGATTCCTATAGTGGTAAAGGTATCCAGGAATCTGCCTCATATCAAGATGGAAACAGGAGCAGGTATCTACGGAGAGGTGATCAGTAAAAGTTTTTGGCAGATACAGATGGAAATGGGAATATGGATACAAGGGACATATAGATGTATGATGTACCATCTGTACAAGATTCAAACTTAATTTATAATAATTTGCCTCTTTTAAATAGCCATCTATTCAACCATGTCATGTCCCTCATAGGAGCCAGGATGTTTGTTCTGTTTTGGGTGGAATCCTGTCCAGCACAATTATGACTCCCCCATCATGTCATCCTGGGGAATAAATGTCATAACGGTGGAAATTATCTATATGCCAACCATTGCTTACAAGTCAAAGAGTAGTCTTGGAATCTCTGGACACGTCGGTCACATATAAGTCCCAGTGCCACCCCTCCCCAGGATATCTAGACTACTTTACTCAAGTGACAAGGGGCCTGAGCTCTCTTCAGATGGAGAAGAAGGAAAAGGTTGGAACCCCTAACTCCCAGGGCTGCTGGACTGAGCCTTTCTAGGCCTCAAATGGAGACTTTGTGCTGAGTTCAGTGAAGACTCAAGCAGATACCCCAACTGACAAAAGCACATAAGAACATCTTCAAGGGGTAGAAAGTACACCCACTTTGCACACCCACGACTGGATCATTATGGAGGACCTTCTTGTCACACACACTGCAATAAAATCATTGCACATATTTAGAAGCTTGAGAACAACAACAACAAAAAAAAAAAAACCACCCATCTTCCGTTTGTAAATCTTCAATGTCTGCTACCAAGACAAATGCATCAAATGTCACATAAAAGTCTTAAGGCAAATCTGTTTTGTATTATGCAGCAGGGTGTCTGTCCTTTAGTAATGGAGTGAAACTCATTAGGAGTTTGATGAGCGTCTCTGGGTTTCATTGACCTCACCTTAGATGGAAGAGATAGACAAGAAGAAAAGTTCCTTGGAGGCTTCCAACTTCCAACCCTGTGACTTGAATATCTAATACTGGCCCTAACTGACAGAGGTCACTGACTTCTTAAGGAGATGAAAGGGATTTCAAGCATAGACCTCATTGCCAGAGTTTAATTCATGTAGGAAACTATTCATTCCGCTATCAACCACATGCTTGGAGTCAGGTTGCAGAGGCTATAATCACTTTGTCAGTAAGCTGACCCCATGGTGTACATCCCCAATATCAGCACTTGTGAAGCTGGGTTGGAATTTTTTTGTTCCGGTTCCAAAATATTTGAGTCCAAGTCCTCTGAAGCACATAGCTTCTGAATCACCATTCTGAGGCAATGCCCTGAAAAACCTAGATGCTACTTACATTGACTGGAAGGTTATAATGCTTTTAGTGAGAATAGAAGCAAAGAACACCCAGGAGGAATATAGTGGCTATTTCAAGAAACAGAGAATTCTTTTTCCTGTAACTTGAATCCCCACCCTCTTGGTGACAGAGCTGTGTCCTCTAAGTTGCTCATGATGACAAGGAAGCCATTAGCTTTGGCCGAGTCTCCATTCATCTGTCAGCTGTTATGATCAAATGAAATGCAATGATATGCTGGCTGGAGAAAGCTCAGAAGGTTTGACTGTGGAAAGACAGTGGTTCATGGGGGAAAAAAGAAGCATGGGACATCTCTCTAGCTTGTAAACTGAAGATGAAATCACCATAAATAGCTGCCAATGAAGCAATGCCCCAGTAATCCTGCACTCAGGCAAAGTTCGAACACCAAAGAGCCCTGGCAGACAAGAGCTCAAAAGAGAGAAGATCACTAACACTATTCTAAGCACAGGGAGCAACTAGGACAGCCAACGGGACGCTAAACTGAAGAATTTGCTTATGTGGCTTGTTAGAGACCCAAACAGGACACCGCCACCTGTTGCCAAGGTACTTAATCCCAGGACCTCTAGAACACAGAATATGATGTACAGTTGTGCCAAGATAGTCCATGGCCCAAAGACCCCTGATCCTCAAAGATAAATCCATGCATGATAGATCTTCTGAAAGCCTGAGATGGAAGGAGTGGTAATATTGAAGACCTATTTTTGTAGGATGAGGCCAGCATAATCCTGAATACAATTCTCAACTTCCCATATTCTTGGGGGAAGCTTCAGAGACAATGCCAATAAAGGACAGAGAGAAAATCTCAGCCTATGGGTAATCCTGAGTCTTCGTTCTCAACATACAGTGCAATGATCAGAGAATATAGTGGGACTGAAGAAGCTGCTCCTGCTAAGAAAATTCTAATTGCCTTAGAAATCTGTGAGGCATGGCAAACTAGCAGAATTGAAAGTCTTGAGAGCTACTGTATACTAGCAACATCTGCTAAGCCATCTTCAACCATGAGTTAAATATTATGGTCTGAAGACCCAGCAGGACCAGAAAAGATGTAGCTATGCTTTGGGAAATGTTAAGGGGACATCCAACATCGCTACTAAAAACCTGAAGCCCTAGGAGTAAATGAAGAAGGGGATAGCTTGAGGCAGAGAATCAGAGAGATGGAACAGAACAATCTCTTCTAAGTCACAAGAGTCAAGCACCTGCAAGTGGTCACCTTCATCTCAGGAAACTGTCCTACTTAGTGAGCTTGGACTGCCTTGTGCAGATAAACATACTGGTCCACCCATGAAACAAGCTAGCCAAGGACCACACTCTCTGACCTAGGGCCATTTTCTTCTCCCGATTTTTTATAGAGCAGCCCCACAGATTCTGAAGCCCCTTCAGAATCATTAACAGACCAACACCAGCTACCTAATTCAAATGGAAGCAGAGTTTCCATGTGAGTGCTGCTCCCACTCCTGAAATATTCTCCCTCTTCAGAGTCTTCCTTCAGCTAACCTATCAGCTCCCTCAGACAACTCTAAATAAGATGCTGGGCTCCAATGGTTCCCTTTCCTCCAGTGAACAAAACATTGCTCCCTGTAAAGCCAGTTTTCCAGCTTCTCTTCTCTTGGCTGACTTCTCTCCAGAAGCACTTCAATCCCTCATTCCATATAGTTCTTGAAAGAGAGGCCACATGAATTTTCAGGCATGTGTGAACACATGGTAGGACCTTTCATGTGGACCCAGTGTAGGATCAAGAACAAAGATGGCAACAAACATAAAGTGACTTGCTAGTAGATGCTGATATATTCAGAAATTGCCAATATTTTTGGTTAAAATATTTCTTTTGGTGCATATTATGACATTAAACATCCTAACATTAGAGTAATACAGAGATGATTAGTATAGTCTCAGCCAAAAATAACACACAAAACAAAATTTGTGATGTTTCATACATTAGTAGGTAGAAACACTAATTGCCTTAATTTACTCATTACATATTGTATACTTGCATCAAATTGTCACAGAATGCTTTACAAATAAGAATGATTATGTATAAATCTTTTTAAAACATGTTCCTTTTTAATTTAATTTAGAATCCACTATAGTCTATACAAGGAGCTAGACCCTTGTTTGGGGGAGGGGAAGAACAAGGTAAACATGGTTCAATTTCTACCTTGATAAGCAGAGTTTAGAGGGAAGAGAAGCCACTCAGGTAATAATGTATAAAGTATGTTTAAGGAAAGGATAAAAAATATTTCAGAGAAGCACTGAGGAGAGGTAACTCCCTCTCTCCTACTCCCCTGACATGGAACTAGGTTTCTGTCTTACCCTTTGATAAGACAGGAACATCATTCCTGGAGCAGGCTACATTTAGAAGTGGCTGACTAGATAAAGTGATGAGATGAGGAATGGGAGATAAATTGAAGAGGTTCTTGGTGGCTTGAAGTCAAGGAAGACCACTCAGAGGGCTGTAATACATTTCCCAGTCGGACCATGACTGTTCAAACCAAAATGGCAAACACAGGGAACAAAAGGAAGTGAGAAGACACAAGCCAACACAACACTGCATTTGTGAACAGTGACAATATGGTGGGCATCTAGCAAATGAAGTCTTGAATAGCTACCTTCCCAGGCATGGAGGTTGGCATAAGGCCACAGGAGGCTTGTGATATTGCCACACAGGCCCTTTCTCCCTACTAAGGCTGGAGCTACTGTCATAAATCTTCCCTTGAGTACCACTGGAGACTGGAGGACAACTGTGTGCCTATTTTAGGTACACATGGAAGAAGTAGACCAAGTTTAATCTCCATAGGAGGAAGGAGTCACAGTGGCACCACACTGGACACCAGCTCTCACAAAGGTACCCTGGAATAACTCTCCATAGCTTGCAAGGATTTGGAGGACAATAATCAGTAGGTCTATTCCTGTCCTACAGGCAAGCTACCATATACCTAGAGGAATCTTCAGATCCATAGATATGGCATGTAAGTGCAGGCAATTAAGTATAATTTATTTGGTTTCATCTTAGTAGAGATTTGGGAGATGGAGCTTATGGGAGCTCTCTGGCTATCGGCAGCAATCTATTACCCAGCTGTATCTCTCTTACTGGTGATTGACATATCCTAGCATGTTAAATCTCACAGACTTTTCTAGCCATTATTTCTAATGTCTACAACAAGCCTATAAGGTAAGATTTGGTATTAAAACTTTGAGAAATGCCAGAATTAGTTAAGAAAAGTAAAGTTACTCACCAAGAAATCAACTAGATCTGCTGGGGGGGAGGTTGTCTTCCAATTTAAAAGCCTTCATTCCTTATCTAGTTGGGAAGTGTGGGTGTGGAGGGTAGAGGTTAGAAAACAAAGTGACTTTGGGAAAGAATTCAAAAGCATGGAGAATAGCTATTTAGCCTTTGAAAGGAAATGGCCATTCAATTGAGGAGAAAGATTCCCTATCATTAAGCAAATTGTTCCATGGATATGAACCATTTAGACAGTAAAAGAAATTTAATCAAACTTTAACTACTTATGATTGTCTTACATATGGTGGTTTTAGAAATATAATGCTGGAAATAGACGGCAAGATACTCCAATGGTGCTTTAAAAGCTGAGGCTCATGTATCAGTGCTTAAATCCTGGCTCTTTTACTTAAATCCCCAGCAGGTATTTTCCTCTGTAAATTTAGGTACAGTAATAGCACCTGCCTCAAAGAAGAAAAAAATGAGATAACGCATGCTAGGAGCTGAGCATAGTACTGGGCACCTTGTCAGCACCATAGCAGGGAAGACAGCCACACTGCGAAGGCTGATGAAGAGGCCTCTTCTATGGGGATGTTTGGTTTTTAGTTTGGCATTTTGTTTAAGAAGGGGTTCTATCTGGTACAAAATATCTAAGGCAGATCAGACATGTATAAATGGTGGGTATGGTTCTTAAAAAAACACTCCTGAGACACTTTGCAACTTTCCTCTTCTTAGAAGCATTCCACCTCTGTAAATCTCTGAAGTTATTTGTCCATTGTTCTGTGGCACCTTGATCATACCTGTACCTGAACATGGCTCTTTGCAGGACAGGAAAGCAATATATATGGCAATAGTATTCCTAAAAAGGGAACGTCTATGTTTTAATTACTTATTAAGTCTAACATGTGGTGTTTTTGTTGCTTTGTTCTGCCAATCTTGGCCTTAATAACAGAGACAACAGAAGCCATCAGGACTGGAAAACTATAGGGCCCAGTGACTTAATACCCAAAGTTAACTGACAAGGATGTCTTGGAACAACCATTCAAACAGCATGTTACTCATGACAAAGAAGAGATGACTGGGGTAGACTCATGTGCAAGGTCCCAATGAACACTACACTGATTTTCACAGAGTGTATGAGAAAAAAACAAGGAATCACATATTATAGGAACAACATATTAGAGACAACATCATGAATAGGATGGATAAAGCTCATGTGTTAGTGATGAAAAGACACATGAAGACTGCATATCTCAGCAGCAAAGGTAATGCACAATGACCAAATTAGACACACCTAAGACATGAACATCCCGGTGGACACAGATGACTAAGGAAAAACTAGATTTTCCATCAGCATTTCTCACTGCCACCCATAGCTTCTTTAAAGTATCTATAATATGACATATTCTCAGAAAAGGGATACAACAAAAGAGA
The DNA here is from genome assembly GCA_907164525.1 of Lophiomys imhausi. Lineage (NCBI taxonomy): Eukaryota > Metazoa > Chordata > Mammalia > Rodentia > Muridae > Lophiomys > Lophiomys imhausi. The sequence continues at coordinate 5,033,671 of CAJQZJ010009840.1, forward strand.
AGGAAAGCATGGTGAGCTAAAAAATCACTAATCTGATTTTGATTCCTAGTGAGAATTTTTGTCATTTGATGCAATGGACATTTAAGACCAAAATAAAATAAAACTACAGAAAAAATTAAGGGATCATTTTTACCTCTGTCTTGGATTTTTTTTTAATTATTACATGAGGATCCCTTGGTAGAGTTGAGGTGACTCCTACTTTGCAATAAATTTCCACTTTAGAGAGGAAATTTCCAAAATGAAATGCATACTGTTCTAACCCCTTTTGAAAGGTGATATGTAAAAAGTAGAGTTCCCTGGCCAAATCCATCTTGGAATGGAGCACACTGCATACCCATCTTAGGCCCAATGTGTATAAGTTTTTCAAAAGGCTCTGTGAAGTCTTAGGGTAAAGAAACCTATTTCACTTTGTTTAACCCAGAACTTCTCAATTTATTTGATTTTTGGGCTGATATGTAATGTATTTCACTTCAGGAAATGCTGGTGTAGAGAACTGTAGGTGAGAATGGATGGTGATGGCATAAGTGTGGTGACCCAAGAGAAAAATAATCAGGTGAAACATGAGCCCAAGATTGATGCTAGGATGCAGAAAATATCATGGCTGGGCATGGAAATGCTACTTGCCAAATGACCCCATATATCTTAGAAATTGGCTGAATTTCTTCTAATATTCTCTCAAGGTCCTTGCTGAGTCACTCCCATGAATGATGGATCTTAATGGTTCCGAATATCTCTAAAGCCTTTATGTGAAACCGTCTCCCTTTTTAACTTAGTGGTTCACTCCACTATAGGATGCAGAGGCAGGGAGAATAGTCCAGGCTTCATCTTCCAGCCATAAAACGACGTAACAAGACCAGCACACAACCATGATGGACTATTAGGAGGCTCAAAGCTCATGGACAAAATTTAGCTGGCTGATTCTTTTGAGACCTTTTCATTGCTGGGCTATTTTTTGAGGATTATGCTCATTTGTCACTGCAGGTCAAGAAAAAAAGGACTTATCTGAAAGCACCAGACCAAAATCGACAACAACAAACAAGAACATGAGGATTTCTGGTCTGTATGACATGAATTTAAACTTCACCTCTCCATTTACTAGCATTGTAATCTTAGATAAAGCTCTCTGAATTTTAGCTTAAGAATTATAGGCTCATTTGGGATTAGTATGAGGATAAGAGGAAATGAGAAACTTGGGGGCAGGTAGAAATGCAAATTGATATGGGATATAGTCACTGTGCATCTACAAGGAAGAAGGCATCAACAGACTGGACTGGAAGCATCAAGAAGATCTAATGGCAGCCATCTCCACCTTCTATCCATCACACAGAGCCCAGCGGCACTAAGAACATGCACTGTACCTGATTGTCTGGGTGTGCTTTTGGGTGTAAGGAGATATGACCTTGAAGAGCAGTTCCATCGCTCCATTAATGCCCAGCATGGCTCCTGTGGTTACTGAAGATGAAAGCAAAGAGGTCAGTAGGTATTGTCACAAGGAGATGTGTTAATACTTGGATTTAATTGTTAACAACTTTAAGGGGATTAATATACATCAATGAAAACCAAAACAAAGAAAAAAATTTAAACTTCTTTTAACAGCCTTGTAAGTAGGATAGCTCTTTCTTTCTAAGTTTCAAGTTCTCCTCAATTTTAATACTTGAATCCACTAAGACTGAGGCAATAAGTTGACTGCACCTCTATTAGAATACCAGTAGAAGAATGTGTCCTAGTGCTCCAAGATAACTGCCTGGGAATTTTTCCCTTTTCACCCAGTTGAGGAAAGGGGTATTAAAACATGGTCATGAATCTGAATGACAGAAAGTCAAAGGAACATCAGATAAATAAAAACTTCTGGATGTCATTGCCATCTCCAAGGACATCCCAGTCTCTTTCCAATATGGTCTATACACTTCTCGACTCAGCTGAATTTGGGAAGAGCACAATCACACGGAAAAGAAAAGGAAGCCATGGGGCCATAGGATACAGAACTGTAGAAGGGAACAAAGAATTGAAATGAATAAAAATGACTCTCTGATATGAAGACTCCTCTCCTTCCTCCACTGTACTGGTGCTTCTGGGAGTGGAGATCTAGGGCTGCCTCATACTTTGGGTCTGATTCATTCTGGGAAAATGAGTGGGACGAGGCATTGTAAAGATGCAAAGAGAGGAACAATGTGTCTTAGACTGTCTTATTTCAAGCCTCAGGAAAGGAATGCAAATCTGAAGGTGGTAATACCACAGTACAGTCTTATGACAGAGACTGGGACCAATGCCTTGGCTCTTACAAGGAGTACATGTTCCTAGAGCATCCTCTATGCCCACCTCCATACTGAGGAGGCTACAGACCATCACCACCCAAATTAACTGGATGGATTTGGCATTCTGGTTGTGCCCATCAGTCTTCCTACTCTTACAATTACTAATTTAGTCCTTACTTCTAAAGTGAAAAATAACACTAGAATAAAAAAAATGGCAGATGATTCAATGCGAATTGTGTTATTAAGTGGAATGAATGAAAGTGCAGCTTTAATCCCTTTGATTCTAATGTGGATGACTAGATTTGAAATCACGAGAGGGTATAAAAAGAAACCTCATTGGGCTCATCCTTATCAGATAGCTGCCCAACATGGGCCATCTGGGCACTGCCAACAAGTTCATTGGCTATCATAAACCCATTATGGCTACATCCAACTAATCAGAAGAAAACAGCTGTTCAAAAAGCTTGCTGAAGCCGTCAATAGTGGGTCACAATTCACCAAAGAAAACAGAACCCACAGTCTTCTTGAACACTGTCAGCCTTTCCTGAGTAAATGCAATGCACAGAGGCACTGTGGCCCTTATGAAACAGCTACTTGGAATAATAAATATAATACTTGGTAGGCTAGTGTGTGACCCAGCTGGTTACCTTCTCACACCCACAGACAAATTACCAGTTTTCTCAGAGCTAAACTGATGTTATATTGCTATATATTCATAATCCTAACATATATGTACTAAGGAATGCAAGTCACTCAGCCTTTAGGAAACCAAAAGATACATTAAGTCTTGTGCTGCTGGCAAGCTCCAAATTGTCTGGCATGTTTTTAGGCTGCTTATTAATGACTGTTGTCTTTCATAAAATGTTACAGTTCTTCTTCTATTGTTTTGGAGATGGGTTTGTACAGATTCATTCAGATATTCCCAAATGCTCTCTGATATTCTTTGTTCTCTCTCTCTCTCCTCTCTCTTTTTCTATGTATGTGTGAGAAAGAGAGAGAGAATGAGAAGACACTGTGAACAAAGAGCTAATAATCCATATCATTATTATTCTGGAAGAAAACTATCTCATTATGTATACCCCATGTTTATTAAGAGAATGCAACTGAGAAAATTGAGATACTGAGCCAGGTATAGTGGCACATGACTGCAATTCCAGCATTTAGGAGATAGAAGCAAAAGGATATGGAAATCAAGGTGATCTTTGACTGCATGGTGAGTTTGAGGCCAGTCGGTGCTACATGAAACCTTGTATTTAAAGTAAGATAAAAATTAGTAAAATTGGGATGTGTCAGCAGTTCTTAGAATATCTGGAGGGGTTACCTAGTTACCCCCCTTATGTGTACTCTTCATGTGATTTCAAGATATTAAAGAAAAGAGTGGGGTAGAATAAGGCTGCTGTTGTGTCATAAACATGATCTTGTTTGTCCCATCCGACAAGTCTATGACATTTACTGAGGGTTTAATTCATTCCCCCAAATCCATTTTAAAGCCCTAATCCCTATGACCTAAAGAAGCAATCAAGTTAACTGGAGGCCACTGAAGAAGAGATACAATCTGAGCTGCCTTGTGTTTGTCATAGAGAAAATTTAAACATAGAAAGCAGTCAAGGATGTGCAAGTCCATGGAAAAGATCACATGGGGACATGGGGAGATGACAGACTCTTCTTAAGGCCAAGGAAACAGGCTATAGAAGAAAGCAAACCTTGCCAATGCCTTGGTCTCAGACCTCCAGCCTTAGCACTGGGCGAAAATTAATTTCTGTTGTTTTAGTGAGACAAAAAACCTAGCAGATTAATAGTAATAATTATTGCTGCTATAATTTTACAAAGAAAAAAAAACGAGGTTAACCAGGTCAAATGCCCACATTCCATGACTCATAAGAAATAGCATCAAAGAGTCAAATTCAGGGCTCCCTGGCTCTAAGCCCACCATCTTTCCCCTACAGAGCATATTACATCTAAATAATTATCACTTTTATTCCCTAGGAAGGGAGCTCAGAAAGGAGAAATGAAAGTCTGCGCTTATTACATGTGAGATAGGAGGTATAAAATCTAATCTATTAATGAAAAGTGCCTCCACGTGGAGTAGAATTAACATGATTTTTAGAACTTTAAAGCCAGCCTTCAGGACTTTTTATCTGTATAAATTTAAGAAATTGTTCTTCTAAGCGGCTGGCCTTGTTTTTTTTCTTTTCTGAGATATAAAAATGTAGATCTAAACACACAATGATTGTGATAATTAAAAACAGTCAAGGTAAGTAGACACTTAATAACTCTTAGCTGACATGTTCTAATGTAATCACCCAGAGAGAAGGTTTGTTGGGAAGGATTGTGAGGTTAGAAAAAAATCAGTAAGGCTTTGATGACATCATCAGCTTTGTGGGATTAATAAGGGCTATTCTTTGTTTTAATATACACAAATGTGTGTGTGAGGTCATATGCACTTCTTTGAGGAGGCCAGGTTCAACCACAAGAATAGTATCTACTTTATATGAGACAGAGTCAGTCATTGGCTTAGACCTCACCAATTAGGATACACCAGTTGTCCACCTGTGTCTGCCTCCACCTCACTGGGATTGCAAGTGCACATCACCATTTTCATGTGAGTTCTCAAACCCTACTGCTTGCAAGTTAAGCACTTTGCTAGCTGAGTGCTCTCCCCAGCCATTGCAAAATGTTGTTGTTTTTTAACAGATGTGACGCATAATGTTATGAAGAGGTCAATACCCAAGGAAAGACTCCCCTTCTCCTGCCACAGGACTACTTACTGATAGAGAAACTTGAGGTGCTGTAAATGCTACTAAGAGGGAACGCCAAAGTCAATACCTAGGAACTAGCTTAAGAACACTACCAAGGCAATAAATAAACAAATTCTGGCCTCCATAGCCTCTGAATTGCCAGGTTCCTTTGTATGTCTGAACGGGACCTAAGACATCCACACCCCACTTCCACCACCTCATGTGCACACACATAGACACACACCCAGACCACTACATGTTTTCCAGGTGTTACAGTCTAGGCTGGAACTTACCACTGGAGGCAAACACACGCAATGCCCAGAGACAGTGCAGGAGGTTCTGGCTATGGGACAGGTTTTTCCTGGCCAGAATCAAGGTCACATCAAGTGCTTCTAATTCCAGTGCCTTCTGTCCAAACTTCTTGTCTAGGAACACAAATCCAGATCTCTTAGTTATGACTCACATTCAGTCTGAAGGCTTCAGGAGGGAAGGAAAATGACAAATGGGGAGGATGATTATGGCCAAGGACACTTTTTAACCTAATTAAAAATATTCTAAATATGTCCCCACTGGAGCCAAATGCATCAAAAGAGTGAGCTCTGGATGGGCCTATTTACGTGAAGGGTATGGACTCTTCAGACTGCAAGCCTCTGAGTCTGAAGATACTCTGACTCAAGCTCAAATCATACGTACCAATGTCTTCAGGACAAATCTGGAATGGAGAAAACAAATAACAAAGCATTCAAATATAGTACATGAACTTTGATTGGATCCTGGTTTTTGTTGTTGTCTGGTTGGGTTTCTGTTTGTTTGTTCGGTTGGTTGGTTGGTAGGTTGGTTGGTTTGGCTTTTTGTTTGTTTCAGGGTTTTTTTTTTTCATTTTTGAGTTGGTTTTGGTTTGGTTTGGTTTTTAGATAATAAACATTATTATTATTACTATTATTATTATTTATCATTACAATTTGCAAATTAAAAGAAATGAAAATTGACAAAAGTAACCAGAAGTTGTACCGTGAGTTTGTTTTTTAGGATCATGGGGGCTCACAGAGACTGAACCACTAATCAAAGGGCATTCATGAACTGGACCTAGGCCCCCTACACATAAGTAACTGATGGGCAGGTTGGTCATCATGTGGGCCCCTAGCAAATGGAGTGGGGGCTGTCTCTGGCAAGGACCCCTCAACAGAGCTGTGATGCCTGGCTTCAATGGAAGAGGAAGCACTCAGACACAGTACAGGGTGGGGGGAGGGAGGGACTGACCTTTTCTGAGGAGAAGAAGAGGGAGAATTTGGGAAGGGTGAAGGGAGCAGGAGGGCAGAACCCAGAGGAGGGGAAGGATGGGGGTACAATTTGGATATAAATTGGTTTGGTTTTTTGAGACAGGGCTTTTCTACATAACCACAGCTATACTGGAACTCATAATGGAGAACAGGCTGGCCTCGAACTCACATACAACTGCCTCTGCAAATGCTTCCTGAGAAATATTGGTATGAAAGAATTCCCAGCATGGATCTTGTTCTTTTGATTAGATATTGTTTTGAATATGCAAATGATAGTGTGGAACTTTTGGAGAAGCTAGATCAACGTTATAGGTAGATGGTGGTAAGATTTCCATTTAACAAAGAATTTTCATAATAAAAAGTGAAAAGCCTTTAAGAAAATAAAATTAAAATTTTAAAGTATGATTTCTGTAGTAACATGACATCTACTGTTGTAGGTAAGTTGTTCGTCATCATCTCAATAGTACAAAGTAAGCATGAGACCAAGAGGAAAGCACCTTTTGTTTATGCTCACTGTTCCTACTATCAGGTGACTGTCCAGTCACATTTGTTTGTGTCTTTTCCTAAGTGTGATGTCCAAATCATCATGATTATTATAAGAGTCATAGAAAATATATTTCAATATTTTTTCATTATTTCATTTAGCATAATAGCCTCTGAGTACCACCCATTAGGCTAGATAATATTCCATTTCATATGTATATCACATTTTATTTATCCATGTACACTTACACTATTTCTGTGCCATGGTTATTGTGAATAGTGCTTCAATGATCATTAGAAGGCAGTGACCTTTATGAGATAGTCATTTTCTTTCCTTTGGGTATATGTTCACATCAGAGATTATAGAAAATTTCTGAGTGATATGGTAATTTCATTCTTGGTTGGTTGCTTTGTTTGGTTGGTTGGCTGGTTGGTTTGAGCAGGTCTCCTTTAGCCCAGTGTGGTCTTGAACTCACTATGAACTTCTGATCTTCCTGCCTTTCCTCTCAATTGTTAGGTCTCCAGGTGCATACCATGTGGTAGCTCTTTTTTTTTTTATTCTCTATATCGTTTTTGATAATGGCTATCCTGATCTTCAGTACCACTAAGTATACAAGGGCTCCCTTTCCTCACACCCTCACCAATATTTTTTCCCTCATCTTGTTGACAATCCATCCATCCTTGCCAGCATGAGGGAGGGAGTACACAGGGATAAAGAATGAAACGATGCTTCCCGTTGGCTTTGGGAGCTGAGCAGAGGAAGCAGGGGAGGAAGAATTGCAATTAAGTGTGATAGACAAATCTAGAGCTCTCGTATCCAACATGAAGAAAAAGTTAACAAACTTCTGCCACACTAAACATGTAGATTTTAGCTGCTCCTAAATAAAGTGATGCTATGAGATGACAGATATGTTCATCTGCTTACGTGCGGCAATGACACTGCTACTTGTATTTCACAATGCCATGTTGAAAACCCCAACTATACACAATGAAATTTGCTGTAAAAATAAAAAGATTGAAGCTGGGGAGATGATTCAGTGGGTAAGGGTTCTTGCTGTGTAAACATGACAAACTTAGTTCAGATCTCCTACAGAAATGAGAACAGTGGTGTATAGCTGCATATATACCTGCAACCCCAACTGTGAGAGAAACAATCGGAAGAGAATCCCAGGAGCTAATTGACAAATATAACACAGTAAACTCTGGGTTCAATGAGAGACTCTGTCTCAAAAATAATGTGGAGGGAAATTAAGAAAAATACCCAACATCATCCCCATCTTCTACCTGTACACACATACATGTGAATACATGGACAAATACATATAACATGCATTCACAAAGAACAGTAACTTGGGAAACACTGCTCTTGTATGTCTCATCACTTGACTGTCCAGTCCTGGCCCAATATGCTTAGGATGTGACCTAGTGTCTCATTTATTCTTCCTAGAAACTCTAGAATTCAATTTTATACTTCCATTTTAGACATAAGGGCACCATAGTTTAATACATTTAAGTATCTTGACCAGAGTCACACAGCTACTCAGTGTCAGGGACAGACTTGAAACCAGCCTACACTGTGTGACTGGGGGATATATTAGGTCTCCACTGTCGTTTCTTAGAGTTCACTTGGCCCACTCAGCTTTGCTGACTTCCCCCTGTTCTTCAAGTTTCAGCTCAAATGTCACCTCTCCCTGACTAGACCGTCTTATGGTAGCATCATTCTTTCTCTTCCTTGAGGCATTCATCACAGTGTGCTATCATTCAGTTTATCATCTGCTGACCAGCTAACCTGCCCCACATGGAACAGAAGCTGTGTGAGAGGACTCATTGACTGTCATAGTCACAGAGATGTTTGCAGGGTGTAGAATAGCACATGCAGTGACCCCGGCTGAAATGTTGTTAGTTATGCTCGGACATACTGGAGCAGGGGCTAGCTAATGTCTGTTTCTCAGTTCATCTGTAGAATGCTAATGAACTCGAAGTACAGATCTAAACATTGTGCACCAGAGCCTTTAGATTCAGCTCCCGGCAGTGAACATCAAAGGGGCCTGAGCTTCTCAATTGTGACCGTCATGGTATTGAACACACAGTTTATACTTAGCTGGTAAAGCATTTTGCAAAGTGTGCATGAACTCTGAATGCCTAGATTACTCAACCCTGCTCCAGGAAGTGCCAGAGACCTAAGAAGGTGTTTTAGGATCCTCTGGGGGAAAGAGAGATATTCAGATCCTATGTGACTTATCACTGTGGGTTAAATTAACAGTGTCCCCCCAAAATCCATTCCCACTCACATCCAAGATGTCGTCTTATTTGGAAAGAGGGTATTATACAATGAGTTAGCTAAGAGGGGAATCAGACAAGACAGATTGGATCCTAAACCTAATAACTGATACCCCTATATGAAGAGAAGAGGGTACACAAAGTGAGCACACAGAACCAGAGAACACTCTGTGAACACAAAGACAGAGAATATAAATCAGACAGAGAAGGTTGTGACCACCCCCTACTCCCCTCTCCCTGGGAGAGAAGCAAAGAACAGATTCTCCCTTGGGACCACCAAAAGGAACCTTGAAACCGAACTTTTAAATTATTATTTATTTCTTATTTATTACTAAATTCACTTATAACAAACACCAACAATTTCTTAACTATTAATCCTATAAATTCCTACAACCCCTTTAACCTATCCACTAAACCTATTGATAATCATAACAACTACTTTCATACCCTTTTAGAATGATACAGTCTCTGGGGCAGGTCCTCAGTCGTCAGGAAACCAGTCTCGGGGGTAGACTCTTTAACGCACTTAGCAGTCCTTTTTCTGGAATAGCTCAGACGCAGGTTCGTCAGGGTAAATTGGCTATCGAAGTCTCACTTTAAATAAGGCTTGAGGCTTTCTTCTCTCTGGGAGACCTCAGCCGTCTGTAGGCCACCTTACTTCCTTCGTATCAGCAACTCTGCCGTTCTGCCTCAGTCTTTAAAGCTGGCCACAGTTCCGTTCAGGCCACTGTTCGGACAGGTCAAACCCCTCTAGGCAAAAGCTGAGCCACAGGGTTTAGTCCTTGGCCTTTTGCTGTCTTGCCGAGGCTTTCTCTGCTCACCAGCTTCCTTCTGCCTCAGGGAGATCTGGCCATTGGTCTACCAGAACTTTCTCCAGCAGGACTCTCGGAGCTCTCTCATATCGGGGGCCCTTAGCACGCACGCGCCTCTCTGGCGTCATCCACTTGTCCTTAAATAGGATCAATCCTTGTTCCACCTGCTTCAGCTTAATTTGGGCTCTGCCCACTTAGCAGTTGAAAGCAATGCCAGGTCATAAAGTCTTTCCTTGTTTCACCTGGCTTCAACCTTGTTTTTCAGTCCAAAGAGACTCCCCTCATTTCACCTGACTTCATCCATAAGCTGATAAGCTAATTGCTCACAGCAGTTGATCTTCATGCCCCGAATTAAGAGACTGTATCGGAAACTTAGGTATTCACTAAATCTAACTTATATTAACCTATCAGCCCCTTCATATCCCCTTTCTTGTAAAATAAAAAATAAATCTACAAGCATAACTACATATACAATGTAAATAAATTGTCTATAAATTGTCTACATAAACAATAACTTTGAATTTTCTTCAGTGTACATTATAGCAAGAGATAAAATAACCTTAAACTTCTCACAATACAGAACCTATCCTGCCAGGACTTTGTTTGGAACTTCTGGAATCCAAAAGTATCAGAGACAGCATTTTTGATGCATAATGACAGACTGTGGCAATTTGCTATGATGACTCTAAAAATTGAATGCACATGTATGGTCAGGCATGGTAGTATAATACCAACACCCAGGAGTTCAAGGTCACCCTTCTCTACATAGTGAGTTCCAGAATAGCTTGGGCTCCATGAGACTCTGCCTTCAAAACAGGAGAAAAAAAGCTAATACACATAATGTATGTTCACATGAGATATATTTCACAATATGGTCTCATTTTGTGTTCCCATTAAAAATACACTGAAGTCACTCCCATCTTTTCTGGTTTATGATTCATGCTTTTGCAGTACATGCCAGCAGTGACTACAACTTCTGTGTATCCTTCATACATTCCTAAGTACCATATCTTGTATTACAGGACATCTAGTTTATTTTTTAATGTTTAACCTTGCCAAGTATTAGGTGCGTACCTCTAATCCCAGTATGTAGAAAGCTGAAGCAGAAGGATGGCAGTAAGTCTGAGGCCACCCTGTGCAACGTAGTTTGAGACCAGTCTCAAAAACACACGAGACTCTGTACCTCGAAATAACAATACCCAAAGGTAAAATCACCTCCCCTATAAGGCTGGTCCTGCTATCATCAAAGCACTGAGATCTCCATTTTCGTCTCTCCACAGGGCTTCCCCAGTTGCTCTCAGGAGACAACTCCAGAATCATGTTTGTGGTCATCATTAGTACTAATGATGTATTATATTAAAGTGTTAGTACCTCTTAGGCCAACTTTGGCCAGAAGCCTGAAGAGAGGCAGGAGGATGTCGCTGTCAGGAGAACCTGACCTCGCTGTGTCCACCAGAGTCCGCAGAAGGGCTTCGCTGCCACCTTTGCTGATCATATAATAAATCCTCCGGTCTGTGCCTGGGAGGAAACCAGAGGAAAGATGAGCCACAAATGCTAACCTTCCTCCCCAGAGCAAACCTCAGAACTAATGGTCAGAGACAAAGCAAAGATTCATTCATTTCACCACAGAAACCCAAACTGACAGATCCTTGATGTGACCCATCTTCAGGTTGTTCTACCATCTCTGAGGGAAGAAAGGTAGAAATATGGTAATTGTGGGATATTTAGAAATTTTAAGATATTCGCCTCCCACAGATATGATAAACTGAGTGATACTGCAAGTTCTGGGGACCTTTTAAGTGTTCACTGATGTGTACACATATATGTAGATGTATATAAATAGACATATAGGCTTGCACATCATCATATACTAAATATTCTTCTGTAATAAACATGACTCATTAGTAGCAGGAAAGGGGTGATGTCTTATCTAGAGTCATTTTATTGAAGGTGTAGCAATTTTCTAATTCTGCTCTTTAGGAACTAGTAGAAGGGAAAAATAGAAACCACTGTAGGAGCCCCCTAAGAAGCAAAATGCCCAGACATACCATCCGAGGACTCTTGATCAGAGCCCTGAGCAGGGGTGAAGTATTAGGCTTTCTACCGAAGAACAGATTTGAATAAGACCTCTCTCACTTTACCCAAGGACAGCTGAAAGTAGTGATTACACATGAACATGGAAAAGACTCTGTGCAACCTAAGTCAGGGAGCCAATATGGTGTAATGATATCAAAGGAGAAATTATGATTTTTCCATCCTAATAAAAAAGAATGTCTGCAAAAAAAGAGAGATAATAAAATAAAAGAGGGAAGAAAGAAGGAAGATAGGGTGGGGGAACCCCATGTATCCAGGACTGGTGTTACACACTTGTAATCCCAGAACATAGAAAGCTGAGGCAGAAGGATTGCTAATTCCAGTGCAGCCTGGGCTATAGCGTGAGACTTTGGCTTCAACACACACACACACACACACACACAAAGAGAGGAAGAGAGAGAGAGAGAGAGAGAGAGAGAGAGAGAGAGAGAGAGAGAGCCTGGTCTGCAGAGTGAGTTGCAGGAAAGCCAGGGCTACACAGAGAAAACTTGTCTCAAACAACCCCCCCCCACACACACACACACAAATCATTCAGAGTGGAGAAGAAATTCCAAAGCTTCATTCTAAACATTTCCACACTCATCCTAAAGATAATTTTATCCCAGAAGACAAGTGATGATCTGCAAAAAGGAAATCCATTCCAAAAAAAAAAAAATTAACAGGCCCTGCTGCTAGAGGACATAAAGGTTGATTTTTTTTAAAGGCCACAGTGTGATGGGGCCCTTGAGGTTATATCTATGGCATGCAAGTCATCCTTAATATTGCCTGTTTGTGCTAATATTTCTTGATCCAGTTAACCAAGGTGACTCCTAGGTACTCAATACTGTCATCTCATTTCTGAAAAAGTGAATGACTTGTTGACCTTTGAAGTTCCCTTTCACCATAGTCCTATCTCCAAAAGATATATGTAAGAAATCTCAAATATGGAGTTCCTCCCAGGAGACACTCAGAGAGGAACTGAGGGAGGACATGAATATGAGTGCTGAGGAGCAACAGCCTTCCCAGATGAAGACATTTGGCCTTACCGAAGAGGAAGCATAATATAACCACCTAACACCTCACTGCCTCCTCCGTTTGGGCATTGTAAGGTAGGTCACAAGGCTGAAGATGCTAAGTACAATTATCTCGGTCTACAAATGTCTTATCACATAACATCCAGGGGAACACATTGGCTGGTAGTTCTCTCCCACACAGGAAATGCAAGCTACAAAAATACCCAGCTACACAGTTTCTTGGGACAGACCACAGCCAGCTATGTCCCCAGTCCACAATAAGATTTCATGTGAGCATAGTCTACTCACCAACAGAAAGCAGATCGTTGAGGACCTGGAGGATGGCCAGGATGGATGCTTTATCAGAGGAGTTCTGCAATGACAACACAGGTAAGTATTTTAACAAGGAATGCAAGAGGATAGAAGTAGCCCTGTTAGAGATGCAAAAAAATTGGCAGAGTTAAGCTTTGTTGCCCCAAAAAAGAGTCCATGCAGCGAAAGAATGGACAAAGGAGCTATCCTTAAGTAGCAATGAGTGAGCTCACTAAGACAGGAGCTTTAGAGGCCTTTATAGTAATCAAGACCCCTCTTTGGGGACCAGCTTCATAAGAGCTTTATTACAGTTCACACAAACACCAGTATTGACAATTGACCCAGAGACAACAAACTAAATGAGTCTTGTAGGCCTTCAGTCACAAGAATGTCATATATTTAAGTAGCCTTGGATTATTTTTAATGGTGACCATACCCTCCCCCCCGAAAAAAAAACCAGAAGCCATCAAAATGTTCTGATGCAAATATTGCCTTGTCAAAGATAAACTTTAATTTTCTCAAGAAAAGTGCAGAGTAGTAGCAGATCTTCTTGTGAGGATGAATCTTGTATATCTTGACATCATCACGTGTTCTTCGGAAAAGAAATCTTCATTCAAAAGGTGGGAGAACGGGCAGAATTCCCTGAGGTGACCTACATCATAATTTCAGAAATACAACCCAGTGCCAGTTCCTAAAAGTCAAGTCTTTATCTTTGCACTGTAAGATTAAGGATGGTCACTTTTTGTCTTTGTTTATTTGGGTAGGTATGTCATTTACTACAGTCTTCATATTCCTGTGAGTAAGACTTCTGCTCCGGAAAGATTTAAGTTTAAAAGCTACTTACAAAAGGCAGGCTGCAATTCAAACAAATTGTCCTTTGAGATCTCAAAATATATACACTAAAGGTTTGTTTAGCTCCAAAATATCAAAATAATTTCTTCTTTAATCCGGATTGAAAGGTAATACTTTATATATTATCAAAAAACCAAATTTGCTCCAGGAAAAATATTACCTGACCCCCCCAAAAAAAGGTAATTGTCCCAGAGTTAGGATTAGGGCAGGGCTCTGTTCTTATCTTTCCAGGAGATTTAAAGCATCCATTCAAGGAATCCAGGGACAACTGGACAACGGAAACCTCAGCAGAAAACAGATCAGACACCAAAGAAGACGAGTGGCCCAGATGATCCAGCCTTGCAGACTTCTTCAATAGCAGTTTCCTCAAAAGTCTATAACCACAACAACTCAAAATCGCTAAGATCGTTCAGCTCCACAGACTACTCCAGCCAGATCTTCAGTAAAGTTCTGAAGATCAGCTTCTGTCTATGAACTTCTTAGGACATCTAAATAGCTGAGCACAAAGGGACTGAACATCAAATGATTCTATTAACATTTTTAACCATTTTTCCATTCTTATTTGGGCCCCAAACAGGTTTACTACGTCCCAAATCAGCAGGAAGTCATTTTAAGAGAACAACGTCCCATCCCCAGAAGGTGGGGAGAGTGTTCTTCCCCTTTGGTTATTTGATAGATAATAGAAAATTTTGTTATTTAGGGGAAAAGACTACAAGCTGTTAAATGGTCTTGTTAAATGGGTTTTGGAGGTTAGACCCAGGGACTTCTCTCTTTTGCTTTTCTGTATCCTCCTTTCTCTCCTATATAGGAGTGAACAGACTTGAGAAAAATGGGACATAGACATAGTATAGGAAAGAACAAGAAAAAAGGACAGATTATTGAATATAGCTTTATACCTTTGTATACTGATACAAAATTAATATTATATTTGGCTAAATTGGTATTGATCATTGTATATTAATGCAAATTTAAGATTGTATAGGGCTACATCGGTATTGATCTTTGTATATTGATACAAAATTAAGACTATATTTGGCCACAATGGTATTGACCCTAGTATATTAATGTAAAATTAAGATTGTATTGGGCTACATCGGTACTGATCTTTGTATATTGATACAAAATTAAGATTATATTTGGACACATTGGTATTGATCTTTGTATATTGGTACAAAATTAAGGGTAACGCTTCTTAAAGGTATTGTTTGTAGTAATACTTAAAAATGAAATGTCAAGTTTTGACCTCTCGCTACCA
>CAJQZJ010009840.1:5059023-5070401 GCA_907164525.1 Lophiomys imhausi
ACCTTAAACTAAAAAAAAAAAAAAAGAATGGAAGAGGATGGTGGGGCTGAGGGGGAGGAGGGTGGGAGGGTGGGACTGGAGGGGGGAGTAGGGAGGGGATTGTGATTGAGATGTAACTTGAAGAAATAAAAAATAAATTATTAAAAAAAAAGACTTCTGCTCCTTATCAGCTTCAAAGACCTCAATAATTCTCCATCCTGCCATAGAACAAAGGCAGGACACCAAATTCACATGATCTTCTTCTGCTGATATCTCCAACTTCATTATTAATTTCAATACTCATTTCCATTGTATGGACACACTTGGGTAGTCCTACCCAAGAAATGTTATAGCTTGGTCTGCAAGTTTGACCATACTATTCTGTCTTCTGCCTTTCCCTGCCTTTCAGCCTGGGCAGTGATGGCTCATCCTTCCAGTGTACCGTGGTCCCTGTGATTTCTCCACCCCTCCCACAGGCAGGTTTGGAATGCCTTCTACCTCTCTACCACTCAGCTCTAAGTTCTTGACAGACCACTCACTCTGATGTCGATGTGTAGTCTTGCTTCTTCCCCCACCTCCTTCAGGTATTAGAACCTTTAAAAAGCAGCACCTGGCAGAGGGGTTGTTCCAGAGAAGATGAAAAATAAATATTTTAATGGAATCCAAAAGAACCCCAGGAGATCCAAAAGTTCACTACCAACCTATACCTTCCAGAAAATCATATTTCAAAACACCTAATAGGACTATTTACTCCAGTATTAAATTCCAGAGGCCATTAAGAGACATTATGGTAGATACCTTAATACCGTAGCTTTACAAGTCAAAACTAATGCAAAAAATCAAGATGGACAAAATATCAAAGTGGAGTTTACTAACTCCTTTTCTTTGGGTCTAGCCACAAAGGTTTGGAGTTCTTCAAACCCAAAATGATAGATCTATGTAAGAAAAGATCATTGCCTCTTCTTTCCAGCATTGAAGAGAGGAAGGATACAGCCTCTGGGATCTTCAATACTTAATATATAGACCTAAAACACTCAGTATACTCTAATATTTTTCCAAGAGCTTTGACCTAAAAGAAGCATACCCACATGGCTCCCATCACATTAATAGAAGGTATTACCCCAAATTTCAAGTCCATATCACCCTGTAGCAACTGCTAGTTGTATACGCAATGTTGGTAACTCCCTCTACTCAATGATGAAATAAGCAGCGATGATGTTTCTGACATAGATCTATCATCTAAACATTTGCAGAACTCCAAACCTTTGCAACTATATGCAAAGATTATTTGCAGTACAATAAAATATGTTCATGGGATTCCTCCTCTGGTTAATATTGACATTTATGGGTGAAGCTCTGTCTTTCGTGAAGAGAGAGGGTATAAGCTCTTTGTGAGACTGTGCAAATGCTGTATAACTTAAAATGCTAGACTCATTACTTGATTACAAGGAAAGGGAAAATAAAAGAGGAAATGAAGAGGTGAGAAAAAAGACAAACTAATAAGGCAGAGGCTGACAGAAGGGAAATAAGGAGTCCAGCTTTCATTTCCTTCTGTTCAATTATTCATACATCCATCCCACAGACATTCATTGGCTGTCATCTATGCTCTAGTCACCAACTAGGCAGTGAGGATACATATTGATCAAAATGCAATCTGCCATCCCAGGCTCTGGGCCTGGCTGAGATAACAGCTGGCAGACAGTCAGACCTGAAGATGCTAAGGCCTGTAGCAAAGGTAAACACTGGTGCTAGGAGAATCAAGGGAAGGGACATTTATCCCAGTCATGTTCATGACTGAAAAGCCAAAGAAACCAATTAAAGAGGTAACAGTGGGACACTCTAGCCATGTTGTGGCCTTTTGTTCCCAGAAGGAAGTATGGTAGCATGGCGTGTGAATCTGCATTCTGTGTGTCCAATTGAATAGAGCAGATTGTGCTGGGTATTTTAAACTACTTGTGGGCAAAAGCTAGCATTTATTTGTCTCTGTATTCCCATCTCCTGAGGTATAGTAAGCAATCTGTATGTTTTACTGAATTAATATTTCTAGCTAAAGAATTGCCTGCTTTGTTACAGGGCCCACTAATACTCCCTGAGAAAATTCTTGTCTTGCATGTTCCTATTGAATTTTCCATTGGGGATATAGCTGGCCATATGTTATATATTAAATCACTAGCTCCAAGTTACTGTGACATGTGGCCAACAATACATGCTCCACACAAATCAGTTATTCATCTGCAGTTCCCTTCATGAAAACCCTATTTGTGGAACCCAAAAATGCTGTGGTGGTTAAGAGTAACTGGATGTTCTTAAAGAGACCTGGGTTTGATTACCAGCACCCACACAGTGGCTCACATCCATCTATAATTCTAGTCCCAGGAGATCTAATGTCCTTTTCTGGCCTCCATGGGTACTGCATGTATGTAGGACACAAACATCCATGGAAACCTAACATCATACATATAAAAATAAATATTTTTAATTGCTTCAAAGGAGCAATCTAGCACAGATGGAGGATACCTCTCCCTCTTCTCCAGCCCAGACAAGGAACTCTGGCCAACTCTTCGAAGACTTTCTGGAGTTAGCATGACTAGTTTAGAAGTGGACACCAATCCTGAGTCTGTTAAAAGCAAACCTGAGTGAAAGTCTGCTGGAAGATTCTAAAAAATGACTCTGTGCAGAAAAAAGAAAAACTCCCCTATTTTTGGATGTTGTTGTATGAAGACATTATCTTGATTCCTAGATGACATTATTAAGCCATGAAATCAACTCTACAGAACCTTACCTGTGGACTTTCAGATAAGAAATATAACAAACACCCTCACTTATAAAAGTCTCTTAGCATTGGAGAGTTTGCTACTGAATCCAGCTGTAATCCTTAAAGAAAAAAATTTTTATTTATTTTTTATCACTTCAGGTTACATCTCCATCACAGTGCCCTCTTTCTACCCCTCCCAGTCCCGCCCTCCCACCCTCTACCCCCATCCCTTCCATTCCACTCCCCTGGAGTAGAGTGTCCTTACATAACAGTCCCCCTCCCCAGTTCAGCAGTCATATGAGGGCCAAGAGCCTCCTCATATACTGGGAGCATAAAAGGCAGCATCAATTGGGCAAAGTGTCTCATGAACAGGTAACAAAGTCTATGTTCATGTTTCTTTTGGTGCATTGGTTGTAGTTAGTTATCCTGTACTATATGGCTAAAATCCGACTATAAGTGATTAGATGCCATGTGCATCCTTCTGAGTCTGGGTTAGCTCACTCAGGATGAGCTTCTCTAGTTCCATCCATTTGGCTGCAAATTGCATGATTTCATTGTTTCTGATAGCTGAGTAGTATTCCATTGTGTAGATGTACCACAGTTTTTTAATCCATTCTTTGGTTGAGGGACATCTGGGTTGTTTCCAGTTTCTAGCTATTACAAATAAAGCTGCTATGAACATAGATGAGGAAACTTCCTTGTGAATTGGTGAGGAATCATTTGGATGTATACCCAGAAGTGGTATGACTGGGTCCCAAGGCAGAGCTATTCCAAGTTTTCTAAGATATCGCCAGACTGACCTCCATAGTGGTTGTACAAGCCTGCACTCCCACCAGCAATGGAGGAGGGTTCCCCTTTCTCCACCCCCTCACCAGCATGTGTTGTCATATGAGCTTTTGACATGTGAGAGGGAATCTCAGAGTTGTCTTAAGTTGCATTTCTCTGATGATTAAGGATGCAAAGCATTTCTTCAACTGTCTCTCAGCCATGAGGAATTCCTCTTTTGTGAATTCTCTGTTCAGCTCTGTCCCCCATTTTTTTATTGGATTATTTGGTTTCTTGGCATTTAATTTCTTGGGTTCTTTGTAAATTATGGATATTAGCCCTCTGTCAGATGTGGGGGTTGGTGAAGATTTTTTTTCCCAATCTGTAGGCTGCCATTTTGTTTGAATGACAGTGTCTTTTGCCTTACAGATGCTTTTCAGTTTCATGAGGTCCCATTTATTGATTGTAGGTCTTAGGGCCTGAGCTATTAATGTTCTGTAGAGGAAGTTGTCACCTGTGCTGATGAGTTCAGGGTTTTTCCCACTTTCTCTTCTAGTAGATTTAGTGTGTCAGGCCTTATGTTAAGGTCTTTGATCCACTTGGATTTAAGTTTTGTACAAAGTGGTAAATATGGGTCTAATTTCACTCTTTTACATGTGGACATCCAGTTGGACCAGCACCATTTGTTGAAGATGCTGTCCTTTTTCCATTTTATGGTTTGGCTTCTTTGTCAAAGATTAGGTGTCCATAGGTGTGTGGGTTCATTTCTGGATCTTCAGTTCAATTCCATTGTTCCACTCTGTTTCTATACCAGTACCATGCTGTTTTTATTACTATTGCTCTGTAGTACAGCTTGAAATCTGGGATGATGATACTTCCAAATGTTTTTTTTTTATTGTACAGGATTGATTTAACTCTTCTGGGTTTTTTGTTGTTCCATATGAAGTTGAGAGTTGCTTTTTCCAGGTCTATAAAGAATTGTGTTGGTATTTTGATAGGAATTGCATTGAATATGTATATTGCTTTTATAGGATGGACCACACCTAGAAATAATAAAAGTGATATACAGCAAGCCAGTAGCCAACATCAAGTTAAATGGAGAGAAACTTGAAGCATTTCCTCTAAACTCAGGGACAGACAAGGATATCCACTTTCGCCATATCTCTTCAACACAGTACTTGAAGTTCTTGCTAGAGCAATAAGACTGCTAAAGGAGATCAAGGGGATACAAATTGGAAACGAAGAAGTCAAATTATCCCCATTTGCAGACGATATGATAGTATACATAAGCAACCCCAAAAATTCCACCAGAGAACTCTTACAGCTGATAAACACCTTCAGAAAGGTGGATGGATACAAAATTAATTCAAAAATATCAGAAGCCCTTCTTTATACAACAAATAAATGGGCTGAGAAAGAAATTAGAGAAACAACACCCTTCACAATAGCCACAAACAATATAAAATACCTGGGGGTAACTCTAACCAAGCAAGTGAAAGACCTGTATAACAAGAACTTCAAGCCCTTGAAGAAAGAAATAGAAGAGGCCATCAGAAGATGGAAAGGCCTCCCATGCTCATGGATAGGTAGGATCAACATAATAAAAAGAAAAAAAGTTTCCACCTCTATGTGTCCTCTTCCCAAGCACAGTGGTCTTAATAGAAAAGAAATTGATTTTACAGACAAGCTATACATCCACCCAGAGAATCTTGATATTGGGTGGGAGGGGGTAGGGTGGGAAGGTGGGGCCGGGAGGGGTGGAGAGTGAGGACTGTGATGGAGATGTAACTTGAAGTAATAAATAAACAAAAAATAAAAATAAACAAATAAAATAAAAATTAAAAGTAGAAGACAATTCCTTCCTACAGATGTCGAACTCACAACTTTCTCACCAAATGCTCAGTCAAAATACATCAGTGATGTTTTTCTTTAAGTAAAAATTAGGGCTATCAGTGGAGGAAAAACGCTCCACAAAATCTCAACTTATGCATTGTTATATTTACCAATAAATATTTTATACTATTTAGAAGAATAGCACAAGGCTGTCATCTCACCCATGGTAATAATAAATGAGCAATTAAAGAAGGAAGGATGTGATGTGCCTTGATTTTCCTTTAATGATTCCTTTTAAATGAATCACTGAATAATCCCCTGTCGGTTAAGACATTCCAATAAAAAATGGATCTGCCAAGTTTTCCAGAAGAGACAAACTATTGGAAGAACTAAGAGTGTCTTCTTTCAGAGACTGCAGTTTTGAATTGCAATTTTCTCATAGAGTGTTTTGAATTTGTTGCTTTCTTGCCTTCAAATTATCTGTCTCCCTCTTAACTTCCTCCTCCTGCCTCAGAATCATGGTATGAAAATAAGACCCTTCACATCACTGCCATGAAAGTATATTTCCAGTCCTTTTCCAGACCCTGGGCAGAACATGTCAGCTACACAGAGCCAGTGCATGTGCCCAAGAGCATCATGGGTATCTGTGCCTTCAGGGATTTGATGCTACTGGTTGAACATCATTTATCTTCCCTCTTCCAATCATATTTCAATTTCCAACTCCAGTTCCCCTTTTTGTATAATTTCCTCAGTTATCATGACTTCTCAGCACCCATTATCCACAACTGCTAAATGTCTGAACACACAAATCTAGTGCATTAGCAGATGCTGTTCACAAGGATTATGGTACGATTGGTACCCACTTAAGTGGGGCAGTGCTTGGCCTCACAGGAAGCAAACTTATTTTCTGTGCACTTTTTCAACAACATTTTATCCATATCCTTCCTTAGACTGCTTACTTAAATGTGGTTATTTTCTTACCTCCTGTCTGATTATGTATGGTGGAGTAATAAACTATTCTAAAACTCAATGGCTTCAAACAACAGTCTTTTATCAGACCTTTTGATTTGGGGGTTGGGAAACTGGCACAGGACTTAGTTGGGAGTTTCTTCTGTGTTTCTTGGTGGCAACTGAGGTCAGAAAGAGGCACCATGATTGGAAGAGGAAGGTAAATATACTGGTCAGATGTCTTTTTTTTTGTGGTTTCTTTTTTTTTCCTTTATTTTTTTATTTCTTCAAGTTACATCTCAATCGCAGTCCCCTCCCTATTCCCCCTCCAGTCCCACCCTCCCACCCTCAACCCCCCATCCTCTTTCCTTTTTTTTCTTTTAAGTTTAAGGTATATCTTATTTCCCCCTACAGTTTCCCCTTTCAGTCCAACAAATGGCTCTTTCTCTTATAATAACAAATACAATACAGTACAACAGAGGTAATTAGGCCACAGTTATGAGGGTTATATGGCTTAACGTACATTCCCAATGGCCAGTCCATATGTATTTGGTACTTGACTTTAACATTCTACTATCTAAACATCTCCATGAGTTTAAAGGTCTATATCTGACTCAACATTCATACTAACTTGCAACACAATTTTAAAAGTATCTTCTTTGATCTATAACACTCTCTTGACTCCTAAACCACTCAAAATTTAATTATGAGACTCTAGCTATCTGTTCTTCAACCACCTCAGAGACCTGAGAGGGATAAATATATCTGATTTTATAGGAAGTACAGGGCCTGCAGCTTCCCAAACTAAGAAATGGCATACCTGTGGCTGCCTGGACAGTTCCCATTTTCTCTCCATACATTACAGCATCAATCTTCAGTCATTTGGCCCCGTTTCTCTGACAGACATTGATTGTAGAGCAGGGGTTATGAAGGACTTACCTACCCTGTCTTGGCAGAGCTAGTCTGTCGACTTACCTGCTTCCAGGTTTTGTCCTTTTTGGACAGCATTCTGTCTACAGTTGGGGCAAGGGGCTTTTCCTACCAAGAGATAGGCTTGCGACTAATTCAATCATCTCCCACTGGAGATTCTTCGATGCTCATCTTCTACTTGGAGGAGAATAGGGGGTGCTGTCAGGAGTTGATATGTCTTGATATCAAAAAATCTAAAGTTACGAAAACATCTTTGAATGCCATATTCTGCAGATCTCTTGAGGTTTTTGAAGAGGCACTATCTATCTCTTATATTAGGGTAAGCAGATGTTGCTTGTCTCTTGCCGGTTTATTTCTGATTAGCTTAGAAAGTAGCTATAATAGGCTGTCATAGTACCTAACTGAATGACCAGCTTGCATAACCATTAATTTGCACTTCTTAATTACCCTAAACAGTTTATGACAATTAGTAGTAAAAGGCCGAAACATCACATTTCATTTTTTTTCTTTACCTCCTAACCCTTCCATCCCATTTCTCTGGGGTGGGGTGTCCTTATATAACAGTCCCTCATGTCAGTTGAGAGGTCGTATGAGGGCCAAGAGCCTCTTCATTCATTGGGGATCTACGAAGCAGTACCATCAGTGAAAAGTGTCTCGTTGCCCGGGAGAGAGAACTACTAAACAAACAAACCAATAAGCATACAATAGATAAAAAAGACTAAAAAATAGAAAAAAACATAACTAATATATAAAAAATGGATAAAGAATAAAAATTAAAAATAAGAAGTCTATGTCCAAGTTCCCTTTGGTGTGTTAGTTGTAGTATCGATACCTTCTACTATATAGCTAAAATCCTACTATAAGTGAATAGATGCCATATGTGTCCTTCTGAGTCTGGGTTAGTTCACTCAGGATGAGCTTTTGTAGTTCCATCCATTTGGCTGAAAATTGCATAATTTCATTGTTCCTGAGAGCTGAATAATATTCCATTGTATAGATGTACCACAGTTTTTTGACCCATTCTTCAGTTGAGGGACATCTGGGTTGTTTCCAGTTTCTAGCTATTACAAATAAGGCTGCTAGAAACATAGATGAGGAAACTTCCTTATGATTCCATGAAGAGGCATTTGGGTGTATACCCAGAAGTGGTATGGCTGGGTCCTGAGGCAGAGCTATACCAAGTTTTCTAAGATATCGCCAGACTGACCTCCATAGTGGTTGCACAAGCCTGCATTCCCACCAGCAATGGAGTAGGTACTCCTTTCTCCACACCCTCGCCAGCATGTGCTGTCATTTGAGTTTTTGATCTTAGCCATTCTGACAGGTGTGAGATGGAATCTCAGAGTCATCTTGAGTTGCATTTCTGCAAGTAAAGGACCTGTACAACAAGAACTTCAAGCCCTTGAAGAAAGAAATGGAAGAGGCCTTTAGAAGATGGAAAGATCTTCCATGCTCATGGATAGGTAGGATCAACATAATAAAAATGGCCATCCTACCAAAAGCAATATATAGATTCAATGCAATTCCTATCAAAATACCAACACATTTTTTTATAGACTTGGAAAGAGCCTCAATTTCATATGGAACAACAAAAAGCCCAGAATAGCTAAATCAATCCTGTACAATAAAAAAGCATCTGGAGGTATTACCATCCCAGATTTCAAGCTGTACTGCAGAGCAATAGTTTTAAAAACAGCATGGTATTGGTATAGAAACAGACCAGTAGATCAATGGAATCGAATTGAAGATCCAGAAATAGACCCACACACTTATGGCCACCTAATTTTTGACAAAGAAGGCAAAACGGCACAATGGAAGAAGGACAGCATCTTCAACAAATGGTGCTGGTCCAACTGGATGTCCATTTGTAAAAGAATGATGTTACACCCATACTTATCACCTTGTACAAAACTTAAGTCCAAGTGGATCAAAGACCTTAACATAAGGCCGGTCACACTAAATCTACTAGAAGAAAAAGTGGGAGAAACTCTCGAAATGATTGGCACAGGCGACAACTTCCTGAACAGAACACCAACAGCTTAGGACTTGAGATCAACAATCAATAAATGGGACCTCATGAAACTGAAAAGCTTCTGTAAGGCAAAGGACACTATCATTCGAACAAAACGGCAGCCCACAGACTGGGAGAAAATCTTCACCAACCCCACATCTGACAGAGGGCTAATATCCAAAATCTACAAAGAACTCAAGAAATTAAATGCTAAGAAACCAAATAATCCAATCAAAAAATGGGGGACAGAGCTAAATAGAGAATTCACAAAGGAGGAATCCCTAATGGCTGAGAAACACTTCAAGAAATGCTCAACATCCTTAATCATCAGAGAAATGGTCAGATGTCTTAAGCTGTGGCAAGGAGATCTGGAGATCTGGGCTCACCTGGGACTACTGGCCACATATGTTCTATTTAGCAGCAGCCTTAGGAATCTTGAATGTCTGACATGGCATCTGATTTCCCCCAGGGACAGCTCTCAAGGAGAATTAGCTTGAAGTCTCAAGTCTTCTTTTGGCATTGTCTCACAAACCAAATGTGTCACACTCACTCAGTTAACTGGACTATGATGCTGTCCCATATTCAAGTGGATGGTCCTAGATGACTCCTTAAGCAAAAGAGTGGAACTTTTTCAGCCACTTTTAATTGTCCACACTCCATCTGGGCAGTGGACTTCTCTAGACTAAGATTTATAAATCATTCCTTTTGGCAACTGTAGAATCTGCTATGGGTTCTTGCACAGAGAAGCATTTGGGTAGCTATGGAGTGGGATGAGATAAGAGGGATGGGGCTGAGCGAAATGTGCAGATGTAAAACTCGATGGGGCAGAATGAGGTGGAACAGGACAGGTTAGAGTGAGTGAGGTGGAATGAAATGGAAGTGATGGGGCTGAGCAGTACAGATTAGACACACACTATCAAATCTGCCATGGCCTTGCTGCCCTGTTCTCCTCAATCCTGGAATTTTCCTTAATGTATATTACAGCGTGAGCATTGTTACAGAACTATACCAAGTATACAGCTTGAACATACTAAAAGAGTCTTCTCCCACTGGGTTATAGCCTCCATCCCAAAGATGTACTTATAATGCAGGTTTACTATAGGCCAGTTTCCATTACCTCTGTAAAACTCAGTTCCATATTCACAGTATTCTCTAATAATTACCCCTAACTCATAGGTGTTACTGGGTTAGATATAGCATATCGGGTATAAAAAGGCCTGGTTACATTAAATACTCAATAACAGCATGTGTATGGGCACACATGGTGGAGAAAAGGTGAGTAATATAAAAATAGGTTGGGAGGTCATTAGGGATGTAGCCTCCTGAGTCAGTTTTCCATCTTGGATATGATGTTCCCAACTTAGCAAAATACTCACAAGGCAACCAGAGGGGAACTGAACATGTATCTGCAGAGAGTGATGTCGCCTCCTCTGGCAAAAGCAATTTGGAATCCTGAGCTTTGTCAATCAATAATGCCCTATATACTTGTTGTCATTCAGTGGATATCTCCCAGTCCTAATGCTAATCATGACAGTAATCAACAGCATCACGTCCCTGAAAGGTTCTCTGATTTCTTTTAAATGGCATTCACTGGAAAGCCAACTGTCTCTGTTCTAGACAGGCTGTGATGTTTCTCTAAGCCACAGTTGACAAATTACGGTATGAAATCTGCAGGTTAGAATTCAAGATGACTGAAAAGTAGTGCCAAACAAATTTCAGCTCAGCTAGATGGATTCTAAACACAGCAAGTAAATAATGCCTCCTGGTGCCTACAACCCAGGGCTCCACATCAACAGTGAGGAAGTAAGCCATCATCTCCTTGCTTCAGCCAGAAGCTGCCATTTATTGCTTTGTTGTTCTCTAGCTCCACTATCTATAAAATACATGCTAAAAGCCTCCAACACAGGATACTCAACTACTCCTAAGAAGCCATTGAATCAAGCCCTCTTCAGGAACCTTTGTCCCAAAGGCACTAAGATGTCCCCTTTCTGAGTCCTATACCTAGTTACTTTTCTTTTCAGAATTTCTTCCTCCTCCTCTTCCTCCTCCTCCTCCCCCTCCCCCTCCTCCCCCCCCCCTCCCCCCCCCTCCTCCTCCTCCCCCCCTTCCCTCTCCTCCTTCTCCCTCTTCCCCCCCCCCCTCCTTTTTCTCCTCCCC
>CAJQZJ010009840.1:5070501-5100945 GCA_907164525.1 Lophiomys imhausi
TCTTCTTCTTCTTCTTCTTCTTCTTCTTCTTCTTCTTCTTCTTCTTCTACACAATGCACCTGACTACACTTACTTCCCATTCCTCCCAGCTTCCTGGCTGGACTGTATCTCTTTGGGAGGGGTTTGGGGGTGTCACAGAATCCTTCAATGTCTCTGATCCCCATTGTGAGCTGCAGTCATCAATAACACTGCAAAATAAGCTTCTTTGCCCATAGCAACTGGTGGCAGCACAGATCATGGACTTCTATGTGGTTTCTGGTGACAGCACAGACCATGGACATCCACACAGCTTCCAGCAGCAGAATGGATCACAGACCTCAACGTGGTCCCTGGTGGCAGCATGGACCATGGACCTCAAAATAGCTTCTGGGTGCAACACGGATCACAGACATCGTCAACATGGTCTCTTTCAATAGCCCTGATCACAGACCTCAACATGGCCCCCAGCAGCATAGACATCAACATGTTCTCATGTGTCAACATGGACCACTGGCACTAACACAGCCTGTAGTGGCTGACAGCAGAGATCATCGGCATCAATGTGGCCTCAGGCTGCAACATGGACCACAGGTAACAACATGGCTTCCAGCATCAGGACAGACTATAGAGGTCTTTTGAGGAGGTTTTATCCAAAAAATAAACCAATCTTCATCTTGAATATCTTCTCATTGCTCAGAGTCAGGGTGACTGAGAACATAGGCAGTGCATTCAGGGGCAAAACTCTTGCAAGTTCCAGGTTGCTACATACCACCCTGCCAGCCCAGATGACCTAAAGTTATGATATAACTTGGCAGTTACAATATAAAGTCAATTTCCAGGCCTGATCAAGATCCAAAGTTGATCTTTTGCCGTCAACTTGACTGGATTTAGATTCTATAGGAGACATGACTCTAAGTGTATCTATGAGGCTGTTTTCAGAGAGGTTTAACTGAGGAGGGAAGATCCAGTTTGTACACGGGCAACATCCCCCCATGGGATAGGATCCTGAAGTTACAGTTAAAGAGCAAAATTAAAGAAAGAAGGAGGGAGAGTGCTGAGGACCAGAACTTCTCTCTCTCTCTCTCTCTCTCTCTCTCTCTCTCTCTCTCCTTCCTGACTGCAGATGCAATATGATCAGGTGTCTTGCATTCCTGCCTTCATGGTGTCTTCATCATTGTGCACTGTATACCCTTAAATTGTGAGTCAAAATACATTCTTTTTAAACATATTTTTTTTATTTAGGAATTTCCCCGTAATGCACCCTTATCTCATTCACTTCCAAGTGTTCTCAGATTTACCCTCTCTTCCTTTTGTGACCTCCCCCAAAGGAAAAAAAAATAAAAAATACCAAGTCCAATTTATGTTGGCCATACACTCACTGGATCATGGTCAAACTCCCAATAGCCAGCCCCTTAAAGAAAATTGAGTCCTTCCCCAACCTCACCCTTGCCAGAAGCCATCAGAGTGAAGACCGACACTTCAGGATCCCTATCACAATTTTTAAGCATTCTCTTCAATGGCTTCCTGCCTCAATGGTTTATGGGGGGGTCAAAATTGAGAATGAGAAACATGGACAACTTCTGTGATATTCTTCTTTCTTAAGAAGCTTTTGTTGACTATTTTGTCAAGAAAAAATAAAATAACTAATGCAAGTATAGATCCAACTTTTTGGTGGTATGCATTGCAGGGATGCCTAGACCATGGACCTCAAAATGGCTTCTAGGTGCAACATGGATCACTGACATCAACATGGCCTCTGATGGCAACATGGATCACAGACATCGTCAACATGGTCTCCTTCAATAGCCCTGATCACAGACGTCAACATGGCCCTTTTTTGTGGATATTAGAACAACATGAATACTCTCTAAATGAATACTTTCATTCATAGGGAATGCCCATCCTTTTTTTTTTAACCCCCAATCTAAAGAGCTGTTTTCAGAGACATTATATACAATTTGAGAGTTACAAAATAAGCATCCACTAGTGGAGAGATGGTTCAGAGGGTAAGTGCTCTTGTACAAGCATGGGGACATGAGTTCAGATCCCAGCACGTATGTAAAAGGTCAGGTATGACCTCACACATGCCTGTAATCTCAGTGCTGTGGGAGACAGAGATAAGAGGATTGCTAGAACTTGATACCCACCAGTTTAGCTCCAGGTTCAATGAAATATCCTCTCTTAAAAAAAATGTGGTGGAGACTGATACAACAGGACTCCAAGTGTCTTCCTGTGGCCTCTGCAAATGCACATAGAGGCATAAGCATTCACACACACACACACACACACACACACACACGCACACGCACACGCACACGCACATACACACACACACACACACACACACACACACACACACACACACATGCACTCATACCATACTTGCATGTGCAGAGAGAGAGAGAGATCCAGGCTTGAACTGGCATGCCATTCATTCTGCTCCCTTACAATGTCATTTGCATATCTACTACTTCAGGGGTCATTTACTTTTTAGCCCTCAAAACACAATCCTCATCTTTCATTCACCTGTGTCTATTCCACTTGTGATGATGAGAAAATTGAGGACAGTAGAAACTGAATAATTTGCTCATAAATAAGAGTAACTTTCTTTGTCTTTTGAGAATGGAGTTTTGAAACCTGGAGAGTCTGAGACAGAAAATCAGACATTCAACAATTGCCAAATCAATGTCTCTTTTATGAAAGCATTTAAAATGTAGGATACAAACTGTGAGAATTTTAACATGCCCTCAAATACTTTGGCAGACTGATCAGCAACAAGCAACAGCTATGTCTCCTACCCTTCAATTTGACAATCTTGGGAACTTTTTTATAACCAGGTAAAATGAAGTGGAATAAAACTGGATGCCTTTCGAAGCTAGATCATAAAAAACACACACAATTTGAAGATTAAAGACTAAGTATCATGACAGTAGGACATTGGCATTTATGATGCAGAATTTCCAAGTAAGAGTATAGAATACTCTGAAGTAGTCATACTGTAAGGAATCCCATGTTATACAGAGAGATCCAGGTGGTGTTCCAGCGGACAACCAGTGAAGAAACCCACTGGCCTGGGAACAGCTGCCATCAACTCTTAACCGTGAGAGTAAGCAGCCTCAGATTCCCAGACCACTGGTGGCATTAAATGGCAACTTCTGACAGCAACCTCAAGACACACCAAATTAAACTACCCTGGGGAGTACTTCCCAAATACCTGATTCATCAAATCGTGAAGGGAAAAAAAATGAATCCACCTAAAAAAGGAAGTTACGATTTCATGCAGAACAATAGTGTAACTATCTCAGCAGCCAATCAATAAAAGAGCATTGGAAATCTGAATTATAAAAGGTATCCCTGAAATTTGGAATGCAACTAGTTAAAAGGGGGGGTGCAGAAAATATAACAGAGGGGCTGGGGAAAGCCAAGCAGAGGTAGTTAGATTTGTATTTAAAGTGAAAATCCAACAAAGATTTTGCTGAGCTTTTCTATGAATTATTATTTTTTAAAAAGTGCTACCATGATAGAATATAGAAACACACAAGACTTAAGGAAGGTAAACCTAGTCCTAATGCTGTTTTTTCCATTATGACTTCAGATCAATCATGTACCTTCTCTGGACCCCACATAATCTCCTCTATCAGTTATGGCAATAATTAAAGAGAAGTCTATAGGACCCTTCCAGTTTCACGACCAGCTGACAAACCAGGACCATTCTATGATGTCAGACTGTATCCATAGGTCTTGATGCTAATAGGCACACTTTCTGTTGTTCTGGTATTGGGGACCAGCAGTTGCCTTTTAGTGCCAGACTCTGAAAACAAGAAGTCAGAGAAAAAGTGGTAATGTTTCCACCTGCTGGAAATGTAACAAAGTTACCCAAAGACAGGTACCTGCTCAAGCAGACTGTGAAGCATGATTAAAACACACTCCAGCTTCTAGACCAGACAGAGGCCTCCTGAGAAAAAGACCATTCTAACCTCAGTATAATGGCCCTATCTTCTCCCCACCACAATCCCCACTGGCCTTTACTAATTTAAGACAGTATTAATGCCATTTCAAAAGGACAACTGGATAGTCAGCATATTATTTTCCTTTAGTCCATATTTGTTGGCCTGCAGCCTCTACAGGTCCATGAAAATATCCTATCATTAACCTTCAATCTTCACATTTTTTTATTTACATCTTTCTCTTTGACCTGCATACATTCCCTCAAACATGGCTTCTCTGTTGACTATCCTTCAACATATATTTCAATGAATTAACCTACACTAATGCAGGATATCTCAACTTAATGTTTATATTTGAATGAGAATATGTTGAAGTGGAGGAGTGGGAGGTAAGATATTTAGCAATGTCTCTGGTTCCTACTAAAGGGAAAAACCATCTCCCACTCAGAGCCCCATCTGTGACAGCAAAGAATATATAAGAACTGCAAGCTTCAACTTGGCTTCGGTTGAAAACACTGTGATAATGCTTAGATAAAAGCCTGTGTAATATGATGTCCCTCCCAATGTATCTTGTGGAGATAATGATTCAAATGAAAGGAATAAATGTCTCTGTCCTTAGACAAAAGACCCAGGATAGTAAAAAAAATCATGGCCAATAAAAACATTGCTGGACGTATCATCATCCCAGATTTCAAGTTATACTACAGAGCTACAGCAATAAAAACAGCATGGTACTGGCATAAAAACATACATTTTGATCAATGAAATAGAATTACAACCCCTGCATGAGACAGCATGCGTATAACTAACTGATTTTTTGTGAAGAGGCCAACAATACATATTGGAGAAGTAATAGCATCTTCAGCAAAGGCTGCTGGTCAAAATATATAACTACATACAGAAGAATGAAACTTGATCACCCTTCACAAAGCTCAACTCTAAATGGATCAATGATACAAAATATGACTTGATACTCTGAATATGATAGGGCACAGGAAAAGACTTTCTGAGAGCGACCCTCTTAGCACAGCATTAAAACTAAGAAATGACAAATAGTATCATAAAACTGAAAAGCTTTATATATCAAAGGACAACATCATTCTACTGAAGAGGCAGCCTACAAAATGGGAGAACATGTTTAATTGCTGTACATCTGCTAAGAGCTTAGGTCTAGAATATGCAAAGGCACTCAAAGCTAAACATGAAGAAAACAACCAACCAAATAAAAAATTGGGCCATAGAACTAAGCATAGATTGAATTTCCCCCTAGAGACAGGACACACCTGGTCTCATGGAGCAAATGCATGACAGGGTGCTGCGGAACCCAAGGAAACATGGATTCACAGTTTTAAAACAAGAGGAAGGTGGAATGAATGCCAGTGGAGAAAGACACATGGCCAGACTTCATCCTTTGATAGTGGGGGCCAAGAAAATGTCAATTTCTTATTCAAAGATACTTTATTCACAGATACTTCCAGTGGCCCAGCTGGGACCAGAAACCAAAGCCTCTGGTTCCAAACTCCACAGTCCTTTCCAGCATACAAATGTGCAATTTTTCTCCTGTCTGGTGTTTTTCCTCTTTGTTTTGTTTTTTTCTCTAACTTTTTGGAGGTAAATTGTAATTTTTGGAGATCAAGTATTAAATCTCCATTTCAATAGTTGACTGATGGAACAGTTTGTAGTCAAAAAAAAAAAAAAAAGGAGAGAGAGAAAGAGAAGAAAGTTTCATTCCAGTGTTCCGGGCTTTTCCTGCCCAAAATACCTCAAAGTTGAAGGCATTGGCTGCCATCTGTGCTTCAAATTAATTCCTAAAGGCCATTTCATAAACACTGAACTCTGTAATAAAAGAAAAAGGAGAGGAAAAAAATCAACTTTCAAAGTACAAGGGAAAGAAAATATCCACTTAAGTGTGTGAAATGTGAGGAACACATTTATTAGTCAGGGAGGGTTGGCTCGGTAGGAGACATTAGGTGACCCCAGGGTTTGAAGAGTTGGGGGTCTACGCGTCAGAGAGCTGTTTACAGAAAGACTAGCCCTTGGTGACAGTGTAAAGAGGGTGATACTCTCTTTGGCTCCTCTAATCTTTCCCTCTGTGACCTCATGGCCACTGTCATCTTGCTCTGTTCTCACGTTGGCTTTCAATCTCTTTACAGCCTTTGAAATGATAGAAACGCCAAGTTGGCAGTTATATGGAGACCTGCAGCTCTAAAATTTTACTGCTGAGTCATTTGTGCTTCGAAGACTGACTCTGCTATAGGGGATGTCTCATCCAAGGTCAGAGGTCAGCCTCTGTGTGGTTTGGATATGATTTGCACTGGAAAGATTTGAGTGTCAGAACCCTGGTCCCCAGTGGGGAGACATGAGGAAGAGGTGGAAACTTTAAGATGCGGGTATTAGGCAGTTGGAGGTCCTGCCCGTGAAAAGTCCCCATCCTTGGTATTTCGTTTTAGCAATGTAAAACAGACTAAAATATCACGAGGAATACCACATCCCGTGACTAACCAGTGATAGAGTACAGAGGCCTATGGCTGTGGAAGGAACCAGAACAAGTCCGAAAGGCCATTCTAGTTTCTGATCTCCCCACAGATTGGCTAAATTTGTAATGGGCCTCACATTGCAATTCTCTCTACCCAATCCTTGCCATATCCTCTTTCTTTCCTCATGCCTTTAATTCAAGGACACGCTCCAATAAGTGACCCATGGGACCATTGCTATAGATGTGCTATTTTATTGGTGAAATTCTACAGGGTACATGACGTATTTTCTTACTAGTATCTATTTTAAATGAGTACTGTGCATATGTAGCTCATTCATAGAGTAAAATGTAAGACTTTGTGTTCCACCCCCAGTATTACAGAATTTAGAAACATTAGCTTACAACTTGTTCACAAGTGAATCACCTTTTCAGCTGAGTTCTGCTGTTAAATAAAATATCCTATTAACCATTAAAAAAAAAAAAGAACTAAGCATAGAGTTCTCAATAAATAAATAAATAAAACAGATACAGGGGCTGGAGAAATGGTTCAGTAGTTAAGAGCAATGACTACTCTTCCAGAGAACCTGGGTTCAATTCCCAGCATCCATGTGATGGCTCACAATAGTTCCCGGGAGCACGATCTCTTCCTCTGGCCTTTTTCTGGTAAACATACATGCAGGGGAAAAAAAAACCCATAAACATAACATAAAATAAATCTTGTTTTAAGAAAGAGAAAAGAAAGAAAGGAAGGAAGGAAGGAAGAAAGAAGAAAATGGGGAGGAGTTGAGAAAATTCAAGTAACTAGTAAATATCTTGAGTCATCAAGAAAATGCAAATTAAAACTACCTTGAGATTTCATCTGATTCCAATAAGTACGACTAGTAATACTTAAAAATGAAATGTCAAGTTTTGACCTCTCGCTACCAACCGACATAAACTGTTTAGGATAATTAAGAAACAGAAACTAATAGTCATGAAAACATGTCATTTTGTTAGTTACTATGACAGTCTATCACAGTTATTTTCTAAGCTACTCAGAAATCAAGTTGCTAAGAGACAAGCAATATTTGCTTATCTAAATATAAGAGATAGATAGGGCATCTTCAAAAACCTCAAGAGATCTGCAGAATATGGCATTCAAAGATGTTTTCTTAACTTAAGAATTTTTGATATCGAGACATGTCAGCTACTGACAGCACCCCCTATTCTACTCCAAGTAGAAGATGAGCATCGAAGAATCTCCAGTGGGAGATGATTGAATTGGTGGTAAGCCATTCTCTTGGCAAGAAAAACCCCTTGCTTCAACTGCAGACAGACTTCTGTCCAAAAAGGACAAAACTTGGAAGCAGATAAGTCGACAGCCTAGCTCTGCCAAGACAGGGTAGGTAAGTCCTTCATAATTCCTGCTCTACAATCAATGTCTGTCAGAGAAGCGGGTCCAAATAGCTGAAGATTGATGCTGCAATGTATGGAGAGAAAATGGGAACTGTCCAGGCAGCCACTGGTATGTCATTTCTTAGTTTTGGAAGCTGCAGTCCCTGTACTTCCTATATAATCAGATATATTTATCCCTCTCAGGTCTCTGAGGTGGTTGAAGAATAGATAGCTAGAGTCTCATAGTTAAATTTTGAGTTGTTTAGGAATCAAGAGGGTGTTATAGATCTAAGAAGATACTCTTAAAAGTGTGTTGCAAGTTAGTATGAATGTTGAGTCAGATATAGACCTTTAAACTCATGGAGATGTTTAGATAGTAGAATGTTAAAGTCAGGGGCCAAATATGTATAAACTGGACATTGGGAAGGTATACTGGGCCATTTAACTCTCATAAATGTGGCATATTTATATCTGTTGTTTTGTATAATACTTACTGTTATAAGAGAAGGAACCATCTGTTGGACTGAAAGGGGAAACTTCTGGGGGGAAGAGGGTGGAAGGGCGGGATAGGAAGGGGGAATAGGGAGGGGTTTGTGACTGAGATGTAACTTGAAGAAAAAAAAATAAAGTATTTATAAAAAAATTGTTTCTCTGGGTCTAGCAAATGAGATCTTTCAGCAAAGCAAAGAAAAGATAAAGAATATGGGTCAATAAGCATAACTTACATTAGTTCTTCCTATCTCCATTGATAACAGCCCAACACTGAGAATGACTTGGGATGAAGGGATGGGATACCTACAGGGAAGGGAAGAGGGCAGCTAATGGTCAGAAACTGTTTCTCTGTCCAAAGGGCATCTTCCAAGTCCCTTGGCTAATAGCCTACAGAACCAGAACATAAGTGCTACAAACAGTTCTAGATTTCACGCTTTTGACATTATAATAAATTACTTAGCAAGTAGAGAATAAAGTCTATTTTTATATGGACTAGTTAAAATAAAGTGACCTATAGTAAATAACCCTCACACCCTCACATGTATAAGTGGAACAATTTCAAAAGAAAAGAGGGGTTTCTTTTTCATTCACAGTAAGTCTAAAAGAGACCTTTTTTTTTTTAACTGATTGATGACTAACTGGTATACCTTCCACAAGGGCTGATTCAGGAACCCAAATTCCATGTTACTATGGCCCTTCTTTGCTCATGTTCTGTAAGAGGTCAATATATTCAGCTGCATCAAGTAAATAGAACAGAAATGCAAGATTCTTTCTCAGGAGGCTTTGTTCATTGGGCCTAGAGGTGGCCAATATTTCTAACTTCATTTATTTGAATAATATTGCCACATGTTCATATATAACTATCAGAGAAGACAGAATGGGCATCCCAGATGTTCCACTGAAAGAGGTACAATTTGTGTTTTATAGACTGTGAGCTTGGCTCTGCCATAATAAAGTTTCCACACCCTTGACCAGACTCCCTTTCTAGAGGGATTTCATTGATCCCTTTCATCCTGTATCATATTCCATGTCCATACCACAAAACTATAGATCAATGTAAATAAGATCAGAAGACACTGGGCTTCCCATCTTACCATGTAAAGGTATTTCGCATATAAAGAAGTACCTCATTCATCAAAGATTAACTCTGGTATTTATCACAGCTTTTAGGAAAGGGAAACCCTCAGCATCAAATATAAGGAAAAACATCATATATGACAGAGCTTCCAACAGTAATAAGGAGTTATCAATGACACTAACAATAGCCAAGTTTGAAAACAAAAAGAGTACAGTTCTGAATACATGTGTTCTTTTATAAACACAGTCGTAATACCAAAGGTTAAATATGGAAAGACCAGACATTAAGAATTCCCTTCTTATAGATCAGTTGATCAGTGGAACTGAATTGAAGACCCAGAAATAAACCCACACACCAATGGTCACTTAATTTTTGACAAAAAAGCTAAAACCGTACAGTGGGAAAAAGACAACATCTTCAACAAATGGTGTTGGTCTAACTGGATGTCCACATGCAAAAGAATGCAAATAGATTCATATTTATCATCTTGCACAAAAGACCTTAACATAAAACTGGACACACTAAATCTAATAGAAGAGAAAGTGGGGAAAAGCCTCGAACTCATTGACACAGGTGACAACTTCCTAAACAGAACACCAATAGCTCAGGATCTAAGACCAACAATCAATAAATGGGACCTCATGAAACTGAAAAGCTTCTGTAAGGCAAAGGACACTGTCACTAGAACAAAACAGCAACCTACAGATTGGGAAAAGATCTTTACCAACCCCACATCTGACAGAGGGCTAATATCCAAAATTTATAAGAACTCAAGAAATTAAACACCACGAAACTAAATAACCCAATCAAAAAATGGGAAACAGACCTAAACCGAGAATTCACAAAAGAAGAATCTCTAATGGCTGAGAGACACTTGAAGAAATAAATGCTCAACATTCTTAATCATCAGAGAAATGCAACTCAAGACAACTCTGAGATTTCATCTCACCCTATCAGAATGGCTAAGATCAAAACCTCAAAAGACAGCACATGCTGACAAGGTTGTGAAGAAAGGGGAACACTCCTCCATTGCTGGTGGGAATGCAAACTTGTACAACCACTATGGAAATCAGTGTGGTGATAAGTTAGAAAACTTAGAATAGCTCTACCTCAAGACCCAGCCATACCACTCCTGGGTATACATCCAAATGATTCCTCACCAATCTACAAGGACATCTCCTCAGCTATGTTCATAGCAGCTTTATTTGTAATAGCTAGAAACTGGAAACAACTCACATGTCCCTCAACCAATGAATGGATAAAATGCTGTGGTACGTTTATACAATGGAATGCTACTCAGCCATCAAAAACAAGGAAATCATGCAATTGGATGGAACTAGAAAAGCTCATCCTGAGTGAGCTAACCCAAACCCAGAAAGATGCACGTGGCATTTATTCACTTGTAACTTGTTTTAAACATATAGCACAGGATAACTATCCTACAACCAACAGACTGAAAGGAACAGGAACATAGACTTTTTTGCTTGTTAGTGAGATACTTTACCCTAGTGGGGCTGCCATATAGGGCCCCAGTGCAAGAGGAAGCTCTTGGCCCTCATATGGCTGCTGAACTAAAGGTGGCTGATATGTAGGGCACCCCACACTGGAGGAGTAAGATAGGTGGGAGAAGGAGGAGAGGGTGGGAGGCTGAGAGGGTGGGCCCTGAGAGGGATGGAAGGAGGGGAATGTGATGGAGATGTAAATTGAAGTAATAAATAAACATTAAAAAAAAAGAATTCCATTCTTTGAAAGTCAGGTGGCTGAGGAGGATCTCAGGAAGAAAAACCATTGTCAATACTTACCTTCTTGAAGTTTCCATGAGAAAGAGATTACATAGCCTTTCTGAATAGCATAATAACATCCCCATCTCATGAGCTTCTAGAAGCAACTGGCTTATTCCAGGGCCTCTGAAAGACCTCAACTGTGATTTCCATCTAAACAATGTTCATCTTCAAAGCATATCCTTCCTTAACTAGTGTATCTAGAATCCTATGTGGTCAGACACAATGAGAGTTTGTTGCAGGATTTATTATGGTAAAAGTATAACTACAATGAAGCAACTAAACAGAAAGCCGTTTAGGAAATAAATTAAGTAATATATTCATCTTTCTTTTCAAGTACCTAAAAACTTTATTTCCATATCATCCCAAGACTAAAGAATTAGTTAACATGTATTTTATCTGTTTATCTAGTATGTGTCCTGTGGACTCCTTTACTAAATAAGATGTCCAGAGTTAATCATGACTATGTTAACATATGGATAAGTGTGTTTTGTAAATAAAATCTTCCATAGAAGTCTCATCTACAACTGAAAAGTTCACATAGATTTTTGCCATCGATTTATAAATATGCTAGATATCACTTTGAACATGTAAACATCTCATCCTTGAATCTGGAGCTACAAGAACCCACAGATTCCACATCAGGACTCTGCTAGGAACATTTCTTGGACATTCTTGTTTGCAGATAATCTCACACAAAACCTCAAGCATCCAGGCAAATTTCATGAGGGCTCAGACAAGAACAAATGCTTTTTATCTGATAATGCTGAATACATATCCCACAATGGTTTCCCTAGAGGTGTAATATTTTTGTCTTCTTTATAAAGCACACCTAAGAAAACCAGATGATTCCACGAAATCAGTGTCAACACAGTGGGCTACAAATAATAAAAGTGCACAGTTAAAATAAATAAGAATTATAAGGAAGAAAATATCAAAAAATGGAGGCAGCATTCTACTTCTAGTATAGATCAAGGCTTCAAGGTCAAAGACTGTCACAAGACAGTGGAGAAAATGGTCTGCATATATGGCAATCAATAAAGTCACAATTTTAAATAATCTAGAAACATGTGTGCAGGTATGTAGGTAGCATATAAGACACCAAGAAATTCTTTCATCTAGTTGTGTAGCTGAACTCCAAGAACTAAGGAGACACTCAATAGGACCTGAGCTCAATAGCTTCATTTATAGAAGATTAAATTTGTTTCATTTCTCCTATCTGCAATCTCATTTGTGTTGAATTACTGAGTAAGTGTCATGAACTGAAATGGCTTTTGTCTGTCCTTTCAAGGAATCTGAAAACACAACTGGGATGGGAGCAATTATAAATCCAGAAGTATCTTTTTACCTAACCAGAAGTAGAATAAGATGAGAAAGTCACTAAGTCCAGCATGGAGTCATGACTTTATGACAAATTGCCCATATACCTCTCTTTCCATCGACCCATTCAATCAGTTATTTACTGGAAACTACTGAATGTTCTTTAATACAATGATCCAGAGTAGAAGCTAACATCAAGGACATGATCAGTGTGACAATTATCAACACAGATACAAAACAAGTCCCCAAAGACTCAATATTCTGACATGTTATCACACTCATGTCTAAACTAAATTCAGGGTATGAGAGGGGATTGTTCAGGAGTGGTCTAAAACTATCAGAAAACACTGATATTTACATTATGATCCACAACAGTAGCAAAATTACAGTTATGAAGTAGCAACAAAAATAACTTTATGGTTGGGGGGGTCACCACAACATGAGGAGCTTTATTAAAGGGTCACAGAATTCGGAAGGTTGAGAACCACTGTCCTACACCAAGTAAGGTCACCCAGGACTAGAAAGGCAGAGTCTCACTTTGAGACTTGAGGGATGTTTAGTAAAACTACTTCTCAAACCATGTTTATTCATTCCTCCACAAAACCGAGTCTACTATTCTAGAATCTATGGGTTTTGTGACCATCTGTAATTATAATGCTGGCTTGCCATTATGAATGCTAGTGACTTACTTTGTTCATAATTAGGTTAAACATTTTGACCCTCTTCTAATTTTCAGTCTCCATGGTCAGTTTTCAAGAATTTGATGATTAATTACCACCAGAACCATTTCCTCTTAGGAAATAACATTCTGAAGCTTGGTGTCTGAGCCATGATATTAGAAGCACAAACACTCAGTGAAGAGTACACTGATTTCTTTAAAAACACATGAAAGGATGATATTAGAGGCATGGCCAAGTTCACAAAGAAAATGGAAGTAATCTAGGGAGGTGTTTCAGTTGGTAGAGTGCTTGCTTTGCATGCACATGGGCCCTGGGTTTGAATCTCAGCGCCATTTATACTACTGTGGTGGTGCATGCATACAATCCCAGAACTTGAGGTAAAGGCAGGAAGTCAGAAGTTCAAGGTCATCCTTTGCTATATAGGGAGTTCAATGCCAACCTGGGCTAAAAACGAAAGAAGAAAAGGTATAACCAGAAAGAGATAAATAGACAAATACTTGTACAAAAAACAAAAACCCTGAATTTTAAAATGTTTAATAATTTAGATTGACAGAAAAGTTTCAAAGACAGTTCAGAAGGTCCCCACTTCCTTCTTGTTAGGCACATACAATGACGTATTACATTTATCAAAACTAAAAGAAACAGCACTGGTAGCCTAGTAGTAGAGCATTTGCCTAGTGTACATATGAGTTCCTGTGTTCCATCCTCAGCACCAGAGAGAGAAGGTGGAAGAGGAAGGAGGAGGAAGACAGGGAGGGAAGAAAAATTAATATTCACACATTATTATTCAGTGAACTCCAGACTTCCCTGAACTTATGGGCTTCTCCAGCCTTGTTCTTGCTCTGTTCCACTGTCCCTTCCAGGCAACTGCATCTCATTTAAGGACCAAGTCTCCCCACCCAGTCTCCTGTGGTGGGGAACTGCTTCTCAGTCATTCCCTTCTTCTCACAGCCTTGGCAATATTGATTGATGACGCTTATGCCCTATAGAATGGCCCTCGATTTGGGTTTTTCTGACTCTTCCCATTACCACACTGGGATACTGGTTTTTGGTTGTGAAAGTTTCCACTTATCTCATACCAAGGGCATGTGATAGCCACATGACACCACTGATGATGCTGTCACTCAGTTAACTGATTGAGTAAAGTGATTGTTAGCCATGTTTCCACACTATGACATTACTGTTTCTCCCTTCTTCTGCCATTTTTTTAAACCATCGACTCACTAAATCTAGCATGCAATTGGAGAGATAGGGTATAATTCAGCCCCATTACACAGAGGTAAATTCAGTCCCCATTACACAGACATCTAGGTAAAGTCTTTAATAAATCCCTGAGGTGTAAGGGGGAAATAGGTTTAGCGCATAACATTTTGTGGGAGTTTCCATACAATCCTTCATTACTGCATAATTGCTTGAACAGAATGTTCTGTAACACTCAGTCTGTCAGTGCCTCCTGCAACACTGACAGGAAATGGCCAATGTCATGTTGCTCTGATGCTGATCACCATCAGCCTCACAGTAAATTCTGGCTGCTGAGGGGTGAAGGGGGAAGGAACATGAAGAAGGTTCCTTGGAGGCAGAGCATACATTTAAACGCAAAATGTGTGCACTAATTAGGTCTGATGGGCTGTAATTTTCCCGACTTCCTTTTGCAAATCAAATTGCTTTTTGAGTTGAAACGTTCTCTGGCTTTCTTTCACTCAAGTTTGGCCTTCTGTGAAAGTTCCCATTTTCAAAAGCCAAATCTGTTTCATTTTATCCTATAACTAATTTAATGTTAATTGCACAATGACTACATTAGGCATTGTTGGACTGTAGCACATTGTGGTAGGAAAACTCATCTGTCAACCTGAAAAATGTAAGTAATCCTAAGAGGCTGTTCAAAGACTAATCTCAGAGAGCTGCCTTTGAGCTTTCTGCTGGTTGAGACAGGGCTGCCGAGAGTACGTGTCCCTGGCTCTCAACACAGCTGACACTTGCAGAAACATGTATTTTCCTCAGAATCCATCAGAACTTTCCAAGTAGATAAGAAATTCAGACATTAGTTCCATAGTCTACACCTGATGCACAGATAACCTTAACAATATACAAATAACAAGGGTTGAGGGGAGGAGTGCTGTTTGTTTTAGTTCGCTGTTTTCTTTGTCTATTCAGGATATAACCCAAACTGGCCTGGAACTCATGATTCTCCTGTCTCAACTCTCTGAGTGTTGGGATTACAAGCGTGCATCACCCCCCATATCTGGCTTCTTTTATTTTATTTTTTTAATACATTCGGGAGTAGAAAATTGGGCATCTTCTAAAGTAGCTGCAACCTGCTTTAAACTCATTTTTTTCCTTTCTTTAAACATTTATTTATTCAAGTTACATCTCAATCAAAGTCCCTCTTCCTCCTCCTGGTCCCCCTCACCCTCCTATCTGCTTTTTTTATTGTTGTTGTTGTTGTTTAATTTAAGGTGTATCTTTTTTCTACCCAACAGCTCCCCCTTTTAGTCCAATAACAGGCTCTTTTTCTTATAACAGTAAATACAATACAAAACAATAAGAACAATTAGACCTCAATTATGAAAAATATAGAGTATAACATTCTCAAGGTTCAGTCCATATATATTTGGCAACTGATATTAATATTCTATTATCTATCTGTCTTGATGAGTTTAAAGTTCTATACCTAACTCAGTTTCCATCCTAATTGCATTACCAACTTAAAAACATCTTCTTAGACCTAGAACATCCTTTTAATTCCTAAACAACTTAAAATTTAACAGTAAGACTAACTATCTAGTCTTCAACCACATCAGACATGTGAGAAGGATAAATATATCTGAATAAACAGGAAGTGCAGAGACAGCAGCTTCCAAAACTAAGAAATGACAGACAACTGGCTCCCTGGAAAGTCCCCAATTTCTCTCAATACATTGGAGCATCTATGTTCAGCCTTTTGGCCCAATATCTCTGACAGACATTAATTGTAAAGCAGGAATTATGAAGGACTTGGCTACCCTATCTTGATAGAGCTAGGCCATCGATTTAACTGCTTCCAAGTTTTGTCCTTTTCGGACATTATTTGTCTACAGCTGAAGCAAGGGATTTCTCTTGCCCAGTGACAAGCTTGCCATTTATGCAGCCATCTCCAAATGGAGTTTCTTTGATACTCATCATCTACTTGGAGTAGAATGGGGATTGCTGTCAGGAGATGACATGTCTCAATATAAAAAAAACAATCTTAAGTTATGAAA
Organism: Lophiomys imhausi; assembly: GCA_907164525.1. Lineage (NCBI taxonomy): Eukaryota > Metazoa > Chordata > Mammalia > Rodentia > Muridae > Lophiomys > Lophiomys imhausi. The sequence continues at coordinate 5,086,868 of CAJQZJ010009840.1, forward strand.
ACATCTAGAAGGTCCTCCAGAGACCTGGCAATTTCTTTGTGGTTTGTAGACTTACACATCAGCCTACTCTCTATGAGAGGATAATGATAAACTTGTTTTAAAACAAAGTCTACAACAATGTGTTCTTGCATAGAAAAATACTTAGGAAAGTAGACATTAACAGCTCTGAGTAGCAGAATTACAAATAATCTTCACTTATTCAAATTTACAATTATCCCAAATGACCATAGACCTCTCTTATAATAGAAACTGAGAAAAGTGGTCTGGAGAAGTGGCTCCTGAGCCTAAGAATACTTACTGTTTTTGGAAAATAACCACATCAGGTGACTTACAACCACCTAGAACTCCAGTTCAAGCAGATCTAATGCTCTCTGCCTTCCAGAGACACCTGCACATAAGTGGTACACAGAAACTCATAAAACTACATGCACATGCACATCAAAATCAATAAATCTTTAAAAGAAGAAGCTGAGAAAAGTAAACGGGAACTAAGAGGGAGAGTGAACTAGGTAGTAGGAGATACATAAAGACAAAATTTCTAATATTATTCATCTAGAGATATACTTATCAAAGAGAAGTCTATAGCATTTTATGTCAACTCAACATACCTTTGTTGACAACCGAAAAAATGTAGCAAAAATTCTGCTAATTGCTAGTTATATACCATTGATGGGATACAAGTTGAACTTAAAGCACATTTAAGTAGCCTAAGTGAGAAGGGAATAACCAGACTGGAATTCCTGAATAACTGGACACTGAAACCAGTTAGTCAACTTTTTTCTATTCAATAGTACCAGATCCAAGAGGACATATCTGTCATCCAATCCAGTAAGGATTTGCATATGTACCCCACAATTTTTCAGCATATGACAACATGTTTCCAGGAAAGGACACCTTTTTCTCCTTATCCCACAGGAACCCTGTAGCCTAATAACCATCCTCAAGATGGGCTCTCTGAGTACTTTGTGATCATTGGGGAGGATTCTCTTAGTTTGGTCTGGGGTCAATAGGGTATTACAGAGAATAAGTTTGGGAGGGATTGCTGGACACTTGCCAACGAAGAGATATTTGTTCATCAAGTAAAGGAAGTGACAGGACTTTGCAAGTTGTCCAGTAACCTCAAGTCCATGTAAAGGAAAACAAAAGAAGACCTGGGAAGAGAGGGGAAGACAGGAGCTTACATTTTATCCTGTAAGCAATGAAAAGGCTTCTGTGCTTATGACCTGACATCCTGTGTCAGCATGGCAGTTGAAAGATTTTGGATGAATAGAAATATAAATTACTGAATGAATATGAACATGAAAAAAAGAAGGGCAATCAAGTGGGCTTATCAATAGTTTGTGGATGTTTGAAATCAATATTAAGAAGATATTATGGACACACTCCTTTCTTCTTTGATTTCCTCTGTCCATCAGCAAAAATTTTTCACTTCTGTATCTATGAAAAGCCATTCAGGGATATAAAAGTGATGTGTTGCCAACTGTATGCACACCAGGACCCCACAACAAGGAGACACTGAAAGTATGCACAGAAGCGCAGTTGCCATGTACTGACAAGTACACACACACACACACACACACACACACACACACACACACACATGCACACGCACATGCACACGCACATGCATACACACATGCATGCACACAAGCATGCATGCACACACACACAAACCGAGGTTTTCTTAAATATGTTCTTCCCTTCCCATATCTTGGCCACTGTGTATACAGCCAAATTTATAATTGTAACTGCCTCCCCCATTAACCGCAATTGATGGAGGTAAGGCTAAGCTGCTCATTTGAGATGGAACTCTGCTTCTCTGGACCATGAAAGCTGGTATCTCTCTCTGAGTGAATTCAGTGTAACTGGTAAATTCATGAACTTAAGGGATTGTTAAATTATATAGTGAGGGTTGATAGGAAGAACCAGAAAGAGCTCAACTATAGCAAGAAGGATGTGAACTGATGGAAAGGAAAGACAGAAGCTAAATGTGGGTAGAGACCAAAACCTAGAAAGAGGCCCATGAAAAGGAGGAGGCTTTAATGGAGGGGTTAGTGGAGATGCACATGTGGCATAAAAGGGGAAATGAGGGCACTAGGGATGGAAGAGTATAAGAATGGATGGAGAGCTAAGAGATGGAGAATAGGAGAAAATGACCAAAATTAAGTATCTATGAAAAATGCCAGAAGGGAAACTGGTACTTTTATGCTAATTCTAAAACAAACTTCTTAAAATACGACTTGACTCCTACCTAGGGTTAAGCACTGTTTTAAAGTAGGAGATACAGAGCCACTTTATACTCTGATGATCGGAAACATTCATATCTCTACAGAGAACTCTCTTTCACCTGAAACCTAGAGTTGTGTTGAATTAGGTTTTTTTAATCCAAAGGTGTGGTTTAAATTAGTCTTGCTGGAAGCCAGAACTGGCATTCTTTTATTTGTAATCAAGCTAAAGATAACATAACAACTTGGGGGCAAATGCAAGGACTCCAGAACATCCAGGTATGAATCTCACTTGTGCCACCCAGCTGCCCTTTATGTACATCCTCAGACACAGAGTATTGGACAACCTCATCCCACAATCTCAAATCTCATTGAAGAAACTAGCCATCATGACTACAAAGAGCCTGGTTCCCTCCTTGAATAAATGGCAATCATTACCATGCCTATACTAAGCCATTACCATGCCTTTTTATAACATAGTTGATCAATATTGAATACATGAGAAATTGAGATGTTCGCAGTAACTAGTGTAAGATTAAATTCTACTGTCCTCATCTTACCTCATTGATACTCCCTCCCAGAAGCTTTTGGTAAACCTCCTAATTTTGCTTAACTGCATTGTAAACAGAAACCAAGCAGAGAATTAGTGTTTTCTGCCCTATGCCACACCCCAAAAATGTTTGAGCCTCCAGGAAAATATTATTACTTATGATGGACATGACAGAAAGCTAGACTCCAAGTTCTAGATTTTTAAGGAGTGTAAGTTTAAGCTATTTTTTCTGAGCATATGCATGTGCTTCTAGAACAACCAGATAACGAATACTTAAGATGCAACTTCTGGCTGCCTTTGTTTTTGAAGCATAATTATAATGTTGTCATTGGTGCTGATTTGCAGAGGGCCAACAGTGTACGAGGAACTGCAGCGTTCTTGCAGAGACAGCCTTTTGTGAGCGTAAACAGGGGAGGTATGCCTTGAATATTCTTTTTGTGTTTTGAGATCCAACCTGCTGGTTAGGATTCTTCATACTTTTTTGCTTGTGTTCCATCCCAGCCTCCACCCTACACAGAAGGAAAAGGAAGATGAGCAAGCCCAACACTGCCAAGGACAGGATTTCAACAGACCCCAAACAACAACCTCAAAAATTGCCCCCAAGCTCACTAGGGAAGAGGTGAGACCTGCCTGTGAGAAAGTACATTCAAGAGCCTTCTTGAGAGGAAGTGCTGTATGACACTCCATAGGAGGGTGGTGACAATGTTAGTGTAATAACAAATTCAGAGAGGTTGACAAGCACAAACATTGGAATAAACATAGACTTCTCAATCCAAGATGATGATACCAAATTAAGACCCACAGAGGGTTTCTGAAAACTCTACATCTTATGCCAGAAGCCCACCCATGGAGATAGATGCACATCAGCTTTCTAAATTACAAATCCTCCCTATCTTTCTCCTCCCTGCACATAGGAGAGATTTGAGTTTTGTGTTTGGCTCCTTAAAGTATGTGATATTCTCCTCTCATCTCCAATCTCATTGAGTTTGTCTTTTCTGTCAAAATCTTGATAGAGGGAAAAGATGTGTCCCATGTGATGGTCAGAAAGGAAAGTTTCCATTTAAACCAAGCAAATGAGTTTTGATGACCTGTGGGCCACGTGAAGGATCATGCACATTTTACACTATTTGACATGCAGTAGGACATTCTGAGCCTAGGTTAGCCCATCTGTAAAAGATAGACAGTGCTCACTCACATCGTGGACTTTAGAAAGAATTAAATAAGATAATTGTGTAAAGAATCTAGTACATTCCCAAGGAAAAATAAATTTTCTTTTCACTGAAAAAGAAGGGGGAGGGGAATTAGGGCCAGGGTAATTCGATGGCAAATCGGTCCCATTCTATTATTTATTCTTTCCTTAGCCAGACTCTTTCTTGTAGATAAACTCTAATTTAATGGGGGGGAAAGCATGGTGGAACAAAACCAGCTACTATAACAGCAAGAGATTATTTCTCTCCTTTCCTAGTGAGAGATCAACTTCAGTAGGGATTTCTAAAAGCCACATTTGTATCAAATGCACTTTGAATAGGCTACCATATATCACGACATTAATATGGAGAGAGGAGCCAGAACAATGAGCATCAGTTCCTGGCATGGCTTACCTCCATATTGTCGTATGTAAGAAACAGAAAACACTGGCATTTTGTTCTCCATTGTCCACAGTCACAACTAATTCTAATCAATACAGTCAAAAAAGGACATCTTCAGCAAGACTATGATGGTGACAATTGATAAATCATTAGGCAAATGATCCCAAATAACACAGAAACCTAAAAAATGCACTCTTGAGGCCAAATGAAGAAAAATGAGTAGTTACCATTCATATTCCAGAGGATGAGAAGCGAGGAACCAATAAGATAGAAAGAGAGAAAGAGGACAAAGGAGGAGCAGAGAGAAGAAAGATATATGAAAAGATTTACTTATAGGAACTTGCTATGAAGCTATGGAACCTGGGAAGTCTCATGACTTCTTTGAGCTGTTTAGCTAATAACATCCGTGGCCTAATTCCAGACAAGTATAAAGGCCTGAGAAGCAGGGCAATGGACGCTCTAACACTCAGTTTTTTCTGAAGGCTTCAGAACCTGGGGTATGGGGTTGCTACTCAAATGCAAGCTCCAGAGTCTGTAGGTCAAAGAACTCAGAGCTCAGTGCCCAGCTCATGAAGAATGGATTCACTACTTCTCAGCCTTTTCTTGTTGAATACAGGCCCTCAGAAGGGTAGATGATGCCCACACACTTTGGTGGATCTTCTTTAGTCAGGATTCTAATTCAAATGCTAATGTGGTCCAGACCTATTCCAACAACCACATTCAGTGAACATGCTTTCCCAAATGACTGCACATCTTTTAACCGGGTTAAGTTGATACACACTGATCATGACACCAACAAGTGGCTGGAAAGATGAACTTGGATTTTGGCACTAGAGAGAACTAACCTTCACACCCAGACCTAACACTCTTAGGTAAGAAAGAAACATTATGTGATTTAAATGCTGACTTGTTTTCCATGTGAATGACGCATTTCAAGGTCTATCTAAGTAAAAGGTGACTGGGGCTTGAACTAGAGTTGTAGTAAAGAGATGAAAGTGGATACATCCAGGATATTTGATTTGGCTAAGAAATAGTAATCAAAAAATAATGCCTTAGATAGCTGGCATGTGCAACCTGAACATACTCATTCTACTAACTGAGAAGAAATAAGGGTACTGGGTATAAAAATCTGGGACTTAAGATTTAAGAACCATAGGGCCTGTCCCTAGAGCCATTTCAGATATGGCTACTGTGTCACATGTGCATCAGTAGCTGGCAGAGATGAAAGAGGTTATTTCTATATTCAGTGTTCCGATCTATGAATATCTGAATAAATAGTAGCCTAACATTTCAAGAAAAAAATCAAGCTAGAAAGCAACACCAGTTTGGCGCCATGGAGCCTGGACAGGGAGCTAGCCTGTGATGACCACCAGTCCATCACCAAGCAAGCACCAGATGGGTTCCTAGGACAGGAAACAAGTCAGAGACTAGAAAAATCCTGCCTGGCCCTGGTTGTGGGAGTTGTGGGTGAGCCTACCCTGAGGGGATGAGTGTGAGAAAGCTAGCCCTTCCCTTTGGTCTGCTTTGTGGTGGTTGGTGGTGTTGCCAAGGGAGAGGTCCCCTCCCCTCCCTTTTGCCCTCACCACCAGTGGCAGACAGGAGAACTGTCCCTGCCTGTCACAAGCTGTAGCATTCAGGAGAGCAGGCCCTGCACCTTACCTGGGTAGCACAGTAGAATTTGCCCTGGATGTGTGAGTTGTAGGCCCAGAACCAGGGCTTTGAGTTGGCCCACACCAACATCTACCCCATGGATGAACTGCTGGAGTACGTGAAGAGGCCAGTTCCACAGATCCAAAACTACAAGATCTCCATGTCACTGGACAACAACAGTCTATCTAAGAGGAGTCCCAGTAGGATTCCTGTATGGACTAAGCAGCAGAAGCCAGAGGCATTGTACGAGACCAAGGAATCATTATAATGAACCTTTGTAAGCAAAAATGTATGGGCAAAATAGAATATCGCGGGACACATTGAGACACACTACAGCTTCCACAATGATTTCTTTTTTTTTCCTGTTGGGAGAGGTTTCAAGAATGGAGGATGAATCTGAGGGAAAGTGGGAGATGAGCAGGAACCGTGTGCATGATGTAAATTTTACAAAATTAAAAAAAACAATAAAAAGAAAAAAGAACCAGAGGGGATATATGATACCAAAGAAATGGTGTCTTCCAGACACAAGAGGAGTGATACACATATGAATTGACAGAGACTGTAGCAGCATGCACAAGGTCTGCACAGATCCAAGTCAGTTGCAGTCTCAGTGCTGAGAGGGAGAAGTGGACACAAACTCCCACCTCTAAGCAACAAGCTATCTTTAACTGACAACTTCTTGCAAGGGCAAAGATGGATTTCTCCAATGAAGTCTCCATGGGTGTGTTTAGGGGCAGGCTTTCCATGCACAGCAGTAGACAGCCAACACAAATGAACTCAACTGTATTTTTGGAGATATTTTGCCTCTAGTTGGGCATTTTTTAAAGCCTTACTGGTCTTTTCCTTGTATATACTTATTTTCAATTTTCTGTTTATGTGTGTGTTGGGGGGAGGGAAGTAGGGAGGGAGAGAGAGAGTATGTGTGTGTTTCCTGTGATTTTTTTTCCTTGTTTGCAGTTTTTTTATTTGCCTGTTTATTTTCTACAGAGAGAGAAAAAGAGGGTGTAGAGTTGGATGGGTAAGGAGATGGGGAAGATCTGGAAGGAGATGAGAGAGGGGAAGTCATGATCAGAATATGTTGTGTGGGAGAAAATGTTTTCAATAAAAATAATACTTGTGGTGCTTAGTCTTCAACATAATAATTGTGATGCCTATAAAATACTCAAGTGAAGATGCAAAACTGTCAGAGGCACGTGCATACAGTGACAAAGCTAGGACCTTATAAGAGAGAAACAGAGTGTTACCTACAATAGGACAATAGGTATAAATGAGAACTTCCTCAGAAAGATGACATTTGGTCACTGTGGATTCATAATTCTGGAGGTTTTTTTGGAAAATGTAGAGACAAAGTGTATTTCAGGTTTTATTGTCCTATGACAAGTAGACAGCATGGAATAGAGAATAATGCCCTAGGAAGGGAGACGGGGGAAGAAGAAAGAAGGGAAGAGGAAGAGAAGAAAGGATAAATGGAGAAGAAAGAAATCTGGGAAAGAGAAAGGGGCAAGGGAGAAAAAAGGAAGAGGAGAAGAAAAGAAGGGAGGGGAGGAGAGGAGACAAGAAGAGGGGAGGAGGGCAGGGAGATGAGATTGGAGGGGAGAAGAGAGAAAGAAGAGGAACCCCAAGGAACCCAAGATATGGCTTCTAGCTTTCCAGAGCCTGTAAATCAAGTAAAGAATGAGCCAACTGAGGAAAAGCTGTGGGTGGTTCTCACACCAGGACACCAGATATTGAGAGATGACTAAGTTCTGTCTATCTTAACATAACTGTAAGTAATTCTCAATATAGTACTTCCCAGGTCTTTTTACAAAATCAACCAGTGTCACTCAAAGGTCCTTCATGTCAGAGAACAGACTTCACAGGGATGTTTCTGGAGCTACAGAGAACAAGAGAAATTAATGTTTAAAAAGAAATGGGAAAGAATGAAAGAAATAGTCAATAATGAGAAGATTTAACAGGAAAGTGTATGTACTGTGTTTATGCTCTAGCACAACCTAGTGGTCCTGCTCCTAACAGACAGGTCTAGACAAGGATGAAGAAAATGCCACTGTTAAAATTATATCTTAGCATTTTCAATCCACCACTGTGACTTCATGGTGCTCACCTGGATCATGGGTTTAGCCGCATGATGGATGTCACAACACCACCCAGAGAATGGTGTAAACATTCTCCAAGAAGGATATATTTAGGATCCTCTGTCACGCTGTGTCATTTTGCACTAGCAGTAGCTTTTTCTTTTCTTCTTTTTTCTTTAAGCAGTTAAGATATAGTCTGGAGTCTTCCTTACCTGATATGCTAGGTGGGTGCTTATCTATTGTTCAGTGATGAACAGTTGCTCTGAAACAGTCACAATTTCCCACCCTTTTACCTTAAAGTATAACATGGGGCTTAATAAAGACATCCTAGTAAAGATCCAAAATCCAATACAGATTTTCCAGAAAAGATCCAAAGCTTCGTTCACTCTGAATTTGGCTTCCAGCAGAACTAGGTTCCAAGGGAATTCACTTGACTGGACTCACTCAAGGTCCTTCAGCGTGGTTGCACACAGGTGACTGAATACCAATCACCACACACTGGAAATATCCTGAAGTGACTAAGCATGGCTTGAACTGTCATTGCACTAAGCTCAGCAAGTACACAGTTGCTTTGCTGGTCACATTGGAGTACACAAAATCTCTAAGCCAGCAAACCAAGGGCTTTCTAAAGCATCTAAGCAAGCTTTAGATGCACAAGGTTTCCCTATGGCACCAGGGAAAAGATCGTTCCTGGACTCTTCCACACCTCTCTTTGTTTTAGAGATGAAGTTCTTCAGGCAGAATATCCACGTGAAGTAAGATGCCCAATCACACTGGGGTTGAGTCAGCACTTGGGTCATAGTGAACTAAATTCCTACTGCTTTTCACTAATGTGAAGTTCCATAGAAAACATCTCCTGCAGGCAGATACACAGTAAGAAATCCCAATAGATTAAGACTACCTCCCACAAATTTCATAGGGATAAGGTCTTCTACCACTTTCTTTTGAAAATTTAACCAAGCAGGATGCACAGGCACTTCCCCAGTGAGTCTAAGGCTAAGGACACAGAATAACAACCCAATAACGAGTCATAGTTTCAAAACATAACATCATCTTAGTAATTCAAAGGGAAACATGGCATACATGTTATGTATAAAGAGTTCCTTAATTGGATTGTTGAACGAGGCTAGAAATTGTTATTGGATTCCCATTGCAGCCAAGTATGTAAATAATTACAATTTGTTAAGGCTGGGGTACTAGGAAACATGGTCCTTGAAATGTCAATGGTAACTCACATTTTATTTCAAATAGGGTTAATGAGTTGTGTGTAGAATGCTCTTAGTTGTTCTTCTTTTGTTGCTGTTGCTGTTAATTGTTTGTTTGGCTCTGGAACAATTCTCAATATCTTCAAAGAACTAGTTAATATTGCACACCTTATAAACAAATATCTGATTTTCCTTTGGGGCTTGGAGAATGAGAAGGAAAGGAAAGTCAGGTCATTTATCTAAAACTATCCAGAGAGTCTGAAGAGTAAAAAAAAAAAAATTAATAACAAAATGGTACAACCTGTCAGTCACATTAGTGAGCATCCAATATAGGCAGCATTAAAAGGTAAAGAAGAAACTGCCTTTGCCTCTCAGGAGCTTAAAACCTAGAACAAGCTGAGTTAGATATAGAACTTTAAACTCATGGAGATGGTAAGATAGTAGAATGTTAAAGTCAGGTGCCAAATACATATGGACTGGACATTGGGAATGTATGTTAAGCCATATAACTCTTATAATTGTGGCCTATGTATTTCTGTTGTTTTGTATTGTATTTATAGTTATAAGAAAAAGAACCATTTTTTGGACTGAAAGGGAGAGCTGTTGGGGGGAAAAAGAAATACCTTAAACAAAAAAAAAAGAAGGGAAGAGGATGGGGGGGTTGAGGGGGAGGAGGGTGGAAGGGTGGGACTGGAGGGGGGAGTAGGGAGGGGATTGTGATTGAGATGTAACTTGAAGAAATAAAAAATAAATTATTATAAAAAAAATAAAAAAATAAAAAAAATCTAGAACAACACAGAAACACAGGCCATCAAATGTTCTACACAAAGAGGAAGCTGTTGCAAGTCCTCTAAAAGAGTGACGGTAAGGTCCTGAGAGCCATTAGCAGAATTTGAGGAGCCCAAAAGGCAATCTGGGGTTTGATTTAGGAACAGAATCAATAACCCCAAAATCTGCCCTGATCCCATTGCTACAGATCCAGCACTTGCTTATAGCAACCACATTTCTTCTTTTGAGACCGCATCTTTCATTTTCCCACGTTTCTAAAATTTTAGAACAGATGATTTTTGTTTTTAAATATGATCTTTGGAGAACATTTCCTAAGGTAAAAGATTCCCTTGCTCAAAAGAAATAAAACAGCCAATTTACAAAAACAGAATACAAGTGATGACAGGCTTATAAAAATGTTCAATCACATTAGTAATCAAGGAAATGAAAATGAAAATGAATTACCATCTTCCCCCCTCTCGGATGGGCAAAGATTTAAAAGCATGATAAAATTCAGCCCCACTCAGGGTGAAGAAAACCAGGCACTCTCCTACAATGCTGAAGACAGTGTAAATTGCTACAACTTTTTTGGATGGGCAATTAAGAAATACTTCATCAAAAGCCTTTAAAATGTATAGACCCTCTGACCCAACAGTTCCACTCCAATTATTTCTAAGACATGGAGACCAATATCTATTTGCAAGGATCTTCTTCACTTCATCTCTGCTGCTAATCCCACGAAACTGAAAACACTCTAAATGTCTAACATTAAATAAATTGCTAGAGCACAATGAAATAGTATTCAATCACTGAAGATGATGTTATAGTAAGACATTTTTATTAATGTGAACATTCATTTTATGCTATTGGGTGTATAATATAACCTGGTATTTGTTTGTGTGTGTTTGCTTAAATGTGTGTGTATATATAAAGAACAGGACATGAACATTATGAATGCCCATCATCACTGTCAACCTCTCCATTACTGAACAGCCTCTGCCTGCAGTTTCATAGAGACAATGCACTATGCAATTTTATTCTTACACATGTACCTCCCCACATCTGATCCCATAGCAAACCTCTACCAGGTGTCCAAAATGTAATTCACGTTTCCCTTCTGCAATGAATACTTTTAACTCTCCCACATAAAAGGCTCAATTATTAGCAGGTCAAGGATAGCCATGAACCTTCATACTCAACCCCTGAGCTTGGAAAGGCGTATAGATAGATAATAGATACATACATACATACATACATACATACATACATACATACATACATATATACATACTATGTACATACATAGAAACATAGATGATAGATAGATAGAGAGAGAGATAGATAGATAGATGGATAGATGGATGGATGATAGATACATACATAGATGATAGATAGATAGATAGATAGATAGATACTAAGATACATAGATAAATAATTTTCACATCACTACTTTAGAAGAAATTCGTCTCTAGAGACTGATCCCAGAGAATGAGTTTTTTCATGGTTGCATGGGATGATACAATTGTATTAATGTGCCCACAACACACAACAGTCAAGTACATATTGGGACTTGCCACCATGCACCTTTCTCCCTAGCAGTCTACCCATCAAAAGAAGAGAATTAAAAGGCAAGAGATTAATAGAGAAGGTAATAGAATCCCCTCTCCTAAACATCCAGGCTCAGTTGATTTCTAAATCCTCAAAACCCAGAGCAACACAGGAACAATCCAGAATGTGCCTGAGCCCTGATGCCTTCAAGGTAATTCTACAAATGGGCTGATGGCTTTCAAAAGAGAAATGCCTGATAAGTTATGTTCAACTTCTCAGTTTATTCTCTTTGTCTCCCTGCTGGGAGGTGAGGGGCCTGTGACAACAGCTAATTGTAGCTATATGCAGTGATATAGTTACATGGCTTGGTTCTGTTGGGAAGTCCTGAGATTAGTTTACTAATGGAATCTCTCCTAGAGGAGAAGTCTCAGAGGGTGGTCCTAAATATAACAATCATGTCTTCTTGCTCTCTCCATCCTCACTGACTCTCCTGGGCTGGCTTAGAAACATTTCTCAGAACTGCACGCTGCTGTGTGTATCAGGAACCCTGGTACAACCCAAAGCATAAGCTTCTCTTTGAAGAAGATGAGAAATCTAGCTCCATGAAGATGAAATGACTAATCTTAGGTTACAAAGACAAATGTGGTCAACATTCTAATAGTCTCATCTTGGGGTCCTATGTCGTGATCAGAGGCAGATTGTCCAAGCATCTTATACAGCTTCAGTTCAGGCTCCCTGACTTGCATGGGGTTTCTTCTAAAACCTGAGAAAGGTCCTAGCCATGTATTTGCATAAGCATCTGGGTTTGTTGTTATTGTCATTTGGATATGTGTGTGTGTGTGTGTGTGTGTGTGTGTGTGTCTCACATGAAGAAGTTGTTTTAAGCACAAGAAAAATCCATCTTTAAGTGACATTCACCTTGAGTTGAGGATCTACTTAGCCCTGAGTATATCTGGATTTATTTTTATAATTTGCACCAACTCTTGATACAGTTAAGTCCATTATAACAGTGGCTTCCAGGAGTGTATCTGCTTGTGCAGAACCACAGGATTCATCCCAAATGCCCTAACTGAGGAACGATTTGTCTACAATGCCCAGCACAGATAGTTAGCAGAAGAGAAGAAATGGGGGGCATGCAATGAAAAGAGACAAAAGCTGGTGGAAGCAATTGTGGCTTGAATATCAGATGCACCCCCAAATAGGCTCATGTGTCCCCAGCTGGGGATGTAGTTTTGTCGGCTGTGAAACCTTCAGGAAGTGCAGCCATGCTGGAGGAAGCAGGTCACTTGAGGTAGCCTGGCTGCACTTCCTGTCTGTTCTCTGCTTCCTGTGCATGCAGTGCAATCAGTTGTCTCATGGTCCTGTTATCATGTTCACTCCTCCGTGATGGGACACAGCCTGATCAAGCTGCGAGACAAATAAACTTTTCTTCCTTTAAGTTGTTTATTGTCAAGTGATTGATCACAACAACAGAAAAAGCAATATAGTAATGCTCTTCAAAGTTCTTTTGAAATAAACTTGAGAGTTTTTTTCCTCAAATTTGAGAATAATCCTAGATGTTTACCTGATACTGCCTGAAAACAAGTTGTGAACTCAAAAGAAATTTGTCTTTAATTATCAATAGTAAAAAATAAACTTTGATCAACCACGCTAGAGAGGTTTGAATTTTCTTTATATTCTCTATAGAAAATGGTATTATAAAATGTCACATGAATAAGGCAATCAAAGTATATTCAGCCAAAAAAAATTATATGAAAAGGCATTATAAAGAAATGCCAAGAAGTCAATTTAAAAATGTTATTTTTCTGATTTTGTGAAGCTTGTGACATTTGTCAGCTTTTAAGAAACCATTACTTTATAAAGGCTTCTTAGTCTAGATAAATATCCTCATTCGTGCCTAATTTTGTATTTGTTTTGTATCCTTTTCCTTAAAGAAGTATCTGATGTTACATAAGCTTCAATCTCTACAAAATAAGATTATCATTTTTATAATATTTTCTGTGTACATGCTAAGTAAACCCAGGGGCTGCAATGTATATGCCTTCTCTTGTCATTTTATTTTTTTCTCTTGGGGAACAAATGTCCACTTTACAACTAAAAGGTCTTTACTCAAAAGAAATAAAAGAGCATAGGAGTGTCTCAGTAGGAAAAGTGCCTGCCTTGTAAGTGTGAGGACCTAAGTTTTGATCCACAACCTCCACATAAATACTGGATGGGAATAGCAGCCACCTGTAACCTCAACACTGGGCAGGCATCCCCTTAGAAGCCTCAAAGCTCACCCCATCCTGCTATGAAATTCTGGAGCACAGAGAGAACACCCAGAGCAAACTGCCTAGCTAATTTGGGACTCAAATGAGAGCTCTTGCCTCAATATAGCAAGTGAAGAGTGATCAAGAAAGATACCCATTTGTCAACCTCTGGCCTACACACACACACACACACACACACACACACACACACACACACACACA
>CAJQZJ010009840.1:5109656-5129111 GCA_907164525.1 Lophiomys imhausi
TGTGTGTGTGTGTGTGTGTGTGTGTGTGTGTGTGTGTGTGTGTGTGTAGCTGAGTAAATGTCTTTACTTTTCAAAGAAAATTTATAACATTCCACCCCAGGGGAAAAATCAAGAGATTAGAATATTTCCTATATTAACTGGCACTGGTATATGAGTATAACAGAATACACATTACTGGGATTTCAGCTCTTCCCCCTATACTGGGAATAACAATGTCAACATGTTTTCTGCTGGGCCCCATTGTGTTCAGTGGTCTATGGAGCAAAGACATCAGGAGAAGCTGTCATATTCTTGAGCTCTTTCTTCCTGACATGAGATAGTTGCATCCTAAATGTGTGTGACTGATAACATTCTTAGAACCTTGTCATGCACTACCTACCATCTGGTCTACCAGTATCTGGCCCAGTTATCTACTCAATATATGAAAGAATAAAAATGAGAGTTATAAAATATTAAGGAAGTGGTGATCATTGCTAGACGAATCTAGCACTGAAATCTGGGAGCTATCAGTGCACGGAAATACTGACCCAGAAATTCAGGTCAAATAGAAAGACCATGTACATAATCAACGTGAAACTCAGCCAGGAAATGCACATATGCTCATTTTAGGTAAAATGTAGACCTTCCATATGCTAACAGGCAGGGCTTTAGTAGGTGATGCAGGGACAAGCATTTCAGTAAAAGAAATGCAAAAATTCATCTCTGTTGGCACAAATAAAGCATAATATGCCATGAAGCTCTATGGGAGCAACAAAACAAGAAAACAGAGTGTTACAGTTAAAATTTAAGCATCATTAAGTACAAGAGTTAGAATATAGGGGAAAAGTTTTATATCCAAAAAATAATACATGAAAGAAATGTTAAATAAATCTGACTATTAAAATGTAACATATATCACAAAAATAATGACCATAAAGTCAGAATTAAATGAAGTACTAAAAAATTTTGTATTTATATAAATTATTGTGTATCATGTATTTTAAAATATACAATGTAACATAAAAGAATGAACTGAGTCTATAGCTCTAGATTGAAAAGTGTTCAATTATGTTGATATGAAGAAAAATGATGTGGAAAAATGATAGAAATTTAAGTACACAATCATAGAAATATATGTGCAAACATCTAAAAATATTCAGTGGACGTTATGCAATTGTTTTAGCAAATAGGATTTGGTATGAGGGATTTTTCTTCCTTCAAATTTAACTATATATTGACGAAATAGTGCTCTCATATTGCTCTTATATTTGTACTAGAGAAGAAATGGTTAACTGAGGAGGAAATGTTATAACCCAATAAGCGGGAAGCAGTAAAATTTAGAGTCAGAGTCCAGCAGGCTTCAACTCTTCACTCTGCCACTTAATGGGCCTCATGACTTTAATCAAGAGGTGTTTTGTTTCTCATCTGTAAAATGGGCCTCAGGGGAGTGGCAACATAAGACAGGAACATAGAAGATGGCTAGACTATTTCTTAGCACATCGTAAGTCCTCAGCAAATATAAGGACCTTACAGTAAAAAATACTCCCTGAATTTTAATAGCCATCTTCCTTCAAATATTATCATCTTAGCCTCTTTTTCTCTCCCATCTTTTACCTGGCACTTGGAACATTTTTTTCTCTTCAGGCACGTCATTAATATATATATATATATTATGATTCAATAATGAATATGAAGGAGAATATGAAATTTGCTTATAGCTTCCATCTAGCCATTATGAAAAGTAAAAGATATCTGCGTTGCTTGGATTGACTGTGTCTTATAAGGGCTGGGATAAAGATGCTTCTGGGTAAGGAGTGTTGTAAGGACACTGGGCTTATACACCTTGAAGAGACTTGGAGATCAGAGATGTTGACACACATTGCTTGTAGTGGTAGTGGGAATGGTGAGAGAATTCATTACTGACCCTTTATTGACACTGCTGCTTTTCTCCAAGTCCCTTAGGAAGAGCTTCATCAGATAGCCTGACTCTGAAACATGACCCTGCTTTTGATCTGAAATCCTAGACTGAGGCTGTGGAATCTCTATGGCTTCCTGATCATATCAGAGTATTACCCCTGAGTCTCCAAGAAGCATCTTTATCATAACTTCGAAGCTTATGGTTTTTCTTGCTGGTGAAACTCACCAAGCATAGAAATGACAACAGGCTTCCAGCAGAACTCACTTATAATCCACTCCCATCAGGATCCTTTCAACATTCTGAGATCAATTCCCACACCAAAAAAAAAAAAAAAAAAATCAACCCCACAAACCAGCAGAGATGAAATACAACATTGGTCTAAAACTATTGCTTTCCAAATGTGTTCATGTATTCCTTTTTAAAACTGTAAGATTTTGTCCCTCAAAGTCAATCCAGTTCCAAGATGACCTGGAAATGCTACAAATTATATCTTCAACTTATCAATACAGCATGCATATGTCATAAGTCCATCAGCACACAGTCATGGGACATATGCTGTGCTACAGGACAGTTTTTAGGTAATAGTGATATTAAGATTGAACAACACAGAGGAGATCCTAAACCTGGTAGAAGAGAAGAGAGAACACCAAAGAAAATATCAGCGAATATGTGGAGAATGAAAACATACAGTGACAGAGTAGCCAAGAATGCTGTCAGAAAAGCTTACTTAGGGAAAACAATATATTTAAAGTGAAAATATTTTTAAAGGTTCTTTGTTAAGGATGTCTAAGAAATGTGCCTATACTAACATTTCAAATCCATACATCCCTTTGTTTTGTTTTTTTATTATGTTGACCCTGGCATTGAGTAAACACAAGTGTTCCTCAAATCCAATTTGAGAAATGGCAGTTTGAACATAGACCTTATGTAGGTCATGATGGTGTAGACACCATCTGCACAACAGCACCCACCACACTCACCCATGCTGCTGAAAGTATATCTCAGAGGACTAAGAAGTCCACATGCTGTTTCTACGAATACCCAGAACAGTGGACAGCAGAAGCTTCTGAAGATATGGTCTAAGCTGTAAATTTCATGGTCTGTAAGATTCACCCAGGACCACCCACACCTGAAGGGATGCGGTGTTGTCTCTTCTCCTTTATAAGAAGGGCAGCCAGAGACTGAGGAGGGTATGCACTTCCCACAGGCTACACCTGGCAGTTGCAGCAGCAACTGGTCAACCGCCTGCAACTCCCTCCATCACTGTCTGTCAATCTCAATTGCCACCTTTGTTTCTGGCCTGTGACTGCAGGCCACAATCAGCAAACTACAGACATGGGCCAAATCCAACCTCAATATCTGTCTTTGCCATACAGTTTGTCTGACATACAGTCACAGTTTTATATGGGGCTCATCTACAACATAATGTGACAAGACTTAGTAGGAATTACATCAATACTACAACAAAGGAGGCCTAAGAATTGTGCTGTTCCCTCCTTACAGACAATGCTAACCAGAGTTCTCATTATTGTTACAGAATGGTTGACATGAATAGCTTAAGGAAGAAAATATTTGCTTGGGCTTACAGTTCTAGGTGGTTCATTCTATGGTTGCTTGATCCCGTGCAGTTGGGCAGAACATTGTGGTGGAAGAACTGTGTGGTCGAAGAACTTCATGACCTCATGATAGACAGGAAACAGAGAACAAGGAAGACATCAGGGGCCAGGCATAACTTTCAAAGATCACTCTTCTTACCCGGTGACCTGCTTCCTTCAATAAAGTCTTACTACTTTAAGTGTCCAGAACCTTCTAAAATAGGGCCAACAGCTGGAGCTCAAACACTGAGGGGGACATTTTATATCCATCCTGTGATATAGTCTGAAGAGTCCAACATTGAGCACCTGTTCTCTTCCTTCTATACCATTGATTCCAGTCATGTGGACAGCTGATATTCTTCCCACATTTGCAAGCAGGAATATCTATCTCCTTGGGCAATGTACCCAAAGAAGTCTCTATTTGGAGCAATTGTAAAGGCTCAACTTTTCAGAGACTTAGTACACCTGGCAAAGGTGCTTCTGTTGGAATAACTTTCCCTACATTCAAATTCCAGGAATGGCATGTGCTAGCTTTGAAATGGTGGAAAATTTGTTAGCCTCCCAAGTCTTCCAACTTAGGCTTTTGAATAGAAGAAAATGATTTTCTCTTTCTCAAAGGATTGCTCCAGACTAAATGAGACAATGCCCATGAAAAACTTTGCACAGCTTCTGACTCATAAAAACTATTTAATAAAGGTAATTAGGCTCTGCCACCATAATTACCTTATCTTGGTGAGGATTATACAGATTTATTAAAGTGAGATTTTTTAAAACCATTTTTAACTTTATTTTTTAACTTTAACTATTACTATAAAAGGATAAGAGGACTTGAGATTTGGTTTAGTCAGTAAAGTATTTGCCCTATAAGTGTGAAACCTGAGTTCAAATCCTCAACACTGAGATGTGCACACATCAAAGAAATAAAAGAAGGAAGGAAGGAAAGAAGGAAGGAAGGAAACAAAGAAAGAAAGACAGAGAGAGAAAGACCTGCAACCTATTATCAAGACTCTTGCAGAATCCAAGACAAAGTATCTCCAACCACTTTCAGCTGACAAATATATATTTAACAACTTCTGGTAAGAGTATATAGCAGCCAAAGCTTTCTCAAGCTAATGGTATCTGTGTGGATAATAACTATTTTTTAGAGTAACCAGTTTTTGAAAATTAATTGCTATTATCTATGAAAGCTGAACATATGGGTACCCTAAAGCACTATTTCAGTAGCAAATATGTATCCAACACATGAGTGTGTGTGTGTGTATAATGTATATATTATATATATATGTATATATAATATATATATATATGTCCACAAAGGCTTTACTAGAATGTTATTAACAGCACTATTTTGTTCTGGCCCCAAACTGGAAATTGCCACAACTATCACCAACCGCAGAATGTAGAAAGAAATCATAGCATAATCACACAATGGTGTTCTATTGGCCAAGAGAATTAACATCTTCAACTATGTGTAAAACTTGGAGGGATCGCACAGTGTTAAGTAAAAGGAGCCAGACACAAGAGAAGACTTGCTATAGGATCCTATTTATATGAACTGTGAAATCTTCAGAAGCAATATGTGATGTTAGACATCAGAGCAGAGGTGATTTGGGGGAGCAGAAGGCATAATAGCATATCCTTGGGGCACTGGGAATTCCTTGTTTCTTCATCTAAGTGTTCATACATGAATGAGTATGATTCTCTTTATGGTTATAATAGTTTAGTTGACTTGTTTGTATTCAACTCTGCTTTTATTTCAATTTTAGGGTTTGCTTTTTTCCTTGAGATGGATTTTTTTTTTAGTTTTCTTTTTCAAAAATTCAATTTTTATTAATTGTTTTCGTAGACTCAGGTAAGGACTTTTTAAATAGGACTTCAGTCATCCAAGACCAACCATCTGTACTGCAAAGGAAATTAAAACATTTCTGTACTTCAAAGAAAACTTTTAACTGACTGAAGAGGCAGCCTACAGAATGGGAAAAAATGTAGTTATATATGCAACCGAGCATTATCGTCTAGAGTATACAATGAACTCCAAAAGTATATAATAAGAAAACAAATGAGACAGTTAAAATGTGGACTATGAGATTGAACAGAGTTCTCAGAAAAATACAAATAACTAAGAAATATTCTATAAAGTGTTCACTATCCTTAGCCATTGGAGAAATATAAATTAAAACTACTTTTCCTTGTCAGCTTACTCCAATCAGGATGGCTAAGATTAAGAGCAAACTAATTGGTTATCCAATACCAAATGGTCAGCCCTGAAAACATACATACAGGTAGCATTATACAGATGGACCCTGTTGTATTTACGTATTTAGGAATACATAGGTTATATAATTACTGGGGGGGGGGGGGGAAGAGGCCATGAATTTGAAAGGGAGCAGGGGCAGAGGGGATATGGGAATTTTTGGAGAGGGAATAGGACGTGGTATAATTACATTATATAATCTAAAACATTAAAAGAAATAATTTTTTAAAGAAGTAAAACAAGAGATGATAAATGTTGGCCATAATACAGGGAGCAGGGAGCCTTCACGTACTATTGGTAGAAGTCAAACTGATGGTCCCACTATGGAAATCAGTATGAAAGTCGTCAAGAAACTAGAAATAGATCTACACATGATTCAGTGATACCTAAAGAACTCTACTTCCGGCTCCAGAGATATATGCTCATCCATGTTCAATGCTGTTCTGTTTGTAATTGGTGGCTTTTAATACAGGAATGCTTAAAGATACCAATGTGCAGGCATATGAACAAGAATCTCCTCCAAAGAGTTGAAAGATAAATAAGTATTTGTACAAATTTTTGTACACTGGGTTATGTGTGCTCAGTACATAACGACATCTGACCTCATTCATAATTCTCCAGCCTCAGACTCCTGAGTGGTAGGACTATAGGTGTGTGCCATAGTGTGTCTACAGTTTTAAAAAATTAAATAAAGGCACATGAAAAGAAAAAATAAAAAGAGGAGAGAAAAGAGAAAGGAGGGGAAACAATTTATGCTCAGGACAGACTCTGAGCCATTCTCCCATCCTGTTCATCCCTTTTGCCGCTCCTCCATCCCCAGCATGACTGCTCTTGACCTCTTTTGTCTTCCACCTACTTCACAAGGATGAGGAACCAGTTTACAGATCTGTTTTGAGGAAATCACACAGCAAAAAGGCACAGATTCAATAAACCCTTTACTTCCTTCACTTCAGGTCTGGCAAAAGGATATGAAGGTCACACCCAAGAGGACGCATTTCCATTCCCCATTCCATTTCTGAAATATGAAGAGACACCAGGCTCTTTGATTCATTGCTGTCTGTCCAATAATTCTAGACACAGTAACCAACAGCTCCTCTCATGAGCATACTTTCCCCTTATCTAGGGATCAGACTGAAACTATGTTTCAGCCTGAAAGACCTATTCCAGCTTTAGAAACTGAGTAAATTGTAGAGAAAATATTGCCAACTTATAGTTTCTAGGCATGGGTCTCCCTCTTGGCCATTTTCCTCCAATTATACCTCAAAGCCATGCTGACCTCCGTGTCACCCTTAGCTGAGTGGAAGAGGATACTCGGGGATACAACGAGAACCAGAACCAAGGCTCTGGAGGTGGGAATGTTAACTATTCCTGGTTCTGAAATGGACATAGGACTCTTTGAGTAACTCTGGTTGCTTTAATTTAGCCAAATGGCCAGACAAGCACTGATCCCAGAACATTCGAACACTACCTCCAACACAACTGTGCTTGTTCCAAATTAGAGTAACAAAGAAAAACCACCACCATGTATTTTGGAACATTCTCCTCCCTCAGTCTAAGCCTAGACTTAATCTAGCCCTTCCATATGAGGTGGGGTTAGAGCTGGGAAGAGGCTCAAAAGTAGGTGAGATACAGGTGTGAGGAAAAGTGAAGAAAATGTCCAGGCCATGGCCAATCACGACAGAGATAGGAACTGGACATGGGAAATAAGTTAGTTCAAGAATAGAGGATGATCATTTTCCTCAGGAGTATTGTCACTGGCAACCTACCAGAATCCAATGACTAGCCTCACATTCATGCTTATACAAGCAATCCTAACTCTCTCTCTCTCTCTCTCTCTCTCTCTCTCTCTCTCACACACACACACACACACACACACACACACACACAAACACATATACCACATAAATACACATTAAAAATAACAATTAAATTTAAAAGGAAAAGAAAAATAGGGCAAGGATATACAATTTGTTAATAACATGAAGCAGCATTGTATCAGATCAAGTATCACCCAGTCCAAACAGCTCTATAGATGTCACATTGGTTGAGGCCACATTTCCACAAGTGTATCAGGCCAGAAGCTTATCACTCAAGACCCTTTATAATCTACGCAAACATCTGTCTCCATCTCTCTTTTCCCTTAAGCATTTATTTTAATCAAATTGGAGATCATACCAAATCCCAAATCCCCTGTATGTTTTTGCAAGTGAGGGATGATCTCATGTCCTCTGCTCACTCTGGTCAATTCAGCTGAAACTAGACTCCCCTTCCAAGGCCTCGCCAGGAGTTCTTTCCATTCAAAAGTCCATGAGGTTTTCTCTAGGTGTTCACTTTTACCACAGCTTTCATCACATGTGAATTGATTTTTCAAATATTTGTCTTCCTACCTTTTCACTCTGCACCAGATTTTTATAAAGACAGTAAGTGCATTTAACTATGATGGCTGCCACTACTGAACACAGGCCACTGTGTTTCTGCCTTTGCATGAATATTTTTTCTTAATTTATGGGCAGTATATTATTAGGTATTATAAATCTCATTTTGAAGATAAAGAAATTTCAAACAAGGGAGCCTCAGTTGTTTGTTCAGACACACAAGTTTGAAACAGAGGGTCATGTGTTCTTTCGTTGTACCACCCACCCAGTGGTCCCTTGAATCTCCTGTGTCACAGAAAAAATGATAGATGGATAGACCGGTGGATGGACTATGGGTGGCAGGTGAACAGTAAGGAGAATATCCAATTGTTCCCAATCAAGAACATTAGTTTTCTTTATGAGTAGCTATTTTCCACCACACTGAGTTAAGATTTATTTTTTTAATTTATTTATTAATTGCTTCAGTTTACATCTCCATTGAGTTAAGCTTCACTCTACTATGGGAAATTCATTCTTTCAACCTTCAGTTTTGTCAGGCCAAAGTAATTCCCTCAAAGGGGAGAATAAATGGGCTCCCCCAGCATCACCTAAGAAAGACCCCAACAGACTTTGTAGTAACAAGATCTGTTTCATATCCCCTTTCTGAGTAGTTATGAAATTAATGTTACTGAGCCTTGAGTGGCTTCAACTTCATTTGGCCAGCAATGGTCTCACTTCAAAGACAGGATAGATATGCCTCCTTCGCTGGTGGCACAGTGATATGAGGTGATGAATATACCAGTTTGGCAAAAAAAAAAAAAAAAAGTCCTTGTCTATTTTCTCTAATTGCAAAAGACTCTAAGGATCTGTGAAATCAGTAGTGTCTTGGAGGAAAACACCAACTAAAGGTTTTGTTCTACTGTGAACACTCTGTATACATGCATGCAACCAAGATTCCCTTCATGATCCAGTTTGATTGGCATGGTTGTCCCGTAGGGACTGACTGATGTTACTTCTTGACATTGTGTATTTTTTCCATTGTTCAAGACATTAGGGTGATTTTTTTTCCCTTTTTTTTTTCTACTGGTGGTCAAAAACAAGACACTTCATCCTACATCCACATTTATGTCATGATTTAGGTAGAAGTCTCCAGTGACTTCAGAAAACCTCAAACATCCCAAGAGAACAACCTTACCACTTCTGGGAAGTCAATTTACAGTGTTCTCTAAGTGGGAAGTGTTTGGCTAGATTTGTCCAAGCCTTTCTGCTTCTGTCCAAGGGGAAAGCTCTGGTTTTGCCCAAACTGGTTACATAGATAAAGTAGATGGCTAGTTCCTCATGCTTCATGGAGAGGACTCTAAGGGAAATTGTCAAGCACATGTGGAAGCAAGAATTATGAAATTCTGTGAATGAGACAGGTCAGTCATCACTTTCCCACATGTCCCCTCACTGCAGCCCAGGCACTGAGTCACCTGTTATCTTGAAAATAATCCTTGGAGATCGAGTTCAAAGAAAAAAGTAGACCAGATGCCCCAGTCCAGGGCCCCTTTCCTCTTAGCAAAGGGCAATGTTTACTCCAGACAGGAAAACCCACATCCTGAAACCTCATTCATTCACAATCCATAATAATTGATGCTCTTGGAACCTTGGTTGAGGAAAGCAGTCAGCTATAGACATTTTTGGCAAAGCTGCAGACCTGGGATTCAGCTTGAACAGCTATAACATAAAATAATAAAGAACAAATGCGAACAGCAAACGTGTGCCCACATCGCAGCTCAGAGTGTGCCAAAGCTGACCTAATCAGAATACATTTTTCATGATTCAATAAGTTTCTTAACTGGCATTTCATGGGACACTGCTGGTTGAGGGCTTGTGACATCAGGGCTGGCACACAGTCCACATCCTGCGACCCTGGCGGCTCCCCATCTTCCCCATTAACTCAAAACCACACAAAGAGACAAGAGCAGGACAGAATGAGACACCTGCCTTTTTTCCAAGTTTATTGGAGTCCACCCAGGTTTATGAGAGTTATAGAGAAGTGGTCTCAGCATCTCAGGATTGCATATTCCTCTAGGGAAATCACCAAAACCACAGTCATTGGACAGCCACGTGTAGTTTACAGGTACTTTCTCAAATATGTTTTTTTAAGCCTCACACTAAGTGCTCAGGAACCTGTTTTTATTGCCTTCCCGCATAGATCCATAGAGGGAGGTCTAGGGAGGTCAAGGGACTTGCATAAGAATAAGAAGCTAGTAAGTGCAAAATTTGGGGCTAAGACCATAGTCCTTTCTGCCTCTTGTGCCTGTGCTATAGTTGTCTCCCCTTCCCCCTTATCCCCATCAATCTATCTAATTTTTTCTACATAAAACTCAGGCTGTCAAGGCCAGGAACTTGGAAAATATCTCAGTAGAAAATTGGTTCTCATACTCTGGGCAGAAATAAGGCTGTGTTAAAAACTAAAGTAGGGGACAGAAAGAAAACAAAACCAATCCTCCCATTCTCATTTGGACAGAGAAAGATAACAGGCCAAAAGAATATTTCACTGTGATTCCAAGGAGGTGATTTCTCATGGAGGGAAGCGTCTAGGATTATGGAGGTGCCATGGGGACGCTGTCACATTGAGTGTGCTCTTCCTAGTCCTATTCTCTCTCAAACTTCCCTGGTAAGGTTCTATTCAAAAACAAGGAAACTCAGAACCTAAGCCCACTTCTCTTCATCTTTTCCAGAGATTTGGAAAGCCACAGAAATCCTTCTGTACCATCACCATTGTGCGTAATGGGAAAGGGTTGCTTTGGATTGGCAAAACCTTGAAAATTCCTAATTAGGGGTATTTCTTCTTAGCCTCTCTCAGAAGCCTTTGGGAGTCTCTAGATCAGTGATTTTCAACCTGAGGGTTGTGACCCCTTTGGGAGTCACATAACAGATATCCTACATATCAAATATCTATATTACAATTCATAACATCAGTAAAACTATAGTTGTGAAGTAACAACAAAATAATTTTATGGTTAGGGGTCACCACAACATGGGGAACTGTATTAAAGGGCAGCAGCATTAGGAAGGTTGAGAACCCCTGCTCTAGATTAAGCCAATAGGGAACAGGTATCAGGACAGAACATCAAATGTACCATCCGAGATTACTCCAGGCTCTCTCCGGGTTCACTTTTTGAAAAGTATTTTACAGTTCTAACTTACAATGGAGATAGACGACAGCCCTTGGAAGCATTTAGTAGGGGTCAAACCGGTGCAAGTCAAGTACACCACAACCAAACTAACCAGCACAAGACACACTGGTGTCATTTTAATGTTCTAGTTAATTGGAAACTAAGTAGGGCCTAGTGAAAATAATTAAATCTTTCTTTGATAATTGAGAATCTTGCAGTGCCCTAGAGTGCTCATTCTAAATATCAATTATAAGTCCCCTCTGGTAGGAAGACAGAAGATTAAACTGAACCTGCAGTGACATCCAGCCAACTACAAGACATTCATTTTCACGGAGCTCTTGATACCAGTCTACCAGCATCTTCCTTTTCCCAGACAGCTAGAGCAAGAAAATTCTAATCAGCCAAGGCTCTCACTCCTATGAACAACAGTTAATCATGAATTCTATCTAACTCCAGAAGTTACAACAAAACATTAACTTGTGATATCTGACTATTAAAGCATCTAGCCGCATAAAAGGTTTTAGATATACTTCACCAGTTTGATATGAGGTTCACTCCCACCTTCCATACCCCTGACCCAGATATGTCCTTTCCTTGTATGCATCACATACAATCACATACAAGTGACACTAAATAACTAGATTTGGGGCATTGGGAGATGAATTTATCAGTAAAATGCTTGTCATATAAACATAAGAACCTTAGTGTGATCTCCAGAATCCACATACAAAAGCTAGCATGTGTTTATAATCCCAACACTGGGAGATAGAGACAGGCAGGTTGTTGGGATTTTCAGCCAGCCAGTCTTGACAAATCAGCAAGTTCAAGGTTCAGTGAGAAACCATTCCTCAAAAACTCAAAGTGAAGAATGATGGGTACCCAAGGTTGTCCTCTGACACCTACATATACACGCACAGATGGACATATGCACATACAAACATACCAGGGGAACATAAACCTATCCACTCAAATGAATTTTGAACCTCATGAATGATGCTGACCCAGGGCTCCTTTTCAACAGTCATGTGATATTGAAAACTCACTCCAGATCTGGGATCCGGAGGGGACAAGAACGCCATGTGAAGATAAACAGAACCAATCAACCTAGGCACCTAGAAGCTTACAGAGACTCAAACACCAACCAAAAAATAAAAAAAAGCACATATAGACTGGACCTAGGACCTCTACACATTTATCAATGATAGGCAGCTTGGTCTTCAGGCATATCCCTTAGCAAGTTGGTGGGGGGGTGTTTATGACATGGACTCTGTTGCCTGTTACTGGAACAACTTAACCAGGCTGGGCTGCCATGTCAGACCCCAGTGCAAGAGGAAGCTCTTAGCCCTCATGTGAATGATGAACCAAGGTGAGGTGATATGTGGGGGGCTCCCCTCATTCAATGAGAAGGAGAGGAGGGAGATGGGGAAGAGTTTGGGAGGATGGGACCAGAGGGGAGGAGGGAGGGGGCTGTGAATGGAATGTAACTTGATAAAGCAAATAAATTTAAAAAAAAGAAAAAAGAAAATGTATTCATTTCTAGAACTTATTCTCTATATACCTGAAAGGTGGGTTTCTTAAACATTTTAGGAATGTCAATTTCCTTCAAGTTGCAGGAAGAATAAGCAACATTTCATAGCAGGAAGAAAGGAACATATACAGAATGCTGACAAAACCTAGCCCCACCTCACTAAAGTTGTTGTCTCTGTGACTTCTGTTCATAGTGTTCAGATTCAAGCCTCCCAGGGTAGAAAACCCTAGGACGCTCTTGAGCATGGACAACCTCTGAATCCCACAAAATTAAGTATCTTTGCAAGCAGTCTCAACCTTAGCTGTGTGTTAAGGCCGTCAAGTTTCCAAACTTGCAAATGAGGGTTTCTCCCCAGAAAAATGAACCCAGATCTTTGTTTGGGGCTGGTATCCCAGGCATCAGTATTTTCAGCATTCTCTAGGTGACTCCACAGTGGAAACACTTTTGCGAAACACTACCCCAGAAAAAGGCTTCTCAAAATTACTGGTCAATAACACCACCAGGGAGAAAGTTGATTCTGAGGCTCCAGACCCTGATTGGTTCCTATGCCTTCGGCCACATCTAGCCTGAGACTGCACACAGTTAGCATCTTGGGCCAGTCTGTTGCAAAATGTAATTTGGAAGCTTATTGAGTGAAGCATTTAGCAAGAGAGTCCCAGAGATGTCCCCTCCCCAGATACCCATTCCTCCCACTCAGTTCTCTAAGCCCCCATCAAGTATTTTAGCCTGCTTCAATAGCTTTACTACTACACATTTGCCAGGCAGCCCCCCACCCTTCTGTTCCCCATATCTAGCAAACCTGTATCTTTTAGCCAGAGCCTTTGATCCCACCAGGTTCAATAATTTAAGCAGAACAATCAGCAGCATTGTTACGTTTAATATTTAAACAGCATAGCATCACTTAGGGTAGCTTCAAGGTGAGAGAGAGCTGGCGCCCTTGTTACTGCTTGGTTAGCAAACCAGGGAGGACTTGAGTGTTCATGCATCAACACAGAGCAGCAGGGCAAAGGCAGAGCCCACTGGGTCGTGCATGTCCTACCTGAAGTGTGTACAGCAGCACCTGCAGGCCACTGCCTTCTTGTTCAGCCATCTCTGCTCAGGTCCTGGGGCAGCACTGTCTGAGGCTGGATCCTGGCTACAGAGGGGATGCCTGCCAAGCTGACCTCGCTGCCCGCCTTGCAGGAGACTGCTCTGCAGCGGCCTCAGCTACACATGCTGCAGGGTGTGAAGTTACCACTGTGCAACTTTAGCCTTCTGCACAGGCCTGGGTGCCCCCTGACTCCCACTTTGGGGATTAGGTGAGCCCTGGCTCTGGGAAGGGCTGAGCACTTGGATGTAGGGGTGGGGAGGGCACCCTCATGAGTCACTCACCCACCTCCAGACCCATCGAGGAGCCTAGAGGAAAAGCCACCTTGGATGGTTGACAAGTATTCCCAGCTGACCTGGTCAGACTCCCTGCAGAGATTCACCCGCCTGTCCCCCACCCCCACCCCATGCACACACTTATTTTGGTCTGTTGCCGGCTCCTGGTTGTAACAGGAGACCCAAGAGTTCTTGCACAACTGTGGCTGTTCAGGGCACAGAAGCCCAGGGCCCCCTGAGGTCCCAGGCTTAGGGATAGAAGCTCCAGCTGAGAAGGAAAATAACAACCCAAGACACACGTATTATGGACCAAGTCCTTCATATGATCCTTTCATTTTCACTGTGACTATAGAGGTAAGTTTTATTATTACTGCCTTTGTTTTACAGAAGAGGAAACCAGGGAAAAAGATATGAAGTGTCAGGAGCATATTGTTTAGAAGTTTAAGTCTGGTTGCAAACAGCCAAGCTTGCAAGAAAGTGCAAACACTAAGTTAGCCTCCTGCATTGAGCCCATTCTCCAAAGCAACAGAGTCAGAAAGGGTTGTGCCAAGGGGGTTAAAAGGGGCAGACCAGGGGAAGGACCCACCTCCTGGGTAGTACTTCCTGCAGAGCTAGGAGCTCTAAAGAGCATCTCAGACATCTAGCCTGTGGCAGCCCAAGTAACCTGTGGCACAACTGTGGAAGGAGAGTTTAAATTTGCAGGTCCTACTTGGCCTGAGTGTCAACTCTGAGTCAGAGAGGTTGGGCTTGCCCAAATTCTAAATTTAAGGGTGAAATTTTTTTTAATATTTATTTATTACTTCAGTTTACATCTCCATCACAGTGTCCTCTTTCCACCCCACCCAGTCCTGCCCTCCCACCCTCCACCCCCTATCCCTTCCATCCCACTCCTCTGGAGTGGAGTGTCCCTACATAACAGTCCCCCACCCCAGTTCAGCAGTCACATGAGGACCAAGAGCCTCCTCATACACTGGGGGCCTACAAGGCAGCACCACTAGGGCAAAGTGTCTCATTGACAAGAAACAAAGTCTATGTTCACGTTCCCTTTGGTACATTGACTGTAGCATAGTTATCCTGTACTATATGGCTAAAATTTGACTATAAGTGAATAGATGTCATGTGCATCCTTCTGAGTCTGGGTTAGCTCACTCAGGATGAGCTTCTCTAGTTCCATCCATTTGGCTGCAAATTGCATGATTTCATTGTTTCTGAATTCTTGAAGTTCTTGCCCTTAAGAAATTTCCATGACAATTGCCAATGGTGCATTGTAATACTCTCAGCTAAGAAAGGAAGAAGATTGTAACTTCAAAGCCAATGTAAGCTACATTGTGAGATCAAAGTCAGAATTATGTGTGGGGTGAGGAAAGGGAAGGGGAGGGAGGGAAGGGGAGGGGAGGGGAGGAAGCATTTTTAGTGGCTTTGTGAAGAAGTCCCATCCATTTAGGCTGAAGTGTAAATGCCTAGTTGTGGGGTAGTATGGTCTTCTGTTGTTTGCATCTGAGTAAGGATTTTCCTAAAAGCAGGAGCTAAATTCAAGCTTGGGATGCTCCTGGGAATATAGTATCTTACCCAGAAGCAGACTGAAATGAGTACCATTAAAATACATGGGGCAGTTGTGAAGAGGAGGGTCCTCCCTCCCTTGGGTGGGCCTCTGAGGAGACTGCCTGTTTGCCTGCATTCTCAAGGAGGTTAGGGACAGGGACGACAGACAGAAGATTGTAGAAAAAGCCTAGAAAGAACTACACTCTGAATCCAAAGAAAGACACAATGCTGTCCAGAGACTCCTGCTGCACTTCTGCAGCCCCCGAGACCACTTGCTGATTCAAGGACTACAGGAAAGGACTCACAGGGATGCTTGATGGCAGTGAAAGGAGAAGAGTCAGAAAAGAAAGGTGAGAACAGGTTTGAGCTGTCTTTGTCTATTGGTGGAGGCATGCAGTCAGCGTGTCTTCTCACAGCCCAGGGGAGAACAAAGGGACCAGACACCAAAGAAGATAGTAAACCAGATGATCCAGCCTCACAGATATTTACTCCAAAATCTTCGTCCAGCACAACTTCAACAGACTGTACCAACCAGGACATCAATGAAGTCCTGAACTTTCCCATCCAAAGTTCAGCTTTGGACCACAAACTGCTCTGGACATTCAAATTGCTGATCACATAGAGACTGGACAACAACTGTTACTATTAACTTCCTTAATCATTTTTTTCCCATTTTATTTGGGCCCACAAACAGGTTTTCTACATCCTAATTCAGCAGGAAATAATTTTAAGAGAGCGATGCCCCATTCCCAAAAAGTGGAGTGGATGATTCTTTGGTCATTTGATGGGTTATAGATGTTGTATAGGGGTAATGGTTACAAATTTTTATATAGTCTTGTTAAGCAAGGTATACTCAGGGATTTCTCTCTTTATTTTTCTTTATCTTTCTTTCTCTCTTATATAGGGGGAGAAGACTTGAAAAGGAAAAAGAGGGGGAATATGGATATATAATATATAATTGATAAGATAAAAGGATATATTATTGAATCTACTCCTATAGATCCTTGTTATTAATACAAAATTAAGGTTATAGACATATGAGAATGATAGGAAAAAGGGGTAAATTATTGAATCTACTGCTATAGATCTTTGTATATTGATACAAAATTAAAGCCTTATTTTGATTAGGTATTATACCTATGTAATTCTTAAAATTGCAATGTGAAGTTCTAGTCCTTTTGACAGCAACTATTACAAACTGTTTAGGATATTAATAGATATTGATTAAGTTAGTTAATCTCAGATATTTTTTAAGTTAATCATATATTAAGTTGTTAGAGACAAGCAATATTTGCTTACTCAATGGAGGTAGATAGAGTCTTCAAAAACCTCAAGAGATCTGTAGAATATGGTCTTTAAAGATATTTTTATTATTTTAAAAATCCTTTGACATGAGACTGTCAGCTCCTGACAGTTCCCGTTGGATTTGGAGGGGGACAATGAGCATCAAAAAATCTCCATCAGGAGATAATTCCTACTGGGCAGAAACACCCCTGTTCTCTCAACAGACTATATACAGTCCAAAGATGGACCAAAGCTACCATGCAGGTAAATCGATGGCCTGATTCTGCAAAGACAGAATGGACAAATCTTATTTCCTGATTCACCACTAAGTCTGTGAGATATTCTTGTCCAGAAAGCTGAAGATGATGCTCTAATGTTATAGAAACTGGGGACTGTATAGGCAGTCAGTTGTCTATCATTTCATAGTTTTGTAAATTGCTTGCTCTACACTTCCTATCTATTCAGATATATTTATCTTTCTCATGTTTTGGATGTGATTGAAGACTACATAGTTACAATCTCACAATAAGTTTTAAGCCATCTAGAAATTAAAAGGATGTTTTAAAGTTAAGATAATTTAGATAATAATGTAAGTTAGGATGGAAGTTGAATTAGGTATAGATCCTTAAACTCATCAAGAGATATATATAATAGAATATATGTCCTACACTCCACTCCAGAGGAGTGGGATGGAAGGGTTAGGGGGTAGAGGGTGGGAGGGTGGGGCTGGGAAGGGAGGAAAGAGGACAATATGATGGAGATGTAACCTGAAGCACCAAATAAATAAATTTATTTATTTAAAAAAAAGAATATATGTCCTAGTTGACTAGTCAAATACATATGGACTGGACATTGGGAATGTATGTCACACCTTTTAGTTTTCATAATTGTTTTTTATTGTATTGTTTTTATTATATTTATTGTTATTGCTACTGTACTGTGTTTATTGTTGTATTTATTGTTATTAAGAAAAGGAGCCTTTTATTAGACTTACAGGGGGAGATTTTGGGGAAGGTCTAATAACATTGCCTCTGAGAGGCTGATTTCAATGCTGAGATCTGGTTCCCGCCCCTTCTGAGGCATTCTCTAATTGGTTGAATAAACGCTGAGGCCTGAGATTGGGGAAAGATAGAGGTAGGCGGGACTAAGGTGAGGGCTTCTGAAGCAGAAAGCCTTGGGGGAAAGAAGCCTCCAGTAGGCAGAAGCAGCCTCAAGAAGAAGCCTCCGGTAGATGAAGTAGAAGAAGCCTCTAAGACAAAAAGCAAACAGCAGGAATGAGGACATACACCATGGGATAGAGAAAAGAACATCACCGCACATGACCTGGAATATCAGCCTAGCATGGACAATAACAGCCCAGGGAACATATATATTATACAGGGCTTTATTCAGAAATTGAATTAAGAGCTAACTTAAATGGACCAAGATTGCTCAATTCAGGCCAAGGCTTGTTAAAAATCCACATGGTGTCTGTGTGCTTATTTATAATGGCTGGTTAAGGATTAAAAGCCACCAACCAATTAAATATAACCTAAATACTAGTAAATAATTTAATTAATTATTTCTACACCTTCCTAGTGCTGCAGTCCTTTAATACAGTCCCTCATGTTGTGGTGATCCCCAACCATAAAAATTATTTTTGTTGCTACTTTGTAACTGTGATTTGTTACTGTCATGAATCATAATGTAAACATCTGTGTTTCCCATGGTCTTAGATGACTCCTGTGAAAGGATCATCGAACACTGAGGGGGTTGCTACCCACAGATTGAGAATCACCATTCTCAACTGAGGCACATTGAAAATACAGCAAAGGCGTGTGGAGGAGTGGCAGGTCCTGGAGACTAGAAGCAAGCCCAGTGGGTAAAGCCAGAGACACAAAGGAAGAACAGCTCTGACCTCCACACAGCCATTGGAAGACTGTTTCCTGATAGCAGTGCCTGCCATGATCTGAAAGACATCTGTTCAAAAGGTAGCAAGGGAGATTCCAAGACCAAGAGACCAAAGACAGGCTCCGAGTTCAGAGGTTTAGTGAGGTGAGGAGAAAAGCAGTGCTCACTCACCACAGGCCACACAGCCAAGAAGTGACAACTGGAATGAGCTCTTCATTTTTGTCTGTTCTCTCAAAGCACCCCCACATGGAGGAAATTTCAGTGCAACTTCAATGAATTCTAGGAATCTGGATAGGTTTTATTTCAACCTACCTATAATTTCTACAACAAACCTATGTTTTCTGAGATATTAATTCCCATGTTGAGTGTTAAAGACTAGAAATGAGGACTGGTCAAATAGCTCAGTGGGTAATGGGATTTGCCACCAAGCCTTATAGCCCAGATTTGATCCTTAAGACCCATGTGATAAAGAAGAAAATAGAGCCCTGTAAATTGTCCTCTGACCAAACTTACACACTTGAGTGCATGTGTGCCTGCACACACACACACACACACACACACACACACACACACACACACACACAC
>CAJQZJ010009840.1:5137347-5150679 GCA_907164525.1 Lophiomys imhausi
AGAGAGAGAGAGAGAGAGAGAGAGAGAGAGTACTATCTTAGCCCAAATGATAACTCCTTCACAAAGAATGCTAGAGGCTGTTGGGATTCAAACCCCAGACAAGCAGCTGAGTTGCATATTTAAAGTACCAAAGTGGACCTGGCCCCCAGGTTCTCCCAGCATCCTTCAGTCCCTACCTGTTTAGGGCATGTCTGGCATACACAGCACTCTGTGCTGAACTCTATGTTCACTCAAACAACCCCAGTGCCTGACTCTGGACCTAGATTTCCAGAGATGCTTAGAAAACGGCATTAGAGACAGCATATGCTGGCGAGCAAGACTGTGGAGAAAGGGTAACACTCCCCCATTGCTGGTGGGAGTGCAAACTTGTACAACCACTATGGAAATCATTCTGGCGATATCTTAGAAAACTTGGAATAGCTCTACCTCAAGACCCAGCCATACCTCTTCTGGGTATACATCCAAATGATTCCTCACCAAACCACAAGGACATTTCCTCATCTATGTTCATAGCACCCTTATTTGTAATATACAGAAACTGGAAACAACCTAGATGTCCCTCAACTGAGCAATGGATAAAAAAAAAAAACTTTGCTACATTTACACAATATAATACTACTCAGCCATCAGAAACAACGAAATCATGCAATTTGCAGCCAAATGGATGGAACTAGAGAAGCTTGTCCTGAGTGAGCTAACCCAGACTCAGAAGGATGCACATGGCATCTATTCACTTATAATCAGATTTTAGCCATATAGTGCAGGAAAACTATACTAGAGCCAATGCACCAAAGGGAACGTGAACATAGACTTTGTTTCCTGTCAATGAGACACTTTGCCCTAGTGGTGCTGCCTTGTAGGCCCCCCAGTGTATGAGGGGGCTCTTGGCCCTTATATGACTGCTGAACTGGGGTGGGGGACTGATATGTAGGGACACTCCACTCTGGAGGAGTGGGATGGAAGGGATAGGGGGTAGAGGGTGGGAGGGTGGGAGGGTGGGACTGGAAGGGCTGCAAGAGGGTACTGTGATGGAGATGTAACCTGAAGTAATAAATAAACATAAAAAGAGAAAGAGTCCTAAATGTTTCAGAAATAAAGTTACCATTGTCTGTCTTCCAGAGCAGCTGCAAGTTCACAGATGGAACCAGAAAATACAGAGGCTATCAGGCTCTTCACATTCCCTGAAAGAGGTCTGCATCTGGGGGCAGCAAGAGCTCTGTAGGAAATTCTGTTGAGCCATCAAAACCTGCCCAAATAGACACAAGGAGCCAGTGAGACCAGTATCAGGACTTTGTATTGCTTTACCAGAAAAAAAAATCGTTCTTTGGATGGCTCTATGCACGGGTTTTCTTATCCCAGTAACCTTCATGCCCAAGGGCATCTCTCCATCCTCTTCTGAGGACTGCTTTCTATCAGCATTTTCAGGATGGCTAAGCAGACACTCTGAGAAGATCAGGTACTCACTTAGCTAATGACAGTACTTGAACTGCAGGTATTATTCACTTGCCGCCCCGAGTTTGACACAGAATAGATTGTTTGGCTCATGTTCTTCTCCTGAGTGCAGTGTTCTGTCTGTTTGTTCATTGTCTTTGTCCCTGTTACTCTATTGCTCTTGGTATCCTTTCTCCAGTAACTTCCCATTGCCCATCCTCTATCCTTATTATCTCCAGTGTGGCTTATGTTCTCTATACTTGGGTGACATTTGTGTCTTCTCCTTGTGACATCTTCTTTTCCAATAACTGCTTCCCATAGACTATCTCACTTCTCTAATAAATATGTAACTGCTTTAAAGGCAGGAACCAAGGCTAATGCCTTGTGTTTATTCTCTGTAGAGGCTCACAGAAGTATGAGGAGACAGAAGGCATCTGGAAGATATCAGCAAATGAATGTGCTGGTGGTGTTCAGGGATTGATCATAATGTCACCACTCACTGGAAGGAAAAAGAGTAAGGCTTCTGGAAGAAGAGTCAAGCTAGCCATTCCAGAATCTAAAGTGGAAAGATGCCAGACTGGGACCCACCAAGACTGGACATACCCTAATGTCCAAACTGCTTAGGCCATGCTCAGGGGGTGGAGACATAAGACTAGGAAGGAATAAGCAGATGTCGTCCAGAAAATGATACTACAGTGTAGCAGATTAGACCCAAACCATCCTATAAAAAGTGACTCTGAAGCCTCATCTGTTGAAAACTAGTTCAAGGATTAGCTTTGAATCATAGCCCAACCTTCCTGTCCATCCTCACTTCAGGTGACCAGCTGTGCTTATAATAATCTGATTCTTTGAGCTTTAGGTCAAGGGAAACAATGTAAAAGATGGAGGGTAATACCACTTCTGGGTATACATCCAAATGATTCCTTACCAAATCACAAGGAAGTTTCCTCATCTATGTTCATAGCAGCCTTATTTGTAATAGCTAGAAACTGGGTCCCTCAACTGAAGAATGGATTTAAAAACTGTGGTACATCTACACAATGGAATACTACTCAGCCATCAGAAATAATGAAATCATGCAATTTGCAGCCAAATGGATGGAATTAGAGAAGCTCATCCTGAGTGAGCTAACCCAGATTCAGAAGGATGCACATGGCATGTATTCACTTATAGTCAGATTTTAGCCTTATAGTACAGGATAACTATACTACAACCAATGCACCAAAGGGAACATGAACATAGATCTTTTTTTTTCCTGTCAATGAGACACTTTGCCCTAGTGGTGCTGCCTTGTAGGCCTCCAGTGTATGAGGAGGCTCTTGTCCCTTATATGACTGCTGAACTGGGGTGGGGGACTGTTATGTAGGGACACTCCACTCTGGAGGAGTGGGATGTAAGGGTTAGGGAGTAGAGGGTGGGAGGATGGGACTGG
The DNA here is from genome assembly GCA_907164525.1 of Lophiomys imhausi. Classification (NCBI taxonomy): domain Eukaryota; kingdom Metazoa; phylum Chordata; class Mammalia; order Rodentia; family Muridae; genus Lophiomys; species Lophiomys imhausi. The sequence goes on from CAJQZJ010009840.1 coordinate 5,140,211, forward strand.
GAGGGGTGGAAAGAAGACACTGTGATGGAGAGGTAACATGAAATAATAAATAAATATTCAAAAAAAAGATGAAGGCTATCCCCATTCTTCCTCCTTGCTCAGCCGGCCATCTGCACTGACTCCTTGGAAGGCTGTTTAACAATATGCTTCCCTCACCCCATTCAACTAGAAGGTGTGTCGCAGAGCCAGGCTGCCTGAGTTCGATCAGGGCTTTGTCTCCACTGGCCTTATAATCTTGATTAATTTGTATCTCTTGATTTCTTTCATGATACTTGGTTTCCTCCTGTGCAGAGTGGACGTGATCATGTCCACACTTAAAGGTTGGTATAAAAATTCAATGAGTTCACATATTTAAAGTCTTTTGAATGGTTCTTACCATGAGCATGTAAATACATTTTTTCTCTCTTTTTTGGCTCAGTTTAAAATACACCACACATAGCTAAACACTCATCCTCTGAGGCAATTGCCTTTAAGAGGAAATTAGATTTCCCGTCTGCAAAGCAAAGCTTTCCTAAGACACAAGTGAGTTTTGCTCTTACAATTTGTCTCACCTTTATAATTAGAGGGAAATTAATTTAGCTTAAAATCATTTCATTCTACAAATGACTGCTGTTCATGTTAATGACTTATGCACTGTGGTAGGCATGTAAATAAATTCTACTTCCTAGCCCTGGTGTATTTCCAGTCTTGTTGGGAAGCAGGCACAGGACAAAATAATACTGATGCAAAGAGTGCCAGAATCTCCAGTAGATACAAAGTATCATGGGTACCATAAAGAAAAAGAGGACATTGGGAGCATGGATCTTGCCCCATGTAAGCAATGGAAACATATCTTTCTAACTTGAGTTAAAGGGGATTTGCCATGAACACACTGAAGTATCTCACAAGCACCAACCAAAAGAAGAGATTTGCACATACTTCCTCACTCAACAAACATTTATTGTGGGATCAATATATATGTCAAGCACTAGGGATGAAGCCATGAGCTGTGTGGAGAAAACCCTCTCCATATGTAGAGATGATATTGTGGCAAAAGAAACAGAGAGTAAATAACATGACTCAGATATACATTCAGTTTGAAGAGAATGAGACCAAAAAGAAGAGAAGGAATTGGAGAGGGAAATGAGAATTAGCAAATGTTAATTTTGAATACAATTGTGATTTTTAAATGCCCAGAATGTAATGCTGCAATATTTCCTAAGGTGGCATGGGTAAGCTTCTCTAATGCCTTAGGGGAAAGGATGCAGTGAGACAAACCTGTCCCTGCAAAGAACTAGACCAGGTTGGCTTTGAGAACAGCCAAGGGGCAGGGTGATTTAGGGCAGAGAGCATAGAAGACCCACAGGAAGCAAGGCCACAGGCAAAGGGAGACCAGATCACACAGGAGCTTCAATGTCAGGGGAAGGACTCTGACTTACTGTGAAAGAGATGTCACCATTGGTTTTAGGCAGGCTTTCTGGGTCACATGTAGGGTCTGAGAAGAGAGCAAAACCAAGGATGTGTTGTTCTCATTAATCCCATGTATCCAACTACATTTTCATTATTTCACTGAAATGTCAGGTGGCAGCTCCAATGTACCATGGACAAACTAAAACTTTTCATTTTCAACCAGAAACTGGATCTCCCCACAGTCATCACCATCTCAGGAAATTCCACTCATCCAATTGCTCAGAAAGACTCGTCATCTTCTCATACCTACAAGTAGTCCAAATACGCAAAATCCTCTCCTCCATCTCAAAAGACACACAGCCCAATTTTTGCCTGCCCCATTCACTGCCACCACCTTTGTTCAAATTGCCATTGGTTCCTATCTGGAGAACAGCAAAGACCCTAAAAGCCTCGCTGACTGTTGCTTTTCAGTACACTTTTTCCTCCACACAGTAACTCAGGCAACCCTATTAAGCCCAAACCAAACCATGTTCTTTTGATGGCTCCCTGTCATAGAGTAAAATCTGAAGAACTTACAAAAGCTTTCTCTATGATGTAACTCCAGTGCTTACAACTGGACCAGACCCTCCAAGTAGCACTTAGTCTCCATTTGTCACATGGAAAGAGACAGACAGACAGACAGACAGACAGACAGACAGACAGACAGACAAATGAATGAATGGAACTGGGAACTGAGAATGAGTAGGAATCACAATATTCTCTCCCTCTCTTTCTTTCTCTCTCTCCTCCCCACCACCCCCAGATAACCTCCCTCAGCTTCCCAAATGTTTTTCTCTCAAAAGAATAATTGGGCAGGAACCTAACAAAACTGCCATCTGAGAGGCTTTATCCAGCAGATAATGGAAAAAGATTCAGAGACCCACAGCCAAACATTAGGTGAACATCAGGGCGTCTTCAGCAAGAATTGGGGGAAGGTTTGAGAGAGCTGAAGGAGTCAAGAACACCACAAGAAGACCTGCATAGCCAATTAACTCGGATAGAGTGTGGCTCAGAGACTGAACCACAAACCAAAGTACTTGAATGGACTGGTCCTAGGATCACTACACATATGAAGCTGATGGGCTGCTTGGTCCTGACAATTGAAGCGGAGACTATCTCTGACTTGGTCTCTGTTGCCTCCCTCTGGACCCCATTTTCCTAGCAAAGCTGCTTTGTCTTGCTTCAGTGGAAGAGGAGGCACTTAGTCCTGATGTAATTTGATGAGCCAGAGTGGGTTGGCATTGGGAGGCTGTGGGGGGGGGGGGGGTAATAGAAGAAGTAAGGAGGGAGAGTGGGTCTGGGAAGAGGGGAGGGAGGGGGTTTGCAATTGAAATGTAAAATAAACAAATAAATAAATTTTCAAAAATTTACTCTAACAAAAAATAATAAAAGGAATAAATTATCATCAACCTCATGAGCCAGCTATTTGTGTCTGCATAGGAGAAAATAACCACACAGAGTTTCTCAGTAGAGCAGAGCAAAAAAGAGATGGGAGGATCCCTGATGTACAAGCAATCCTTGAAAAGGCCTGGGCATACAATTCAGTGGGAGGCTGGGAAGATGTATCGGTAGCCAAAGTGCTTGCAGCACAAGCATAAGAATCAGAGTTCAGATCTCCTCAAACCTACATAAAACACAGGGTAGTCACCTGCCTGCAATTTCAGCCTAGGAAAGTGGATCCTCAGAGCAAGCTGGCTAATAAGACCAGCCATACGTACTAGCTCTGGGCTTAAGAGTCCCTGCCTCTTTAAAGGGGACTGACAGAAAGATAATTCTTAATATCAACCTTGGGCCTCCCACTCTCATACACATGTGCCTACCCTACACAGGTAGACCCATACACATGCAAATATGCACACACATATGTGCATACCACACACATGCACCCAAAAATGAAAGAAAAATAAACAAGTAAATAAAATTCCATAGGACAGATTAACAAAAAATGCTGAAATAAAAGAGGTTTAAGAGAAAGAAATTTGGAGAAGGAGCAAGCACTGTGGAATTGAACAAACAAACCATGAGGGCAGAAGCTCAGGAGTAGACAGACATAAGTCTGGTGGCAATCTTTCTGTCTCAGACTCCCACAATGCACCTCCATGCTCAGCTTGGCCAAGTGTACCAGTGCTTAATGAGGCTGGACAAGTTCTTGTCCTATGAAGTTCTTGTCCTATGACAAACACAAGACCTATCTTATACACTCAGTTCTTCCAAAAGGCCAAGAAAGGGTTGTGAGTTTTAATTAGATACCTGATGGGTCAACTGTGGATTGTATAGCAAAAGTTTCAGTCTTGCTTCTTCCAGTTGACAGCTCAGAAATTTGTAGTAGTCCCTCAATTTGTTTCTGTCTCAATTCCATATTTAAATTTTACCAATATAAGAGGTTATGCCACTACTTAAGAATGTCCATCTGCATCAGGCTCTGCATAGGAGTTTTGATTTAGGGAGAGAATATGAGGGTTGAAATCATGCGTAGGCCCATCCATGAAGGAGAAGATACACCAGAGTACAATGCTGCCCAGGGAAAGATGTCTCAGCGGGGACTAGTCAACTTTTACTCACTGTCTACTACATTAACATCAAGATTATGCCACTGAACAGGCCGGGGGCATGTCTACACTTTCCCTTTCATCTAATACCAGCTCTGTTTGTTTGCAAATCTGGTTTGTCAATTACTGAAATTGTGTAATCTTATTAAGTAATATCTAAACTAATGAAATATGAGTGCAAAAAGATTTCATTTCTGTGCAAACTAAGCTGAATACCTAGGAAAATCACCACAAAGCCAAAAACCTTAAAGATAGCTTTGGTTTCCAAAAAACTATAGTAAAAGAACACACATAGGAGGGGTGAGATGGCTTAGCAGGTAAAGTAGCTTGCAGCCAAGACTGACAACCTGAGTTCTATTCCTGGGGCCCACATGGTAGAAGGAAAGAACCTAATGTGGCAAGTTGTTCTCTGACCAACACACACACACACACACACACACACACCCCAACACTCACACACACACACACACACACACACACATAACCAACATTCACACACACACACACATATACACACATGCACACACACTAACACATACACACATGCAAACACACTAGCACACACATAAACACACTAATACACACACTCACACTCACACACTCACATACTCACACACACTATGCAAATTAAAATTTGTTGTTTACAAACAACAAAATTCTCTCACACTCACACATATCCACATATATTATACAAATTAAAATTTGAAAAGAATTGGAGAAATAAAACTACCTAGATGGAGTCTGAATTCCAAATGCTTTGGAAATCTCTTAGGCTCTGATTTCACTTCAAAGAAACCAAGTCTAGAAGTTATAGATAATTCATGATGTGTGAGCTTTATGAAAGGAAAAAGTTGGATTTGGGGATATTGCCACATCTGGGGTAAAGTGCTACCCACATAGACATGAGACTTAAATTTGGATTCCCAGAACTCAGGTTAAAAACAAAAATCTTCCTGTGGTGGCATATGGCTATATATCAGCTGTGAGGAGGCAGAGACAGGAGGATTCCTAGTCTGCATGATCAGCCAGTCTACCCAAACGGGTGAGCTCCAGCTTCAGTGAGAGATCCCATCTCAAAACAAATAATAACAAACAATGATGACGTAGAGAACAATTAAACAAGACAGACTCCTAATGTCAACCTCTGTTCCCTACACATATGTATACACAGGCATATATGAATGAACACATCACATTTCAAGCATACACATATGATCATATCACACATACATACATACACACACACATACAAACACAAATGTAAACAAATGGCCAGAGGGCACACACTCACATAAAAAGGTATATAAAAATGTGGTACTGCACATAGTCAAGTAAAAGAGTCCAGTAATATGTTATTTTGTTACAACTCTTTAATTGACTCCCAATTGACCCATCTTTGAAGGTGAGTCTCCCTGATTTTGGTTCAATGTCAGATGAGAATAGTAAGTAAAGTAAGGAAGCGTTTTCAAACAATAGAAGGGAGCTAACAGGGTTGTCTGCTACCTTCTTCTGCTTCTATTCTTTGATACCTAATGCAATCTTCTGAGCATTGGAGGAGATTCATTAGTTGGCGTGAGTGTATTTTACCAGCACCATCTCTTCCCAAGCACCTTTCCACACTAGCTTCACCCTTCTGGATGTCAATTTCTCCAGTCTTCTGGCAGAGGAATTAATTAAGGGACTGCTGACAGCTGCTAACAGTAAGAGAGCCTTACATAGCAAAAGTCCATTTCTCACTGTGTTGGGTCATAACCCAGCACATTGTCCTTGATGGGATGACTGTGAAGTCTAAGTATTCCAGATTCCAGGACATCAATGTGTCTTCCAAAGATGAGGAAAGAGAAAGGAGCTTCCAAAATGAAAGCAGGCACATATCACTTCTGCCCCTTGTCATTGGTTCTGATGTGGTTATACCTAGGTGCAAGGGGCTCTGAGAAATGTAGTACAGTCATCTCAGCCTTAGAGAGCAACTTTCAAGTTAATCATGGGGAAGGCAGGAAGGGAGTCCCCCTCAGTGCTATCAAAAGGGAAGGGACTTGGTAAGGTTCCTAGACACAGACCTGAATAGGTAACCTTCAAGCATCAGGTTGATGGATATCAAAGGAAAGAAACTCACACCATGTTATACATTAGTGAGGCAAAAATCCCTTTTATCAAAGCAAGAAACATTGTCCCATTCAGTGGTGAGCGTTTTGCACACATTGGCTCTGGTTGATTGGTCATTACTGTTGAAAGGGAATGCTAGGAATCAACCACAGGCCTTTGGTGTACACTAACCATGTGTTCTGCCACCAAACTACACCATTAGCCTTTGACTCTTTTCTTACATGTTAGCTTACTGGGTACAAAACTCAGATAGGTAAAGAAAATGTATTTTATTTCATATATCCATGATCCAATTTTCTTCTCAGTCTTCATGAACATGCTAATGAGCAAGTTACGAGCAAGAAATGAATTCTAGCAGTGCCCTCCATACTCGCCCAAACCCTTGGGTCTTTTCCACATTCTCCACATGTCCTTGGCCACAGCGTTCTCCCAGAAACCTTTGTTGGCCCTTTGCCATAATGGGATCCCTTAAAGAGGTACAATAGGTACCACCAATGTGATTGTTTTCTGAAACAGTCAATCCTCAAGGTACTTGTGGCAATTACTAGGATCTAGCAACAGCATATGACCAATCTAGGACAGTGTAAGAAACTCAAGGTACACTAGACTGCAAAGCCAATTTTACAGGGTCAAGCAGGAGAAAATGAGAGAGATGTCCTCTATGACCACAACCCAAACAGGAAGTACAGCAAATATCCTATTCTTAGAATCCTCCATCCTATACAAACACATCCACTTCTGGGGTGACACAGATTCACACACCACTGCGGTGACACAAACTTTAGTTCAAAGCCTACTGGTGGTTTCTATTATTTCTTTCTTTCCACAACTCTGTTCACTAGAAGATTCATTGACCACCTTCCCACAGGCGACTAGGACCCTCATTACATTTAACTCCCTGCAGCCATGGCTGGACCTGGCTTGTTAACACTGTCAGGAGAACATTTTCTCTGTTCTTAATAGAACAAGAGCTAATGTGACAATCAAAGCTGAACAAGTTCTTCATTGTTCTAGGGGTTATCTGCTCCCCTCTGAGACACTAAAATTCATCGCTTTCAAGTTTGAAAGTCCTCATGCAGTCAGGTTTGCAGGGTGTGGGCATCCATACAAAATTATTTCAAATAAGCCATTCCTATAACAAGGCAAGTGAAGTGAAGGGAGTAGTTGATTTGTTGGAGGGACTGCTACAGGCAAGGAACTACAGTGAGAAATGATGAAAATTTTTTTTATTTTTTATGACAATGGTGAATGCCAAGATAAGGACATTGTGCTTATGGCTAACATAAGGCTGGGAGTCTGTGATGGATAATCTCCATTGCCAAGTGGGTGGGTTATAATCACATAGGAAACATACCTCTGGTGTGTCTGTTAAAGTGTTTCCACAAAGGTTTATCTGAGGAAGAAAGACCCACCCTGAACATGGGCAGTGCAATTCCGAGGGCTGAGGTTCTGTACTGAATAGAAAGAAGAAAGTGATCTGAGAACCAGCATCCATTTGGAATCCGGGCACAATGAGATCAGCAGCCTCACTCTCCTGCCACCATGCCTTCTCTGCCATGATGGATGATATCCTCAAGTTGTGGACCAAGATAAACTCTTCTTTTCTGATGCTGATTTTGTCTCAGCAACAAGACCAGTGACTAATACAGAGTTGAACTGAGGGACTAATTATCATTTCTTCTACTTAGAAGATAGGACATATCACTTCCCTTTGAGAGTCATTCCACTTTAGTCTAGGGATAATTATGATTATTTTCCTTATAGAGTTGTTGTAAGAATCAAATTCACATATCAGAATTCCTCATAGCTGAAAAATTACAAGGAAGGCCTTATGTACTATGGAATCATCTTCAAAACACATTGCTTAAGATGGAAAAGGGGGAGATACTGTATGTGTTAGCTTTCAGTTTAGCATAAATAAGTGCCATGAGAGTGGGTAGCTTAGCCCATAGACATTTATTTCTTCACTTGTAGAGTCCAAGAGCAGAGTGTCAGCAGGTTAAGTCTTTTCTACTGACTTTCTCTTTGACTTGAAAATGACCAGCTTCTGTGCTACAGAGCAATAGTAATAAAAAACAGCATGGTCCTGGCATAGAAATAGACCAGTTAATCAATGGAATTTAATCAAAGACCCAGAAATAGACCTACACACCTATAGTCACTTAATTTTTGACAGAGGAGACAAAACCATACAATGGAAAAAGGAAAGCATCTTCAAAAAATGATGCTGGTCTAACTGAATGTCAACATGTAGAAGAATGCAAATATACCCATATTTATCACCTTGCACAAAACTTAAGTCCAAGTGGATCTAAGACCTAAACATAAAACTTGACACACTAAATCTAATAGAAGAGAAAGTGAGAGGAAAACCTCAAACTGATTGGCACAGGTGACAACTTCCTGAACAGAACACCAATAGCTCAGGCTCTTGACCAACAATCAATAAATGGAACCTTAACTGAAACTGAAAAGTGAAAAGCTTCTGAAAGAAAAAGGACACTGTCATTAGAAAAAAAATATCAGCCTACAGATTGGGAAAAGATCTTCACCAACCCCACATCCAAGAGAGGGCTAATATCCCAAATATATAAAGAACTCAAGAAAGTAAACACCAAGATACCAAATAATCAAATAAAAAAAATAAGGAACAGAGATAAACATAGAATTCACAAAGGAGGAACCTGTAATGGCTGAGAGACACTTGAAGAAACCCTCACCATCCTTAATCATCAGAGAAATGCAACTCAAGATGACTCTGAGATTCCATCTCACACCCATCAGAATGGCTAAGATCAAAAGCTCAAATGACAGCACATGCTGGCGAGGATGTGGAGAAAGTGGAACACTCTTCCATTGCTGGTGGGAGTGCAAACTTGTACAACCACTATGGAAATCAGTCTGGCAATATCTTAAAAAACTTGGAATAGTTCTATCTCAAGACCCAGCCATACCACTCTTAAGCATAAATCGAAGCGTTTCTTCACCAAACCACAAGGACATTGGCTAAACTATGTTCATTGCAGCTTTATTCATAATAGCTAGAAACTGGAAACAACCCAGATGCCCTTTAACCAAAGAATGGATAAAAAATCTGTGGTGTGTATGAGGAGGCTCTTGGTCTCATATGACTGTTGAACTGGGGCAAGGGACTGATACGTAGGGACACTCTACTCCAAAGGAGTGGAATGGAATGGATAGGGGGGAGAGGTGGAAATGGACTGGGAGGGGTGGAAAGAGGGCACTGTGATGGAGATGTAACATGAAGTAATAAATAAACATTAAAAAATCTGTGGTACATTTATACAATGTAATACTACTCAGCTATCAGAAAAAAGGAAATCATGCAATTTGCAGCCAAATAGATGGAACTAGAAAAGCTCATCCTGAGTGAGCTAACTCAAACCCAGAAAGATACACATGGCATATATTCACTTATAACTGGATGTTAGCCATATAGTACAGGATAACTGTCCTACAACCCACAGACCCAAATGAACAGGAACCTAGCATAACTATCCTAGGAGAAATTCCACCCAGCAGCAGATCAAAACAGATGCTGAGACACACAGCCAAACATTAGGTGGAGCTCTGGGAGTCCTATATAAGAGAGGGAGGAAGAATAGAGAGGTCCAAAGGGGACAAGATCAACTCATGAAGATCAAAGAACCAACCAACCTTGGCCCCTTGAGGCTTATAACCACAGAAACACTAACAAAAGAAGAAGAAGAAGAAGAAGAAGAAGAAGAAGAAGAAGAAGAAGAAGAAGAAGAAGAAGAAGAAGAAGAAGAAAAAGAAGAAGAAGAAAGTTTCAACTAGACCTAGACCACCCAACACAAATATAGAGGATAGGTAACCTGATCCTCATACAGATCCCTTTACAAGAAGGGTGGGATGGTCTCAGTCATGGACTTTCTTACCTGTTAGCAGGACACTTCATCCTAATGGAGCTGCCAAGTCAGACCCCAGAGCAAGAGGGAGTTCTTACCCCTCATGTGACTGATGAATTGAGGAGGGCTGATATGTGGGGCCCCCACACAGGAGGAGAAGGATAGGTGGGAGAGGGGATAGAGGGTGGGAGAGTGAGACTGGGAGGGGAGGAGGGGGCAGACTGTGATAGAGATGTAACTTGAAGTAATAAATAAACATAAAAATAAAAGCATACACACACAAAAAAGAAAAAAATGGCCAGCTTCTCCTGGTATCGCCCACACTCACCCAGCTACCCAGGCCATCTGTGTCTTACTCTCCTCTTGAAAGGACACTAGTCATATCAGACAACACCCGCCCATCTTATCTTATGAAAATTACATCTTAAAAGGTCCTATCTCCACATGCCATTACACCCTGAGGTACTAGAGTGCTAGAATCAGTCTCTTCCCCCCC
>CAJQZJ010009840.1:5150689-5172594 GCA_907164525.1 Lophiomys imhausi
ACACACACACACACACACACACACACACACACACACACACAAAATAGCATATATTGAAATACTGACCTATAAGTCAATAGTATTAGATGATAGGACCTTTGAGAGTGATTAGGTCACAAGTATAGATACCTCATAATTGAGTTAGTGCCCATGTGTATGCCTGTGAGTATATGTGTATGTATATGAGTGCATGAGTGTCCAAAGGTGAATGAGCACATGATGTCAGACTAGGTTGCTATTCCTCAGAAAAACTGTCCACCTTGCCTGTTTGAGACACGTTCTCACTCTGACCCAGACTTCACCAAGTAGGTTAGACTGGCCAGCCAGGGAGCTACTTATTTTATCAATAAGAGGCAGATCCTTGGCTCTGCTGAATTTTGCCATTTTATCCCTGGGATTATAACCAAATGTCACCATGTCCAACTTTTAATATGGATTGAACTCAGGAAGGTCTCTGTTCTCATGAGGCAAGCATTTCAGCACCTAAGTCCTTTCTGTATTTCACAGTCCTTTTAAAAGAAGCCTAGAGAGCTTTTCTCTCCTCCTGCAACATGACAACACAGGAAGAGGGTGCAGGTCCAGAAGGGATCCTCAACCAGCCATCAGATCTGCCAATGCCTTGATCTTGGGCTCTCCAGACCCTAGAATTTTGAGAAATAAATTTATATTATATATGGGACACACCATCCATGGTATATTGTCACACCAGAAACTTTGAGGAAGAAGGTTGCCTTTTGCCATTGGAATCTCTTAAAGAATTATGTAAACAAACCTAATCAGAATCTTCTGTCTCCTGGCTTGAAGGTCCTACTCCCCCACCTTATTAAGTCAATACTAACCTTTATGCGAAGCCACTTAGAGAGCTGTTCCCTATAAAGTGTTCTCCCATGCAAGGATTGCAAATCTCTTCTTCTGTTAATCTGCTTGTCAATTAATGCATATATCCTTGACCATGTGAACTTAAGTGGATAGAAGAGGAGGCTTTTCCTCCAAACAAGCAAAAAACAAAGCAAAAAAATTAAATAAACTTCTTACACACACATCTTAAAAGCGTTATTGCAAGTCAAAGAAGAAAGGCTGAATAGAGGATTCATTACGTATTCAGAGTGTATGGCGGTACAGAAAAGGCAGAACTAGGGAAACAAGCCAAGGGTTGCCAGGTGCTGGAGTGGATAGAAAGGTTTGTCTGTCCACAGTTTGAACAAGGAACTGCTTGATGGGTGTGGCCAGGATTACCTGTTAAAATTCGCTGACCTGTACTCTAGAAAATGGTATATTTCATTTTGGGTAAATTATACTTCAATCAAGCCCATTAAAATAAAACACTTTAAGATATTTATTTTCTGTTAAAAGAAGTAATAAGTTGAGATGATAGGTGGAATTTCTTGCAAGTGTGTAAATAAGGTCTATATGGAAAGTGAGTAATATAATCGCTGCAGGGGAATCTGGAAGAAAATGGGATCTAAGTACAAAGATGAAATGAGAGAATATTTTACTCCATACCTACCTATTGCTTTTCTTTAAATGTGTGTGTACATATGTGTTTGGGGTGTGTGTGTGTTGTATGTGTAGGTATGCGGCTCTATGAGACCTGATTAACTACAGGTGTCTCAGACACTGCACAGCTTGTTCTATGAGACACTGTGTCTCACTCTTACCTGGAGCTTGCTGATTCAATTAGCCCTGTCTCTGCCACCCCATTGCTGGGATTATAAACTTGCATCACCACACTTAGATTTTGTTTTTTTAAAACAAGAGTTCTGGGAATCAAACGCAGGTCCTCATGCTTGCAAGGTAAGCATTTTACGAACTGAGCTATCTTCCCAACCTCCTCTTATTTTCAACCAGGAAGCTGTAGTACCAGTTCAAACACAAAGTTTAATATGAACTAAACATTTAATTGGCTAATGAGTGTGGGAAAGCTTGGTATAAACTCCTACACAAAGGTTGTTAATTACTTTTAGGACATTGTGGCTTCAATGTGAATAGTCACCATAGGCTTATATGTTTGAAAACTTGGCCCTAGTGGGTAAGGCTGCTTTGGGAAGCTGTGGAACTTTTTTTTCTTCTTTTTTTAATTAATTTATTATTGCTTTAGGTTGCATCTCCATCATAGTGTCCTCTCTCCACCCCTCCCAGTCCCACCCTCCCACCCTCTACCCCCTAACCCTTCCATCCCACTCCTCTGGATTGGAGTGTCCCTACATTGCCCCGCCCCAGTTCAGCAGTCATATGAGGGCCAAGAGCCTCCTTATACACTGGGGGCCTACAAGGCAGCACCACTAGGGCAAAGTGTCTCATTGACAGGGAGAAAAAGAAAAAGTCTATGTCCATGTTCCCTTTGGTGCATTGGTTGTGGTATAGATATCATGTACTATATGGCTAAAATCTGGCTATAAGTGAATAGATGCCATGTGCATCTTTCTGAGTCTGGGTTAGCACACTTGTTTTCTTTCTTTTTTTTCTTCATTTATTTTTTATTTCTTCAAGTTACATCTCAATCGCAGTCTCCTCCCTATTCCCCCACCAGTCCCACTCTCCCACCTTCAACCCCCCATCCTCTTCCCTTTTTTTTTTCTTTTAAGTTTAAGGTATATCTTATTTCCCCCTACAGTTTCCCCTTTCAGTCCAACAAATGGCTCTTTCTCTTATAATAATAAATACAATACAAAACAACAGAGGTAATTAGGCCACAGTTATGAGGGTTATTTGGCTTAATGTACATTCCCAATGACCAGTCCATATGTATTTGGTACCTGACTTTAACATTCTACTATCTAAACATCTCCATGAGTTTAAAGTTCTATATCTGACTCAACATTCATACTAATTGCAACACAATTTTAAAAGTATCTTCTTAGATGTATAACACTCTCTTGACTCCTAAACAACTCAAAATTTAATTATGAGACTTTATCTATCTGTTCTTCAATCACCTCAGAGACCTGGGAGGGATAAATATATCTGATTTTATAGGAAGTACAGGGTCTGAAGCTTCCCAAACTAAGAAATGACATACCAGTGGCTGCCTGGACAGTTCCCATTTTCTTTCCATACATTACAGCATAGCTCTTCAGTCGTTTGGCCCCGCTTCTCTGACAGACATTGATTGTAGAGCAGGGGTTATGAAGGACTTACCTACCCTGTCATGGCAGAGCTAGGCTGTCGACTTACCTGCTTCCAGGTTTTGTCCTTTTTGGACAGCATTCTGTCTACAGTTGGGGCAAGGGGCTTTTCCTACCAAGAGATAGGCTTGCGACTAATTCAATCATCTCCCACTGGAGATTCTTCGATGCTCATCTTCTACTTGGAGGAGAATAGGGGGTGCTGTCAGGAGTTGATATGTCTTGATATAAAAAAATTTAAAGTTATGAAAACATGTTTGAATGCCATATTCTGCAGATCTCTTGAGGTTTTTGAAGAGGCCCTATCTATCTCTTATATTAGGGTAAGCAGATGTTGCTTGTCTCTTAGCAGGTTTATTTCTGATTAGCTTAACAAGTAACTATAATAGGCTGTCATAGTACCTAACAGAATGACCGGCTTGCATAACCATTAGTTTGCATTTCTTAATTATCCTAAACAGTTTATGACAGTTAGTAGTAAAAGGCCGAAACACCACATTTCATTTTTTTTTCTTTACATCCTAACCCTTCCATCCCATTTCTCTGGGGTGGGGTGTCCTTATATAACAGTCCCTCATCTCAGTTGAGAGGTCGTATAAGGGCCAAGAGCCTCTTCATTCATTGGGGATCTACGAAGCAGTACCATCAGTGAAAAGTGTCTCATTGCCCGGGAGAGAGAACTACTAAATAAACAAATCAATAAGCATACAATGGATAGAAAAGACTAAAAAATAGAAAAAAAATATAACTAATACATAAAAAATAAATAAAAATTAAAAATAAGAAGTCTATGTCCAAGTTCCCTTTGGTGTGTTAGTTGTAGTATTGATACCTTCTACTACATAGCAAAAATCCTACTATAAGTGAATAGATGCCATATGTGTCCTTCTGAGTCTGGGTTAGTTCCCTCAGGATGAGCTTTTCTAGTTCCATCCATTTGGCTGCAAATTGCATTAATTTCCATTGTTCCTGTTAGCTGAATAATATTCCATTGTGTAGATGTACCACAGTTTTTTAACCCATTCTTCGGTTGAGGGACATCTGGGTTGTTTCCAGTTTCTAGCTATTACAAATAAGGCTGCTAGAAACATAGATGAGGAAACTTCCTTATGATTCCATGAAGAGGCATTTGGGTGTATACCCAGAAGTGGTATGACTGGGTCCTGAGGCAGAGCTATTCCAAGTTTTCTAAGATATCGCCAGACTGACCTCCATAGTGGTTGCACAAGCCTGCATTCCCACCAGCAATGGACTAGGGTACCCCTTTCTCCACACCCTCGCCAACATGTGCTGTCATTTGAGCTTTTGATCTTAGCCATTCTGACAGGTGTGAGGTGGAATCTCAGAGTCATCTTGAGTTGGATTTCTCTGATAATTAAGGATGTTGAGCATTTCTTCAAGTGTCTCTCAGCCATTAGGGATTCCTCCTTTGTGAATTCTCTATTTAGCTCTGTCCTGCATTTTTTGATTGGATTATTTGGTTTCTTGGCATTTAATTTCTTGAGTTCTTTGTAGATTTTGGATGTTAGCCCTCTGTCAGATGTGGGGTTGGTGAAGATTTTCTCCCAGTCTGTAGGCTGCCGTTTTGTTCGAATGACAGTGTCCTTTGCCTTACAGAAGCTTTTCAGTTTCATGAGGTCCCATTTATTGATTGTTGATCTCAAGTCCTGAGCTATTGGTGTTCTGTTCAGGAAGTTGTCGCCTGTGCCAATTAGTTAGAGGGTTTCTCCTACTTTATCTTCTAGTAGGTTTAGTGTGACCGGCCTTATGTTAAGGTCTTTGATCCACTTGGACTTAACTTTTGTACAAGGTGATAAGTATGGGTGTAACTTCATTCTTTTACAAATGGACATCCATTTGGACCAGCACCATTTGTTGAAGATGCTGTCCTTCTTCCATTGTGCCGTTTTGGCTTCTTTGTCAAAAATTAGGTGGCCATAAGTGTGTGGGTCTATTTCTGGATTTTCAATTCGATTCCGTTGATCTACTGGTCTGTTTCTATACCAATATCATGCTGTTTTTACAACTATTGCTCTGTAATACAGCTTGAAATTTTGGATGGTAATACCTCCAGATGCTTTTTTATTGTACAGGATTGATTTAGCTATTCTGGGCTTTTTGTTGTTCCATATAAAATTGAGACTAGCTCTTTCCAAGTCTATAAAAAATTGTGTTGGTATTTTGATAGGAATTGCATTGAATCTATATATTGCTTTTGGTAGGATGGCCACTTTTATTATGTTGATCCTACCTATCCATGAGCATGGAAGATCTTTCCATCTTCTAAAGGCCTCTTCCATTTCTTTCTTCAAGGGCTTGAAGTTCTTGTTGTACAGGTCCTTTACTTGCTTGGTTAGAGTTATCCCCAGGTATTTTATGTTGTTTGTGGCTATTGTGAAGGGGGTTGTTTCCCTTATTTCTTTCTCAGCCCATTTGTTTTTGTATAAAGAAGGGCTTCTGATTTTTTTGAATTAATTTTGTATCCAGCCACTTTGCTGAAGGTGTTTATCAGCTGTAAGAGTTCTGTGGTGGAATTTTTGGGGTCGCTTATGTATACTATCATATCATCTGCAAATAGGGATAATTTGACTTCTTCGTTTCCGATGTTTATCCCCTTGATCTACTTTAGTTGTCTTATTGCTCTAGCAAGAACTTCAAGTACTATATTGAAGAGATATGGTGAAAGTGGACATCCTTGTCTTGTCCCTGAGTTTAGAGGAAATGCTTCAAGTTTCTCTCCATTTATTTTGATGTTGGCCACTGGCCTGCTGTATATTGCCTTTATTATTTCTAGGTACGGCCCTTGTATGCCCGTTCTCTCCAGAACTTTTAGCATGAAGGGGTGTTGGATTTTGTCAAGTGCTTTTTCTGCATCTAGCGAGATTATCATGTAGTTTTTTTCTTTCATCTTGTTTATATGTTGAATGACGTTGATAGATTTTCAAATGTTGAACCATCCCTGCATCCCTGGGATGAAGCCTACTTGATCATGGTGTATGATAGTTTTGATGTGTTCTTGAATTCGGTTTGCTAGTATTTTATTAAGTATTTTTGCATCTATGTTCATGAGGGAGATTGGTCTGAAGTTCTCTTTCTTTGTTGTGTCTTTGTGTGGTTTAGGAATCAGGGTGATTGTGGCCTCGTAGAATGAGTTTGGCAATGTTCTTTCAGATTCTATTTGGTGAAAGAGTTTGAAAAGTATTGGTGTTAGCTCCTCTTTGAAGGTCCGGTAGAATTCTGTGCTAAAGCCATCTGGCCCTGGGCTTTTTTTGGTTGGGAGATTATTAATAACTGTTTCTATTTCCTTGGGGGTTATAGGGCTGTTTAATCTGTTTATCTGATCTGGATTTAGCTTCGGTAGGTGGAATCTATCAAGAAAATTGTCCATTTCACTTAAGTTTTCAAATTTGGTGGAGTATAGATTTTTAAAGTAGGATCCAAATATTCTCTGGATTTCCTCAATGTCTGTTGTTATTTCTCCCTTTTCATTTCTGATTTTGTTGATTTGTGTTTTCTCCCTCTGTCTTTTAGTTAATTTGGCTAAGGGTCTGTCTATTTTGTTGATTTTCTCGAAGAACCAACTCTTAGTTTCATTGATTCTTTGTATAGTTCTTTTTGTTTCTAAGTTGTTGATTTCAGCCCTAAGTTTGATGATCTCCTGCCTTCTGCTCCTCTTGGGAGTGTTTGCTTCTTTTTTTTTCCAATTCACCCAGTTTAGCTGTTAATTCACTAATATGAGCTGTCACAATTTTCTTTTTGAAGGCACTTAGTGCTATGAACTTTCCTCGTAGCACAGCTTTCATTGTGTCCCATAGGTTTGGGTATGTTGTGTCTTCATTTTCGTTGGATTTTAACAAGTCTTTGATTTCCTTCTTTATTTCTTCCCTGACCCAGTGGTCCTCTAGTAAAGAGTTGTTCAATGAAGCTGTGGAACCTTTTGCAGGTAAGCTTTGCTATGGGAAGTGGCTCGCTGTGGCTGGGCCTTCAAATTCACAAGCTGCTCCACTTCCTGCCTGCTCGGCTCCTTGTTTTCTTACTAGATGCAATATGACCATGTGTCCCCTGGCATGATGAAGTGAATCTCTTCAAATCACAACTCAAATAAGCCCTTCCTCCTCAGCTTGCTTCTTCTCAGGCATTTGGACACAGGAACAAGAGAAGTAATCAACAGGAGAGAGAAAATATTTTTCTAAAACCTGTTAAAATAGAATCAGGTAATTTTTTTTTAACAATTATTTTGTGGTTCCTTAATATTTACCTGATCAGTACTTTCCAAAGTAGGAACCATTCTCCTAGGCACAGCACAAAAAAAAATGCATAACCTTTTAGGCAATTGTTGAACCCTGTGTTGTGTGCTAGCATTCACAAGTGTGCTTGGGTGTGTACATGTGTGTGTGCTTGTGTGCATGCATGTCACCCATGCTGGACAAGCACTACCTCTCAGTCCCATCCCCAGCAGGGTTGAACGTTGTTTTCTGCATGAACTCCTAGCATTTCTCCACTATTACCTGTTCCATTCACTTAACCCAAACTTCTCCTAATGTACCTAACTGTGCCATGCTCCACACACCCATGGCATGTTTCTCCAGGTTCCTTTTCCACAATGGTAGCCTCTTCAGAATTTGGTTATAGCCTCTGTGGGTAGGTGATCTTTTGACTAGGAAGACAAGGCCCAAGTCCACATGCCAGGTGAGGGCTGGCAGAATTCCAAGTTCTCCAAGTTGAAGACAGGTTGGGGACCAGTAGATGTGATAGTGAGTCACTCCAAGCCCTGATATGCCATGCATACCACCATAAATTTCTATCTACAAGGCACACACACACACACACACACACACACACACACACACACTTCCTCTACCTTTTACTGAGGAGCAAGTCATCACAAACCAGGTCATTAGCTGGCCTGGTATATCTGGAAATGAACAAGAGGCTCTCTCAAACAAGGAAGAAGGTGGAACTAGCACCTGAGATTGTTCCCTGACCTCCACAGGTGTACCATGTGGCATGCATACATGTGAACACATGCATACACATGGAGCACACACACAGACTCACAAAGACTTGTCTTTTTTTTTTTTTTTTAGAAAAGTCAGAGCTATCAAATCATCTAAGAAGTGAATAGGGTGGAAGCACATGAAAGCTGGGATCATCTTCCATGCATTGCTACTCAGGGAATGGGCTGGAGCTGGGGGGGGTCAAAACCTCAATCAATGGAGACAGAAAACTCCTGTTTGGATGGAGAGTTCTTCAGTATAAGAATTGAGTGCCTCTGTGGGCTTCTAGCATCTTAAAGAAGAGGAATGGTGGGGACGCTGTCTCAGGAATTGCTATAGGCTGTGTGCTTGGTTGGCCTTCCTTCAGTGCTTTAGAGGGACACAAATGAGGTCAGAACTACTTTAGGGCTCAGTCTTTCTGTGGGACTCTGCTTAGCCTTTTCCCGCTCTGTGAGGTTTCTCACTGGAATAAGTCAAGTCGACATTTCTATTGTAAACTTGCCTAGTAAGGCAGAGGATGGGAAATGACCAGGAAAAACTGTTAGCGATCCATCAGTGAGATCTAGAATTAAAGGATTCTGTAAACACACCATGACCGACATGAACTTGGGGTCTCAAGGAAATACCCAAGATCTTTCTTTTATGTAAAATCTTGTTGCTGAGACCTAATGTTCCCTACTTCGTAAGCTTCCTCCATATTGGGAACTGTTCTCAACCTTGCAGCCATGGCAGCATAAGCTGGCAGGAAGAAGTCAAAGGCAAGAGTCACTAATCAGTTAACGTTGCTCCTCGGTGCACAGTGCTCATAATCCTCCAGTCCCTGCTGTGAGGCAAGGCAGCAGGGCTAATTGTGACCAAGATGAGGTAACAAGTGACATGTAATCCTGAGGATGTAGACAGGAAAAGGCATCTCAGTAATTCCCACCTTTCCTCTTTCCTCCACAGGGAACATGGAGGCATCCCTCTGTGATGGCAGGCAGAGTTACTCAATATGAGTGGCCCAACATTCGGAAACCCCAAGGAATAGTTGGCCCAGCTCTAGATACCAGCCACAATGTGGATGTCCAGTCTATCTACACACTTACAGTCCCTCCTCAGGTTTGATAATGCATTCCTTAAAGTGACCCCCGGGACGCATGGAAAAATCTTATATGGATGCTCAGTTTATTTGGAGGTGTATGAATATAGAGAACCAGATAAGTTACATAAACTTACATTACATGGGTGAGAGAGGAGTGGGGTGGGCAACGGGGAGCACGGAGCTTCTGTGCCCTCTCTGGGTATTCCTCCCCACCCAGCACACCACCTGGAAAACGTCTGTGTTTTGTCCAAAAGTTTGTGTTGAAACTTAATTATCTAAATACAATTGGTTAAGTCAGTGGCAATCGGTGATTCTGTCTCTACTCCTGCCTCATCTGGTGAAAAACAACCCTCTCGTCATGTGTATTCATAGCCTCTCTTCATTAGGGATTCTGTTGCAGTGACAAACCACCATGATCCAAAAGCAAGTAGGGGAGGAAAGGGTTTATTTGGCTTACATTTCCTCATTGTAGTTCATCACTGTAGGAAGTCAAGATAGGAACTCAAACAGGGTAGGAACCTGGAGGCAGGAGCTGATGTGGAGGCCATGGAGGGGGGCTGCTTACTGACTTGCACCCTGCAGCTTGTTCAGCCTGCCTTCTTTTTTTTTAATTTATTTATTTATTGCTTCAGGTTACATCTCCATCATAGTGTCCTCTTTCCACCCTTCCCAGTCCCGCCCTCCCACCCTCTACCCCCAACCCTTCCATCCCACTCCTCTGGAGTGGGGTGTCCCTACATAACATTCCCCCACCCCAGTTCAGCAGTTATATGTGGGCCAAGAGCCACCTCATACACTGGAGGCCTACAAGGCAGTACCACCAGTGAAAAGTGTCTCAATGACAGGGAGAGGAAACAAACAAACAAAAAAGTCTATGTTCATGTTCCCTTTGGTGCATTGGTTGTAGTATAGATATCCTGTACTATATAGCTAAAATCCGACTAGAAGTGAATAGATGCCATGTGCATCCTTCTGAGTCTGGGTTAACTCACTCAGGATGAGCTTTTCTAGTTCCATCCATTTGGCTGCAAATTGCATAGCTTCCTTGTTTCTGATAGCTGAGTAGTATTCCATTGTGTAGATGTACCATAGGTTTTTAATCCATTCTCCAGTTGAGGGACATCTGGGTTGTTTCCAGTTTCTAGCTATTACAAATAAGGCTGCTATGAACATAGATGAGGAAACTTGTGATTCAGTGAGGAGTCATTTGGATGTATACCCAGAAGTGGTATGGCTGGGTCCTGAGGCAGAGCTATTCCAAGTTTTCTAAGATGTCACCAGACTGACCTCCATAGTGGTTGCACAAGCCTGCACTCTCACCAGCAATGGAGCAGAGTTCCCCTTTCTTCACACCCTCGCCAGCATGTGCTGTCATTTGAGCTTTTGATCTTAGCCATTCTGACAGGTGTGAGAGTCCTCAGAGTCCTCTTGAGTTGCATTTCTCTGATGATTAAGGATGCTGAGCATTTCTTCAAGTGTCTCTCAGCCATTAGGAATTCTTCCTTTGTGAATTCTCTGTTTAGCTCTTTTCCCCAGTTTTTAATTGGATTATTTGGTTTCTTGGCATTTAATTTCTTGAGTTCTTTGTAAATTTTGGATATTAGCCCTTTGTCAGATGTGGGGTTGGGAAAAAATCTTCAGCCTGCCTTCTTATAGAAGATAGAACCACCAAGCCAGGGATGGCTCCACTTACAATGGGCTGGACCTTCCCCCATCAATCACTAATTAAGAAAATACTCTACAAGCTTGCCCTCAGCCCAGTATTATGGAGGCATTTTCTCAGTTGAGGTTTCATCCTCTCCAGTGACAGTAGTTTGTGTCAAGTTGATGTAAATCTAGCCAGTACATCGCCTAAAACATTCACTTCCAATCCCTCACAGAAAAAGTGGAAACTTCCTCATTTGGGCATTACTCTGATGAAGCTGACCCCTGTTTCCTCAAATGACAGAATGCTGGCCAGCTGACCGGAATGCACTCTTGTGCGTTCATTGTCTCTTCCATCTCCCTCTCACAGGCATGCATGCACACAGTACTCTGTAGAGAGTGCAAATTAGAGTGATTTGCCTGAGCACCCACTTAGCATCAAGGGAAGTGTCTGAGCCACAGGAGAGCTCTCACCAGTGGTCATAGTTTCAAAACACCTTAATGAGACAAGCTTTTAAACATCCCCAGCACAGTGCCCACTTCTTGAGCACATCAGGGCCAAACTCATGAGGTGTATACAGTCTTGATGCATGCTCCCTCTGCCCAATCGAAAGGTGACTGTCAGTTATTCATCCAGTCAAGAGATTGGTCACATGTGCTACATGACTGGCTGATGATTCACCATGGGCCCCAAACTTAAGACTGGATGAATAGAGGGACCTGAAGGGGACAAGAACTCCACAAGAAGACCAACAGAGTCAACCAACACTGGAGGCTTACAGAGACTGAAGGACCAACCAAAAAACATATATAGACTAGACCTAGCCCCCTACACATATGTAGCTGATAGGCAGCTTGGTCTTCATGGATACCCCTTACCAAATGGAGCAGGGGGTGGGCTATCTCTGACTTGGACTGTGTTACCTGTTTGTGGAACACTTTACTCTAGCTAGGCTACCTTGTCTATATATATTTTATAATATGTATTTTTATCTCATATATATAAGTAAAAAAAGACTCCTGTCTCAATGAGAAGTAAGACTCTTGTCTCAATAAGACTGGTTTACTAAAAGGCTGTCTGTTGAGGAAAATCAGGGAGAGCTATTGTTCCCCTCCACAAATAGTTAGAAAAAAATTTAGGAAACTAAGATTCATATTCACGAAAAGCTTTTGTAGCGAAAGCAAAGTAAGGAAGACTGGGGCCAGGAGGACCAATTGCTGGCTGAGACGTTCCTCTAGCATGTTCCTCTGCCCCCACCTAAACAATATAATTCTTTAACCCAGTGGTTCTCAAATGTCCCAATGTTATGACCCTTTAATATAGTTCGTCGTGTTGTGGTGATCCCCAATCATAAAATTATTTTCTTTGCTACTTCATAGCTGTACTTTTGCTACTGTTATGAATCATAATGTAAATATCTGATATGCAGGATGTCTGATATGCGACCCCTGTGAAAGGGTTGTTCAAGCCCCACAGGAGGTCATGACCCACAGGTTGAGAACAACTGCTTTAAACAAACACATGACATTTCTACAAGCTACACCTCTAGAAATTATTTACGTACTTTATGTTAGTATGTGCACAGGACTAAAGAATGAGAAGTCTTACACATTCTGATGCTCTTGAAGTTACAAGATGTTCTATAAATCTAAAAATGAATAATTGAGCCCATAACATCTTAATAATGTAGGTGTGTTTCTCTTTATGATTTCGGGTTCATGACAATGGCAGGGAAAGTAACTTTGCAATAGACACTTCCCAAAGAACCGGCCATTGTTACAGTCAGTCACCATTGCACTGCAAGTGTCTATTTGGGTTTTTTCTTTAACATTCATTTATTATATGCAAGTTATATCTTGATCACAGCCCCCTCTCTCCTCTCCTCTCTGTCCCACCCTCCTACCCTCTACCACCTCTCCAACCTCTCCTCCTCCAGTATGGGGGGCCCCCACATATCAGCCTTCCTCAGTTAATCAGTCACATGAGGGCTAAGAGCTTCCTTCTGCTCTGGGTTCCAACATGGAAGCTCAGCTAAGGTAAAGTGTCCAGCTAACAGGTGACAAACCCCATGACTGAGACCCCTCCCCTCACTTACTAAGAGATCTATATGAAGACCAAGTTGCTTATCCTCCATATTTGTATAGGGGGGAGTCTAGGTCTAGTCCAAGCTTCTTTGTTCTTTTTTTAGTTAGTGTTTCAGTTACTCTAAGCCTCTAGGGGCCTAAGTTGGTTGGTTCTGTTGAGCTTCATATAGTGTTCTTGTCCCCTTGAGATCTGTCTGTTCTTCCTCCCTCTCTTATATAGGACTCCCAGGGCTCCACCTAATGTTTGACTGTGTGTCTCAGCATCTGCTTTGATCTGCTGCTTGGTGGAATTTCTCATAGGATAGCTATGCTAGATTCCTATTCCTTTGGATCTGTGGGCTGTAGGATAGCTATCCTGTACTATATGGCTAACATCCAGTGATAAGTGAATGAATGCCATGTGTATCTTTCTAGTTCTGGGTTAGCTCACCCAGGATGGTTCAACATATGAAACTCCATCAACGTAATCCCCCATATAAACAAGCAGAAAGAAAAAAAATCACATGATCATCTCACTAGATGCAGAAAAAGCATTTGACAAAATCTGACAACCCTGAATGTTAAAAGCCTTGAAGAGATCAGGCATAAAAGGACCACACCTAAACATAATAAAGGCAATATACAGCAAGTGAGTAGCCAACATCAAATTAAGTGGAGAGAAACTTAAAGTACTTCCCCTAAATTCAGGAACAAGGCAAGGCTGCCCATATCTCCATATCTTTTCAACATAGTACTTGACATTCTAACCAGAGCAATAAGACAACAAAAGGAGACCAAGGGTATACAAATTGGAAAGGAAGAAGTCAAAGTATCCCTATTTGCAGATGATAAGATAGTATACATAAGTGACTCCAAAAATTCTACCAGAGAACCCCTAAAACTGATAAACATCTTCAGCAATGTGGCTGGATACAAAATTAATTTTAAAAAAATCAGTAGCCCTTCTTTACACACAAGATAAATAGACCAAGAAAGAAATTAGGGAAACAATACCCTTCACAATAGCCACAAACAATATAAAATACCTGCGGGTAACTCTAACCAAGCAAATGAAAGACCTGTATGATAGGAACTTCAAGTCCCTGAAGAAAGAAATCGAAGAAGACATCAGAAGATGGAAAGATCTCCCCCTTGCTCATGGATTGGTAGGATCAACATAATTAAAATGGCCATCTTACCAAAAGCAATATACAGATTCAATGCAATTCCTATCAACATACCAACTCAATTCTTTACAGACCTGGAAAAAACAATTCTCAACTTCATATGGAAAAACAAAAAACTGAGAATAGCTAAATCAATCTTGTACAATAAAACAACATCTGGAAGTATCACCATCCCAGATTTCAAGCTGTACTACAGGGCAATAGTAATAAAAACAGCATGGTACTGGCATAGAAACAGACCAGTTGACCAATGGAATCAAATCGAAGAACCAGAAATAAACCCACACACCTACGATCACTTAATTTTTGACAAAGAAGCCAAAAACATACAATGGAAAAGGAAAGCATCTTCAATAAATGGTGCTGATCTAACTGTCTAACTGGATGGCAACATGTAGAAGAATGCAAATAGATCCATACTTATCACCCTGCACAAAACTTAAGTCTAAGTGGATCAAAGACCACAACATAAATTCAGACACACTAACATTAATCGAAGAGAAAGTGAGGAAAAGCCTGGAACTCATTGGCATGGGTATCAACTTCCTGAACAGAACACCAATAGCCCAGGCGCTAAAACAAACAATCAATAAATGGGACCTTATAAAATTGAAAAGCTTCTCTAAGGCAAAGGACACTGATCTTAGAACAAAATGGCAGCCTACAGCCTGGAAAAGGATCTTCACCAGCCCAACATCCGACGGAGGGCTAATATTCAAAATATAATAGACCTAAACTGAGAATTCACAAAAGAGGAATTTCTAAAGGCCAAGAGGCACTTGAAGAAATGTTCAATGTCTTTGGTCATCAGGGAAATGCAACTTAAAACAACTCTGAGATTCCATCTCACACCCATCAGAATGGCTAAGATCAAAAACTCAAATGATAGCACATGCTGGCAAGGATGTGGAGAATGATGAACACTCCCCCATTGCTGTTGGGAGTACAAACTTGTACAAACACTTTGGAAATCAATCTGGAGATATCTTAGAAAACTGGGAATAGTTTTACCTCAAGACCCAGCCAAAGCCCTCCTGGGCATACATCCAAAAGATTCTAAACAAAACCACAAGGACATTGCCTCAACAATATTCATAGCAGCTTTATTTGTAATAGCCAGAAACTGGAAACAACCCAGATGTCCTTCAACTGATGAATGGATTAAAAAAAAAAAAAACCTGTGGTACATTTATACAATGGGATATTACACAGCTATCAGAAATAAGGAAATCATGCAATTTGAAACAAAATGGATGGATCTAGAAAAGCTCATCCTAAGTGAGCTAACTCAGTCCTAGAAAGATAAACATGGTACATAGTCTCTTATAAGTGGATATTAACCATACATCACAGGATAACCGTCCTACAACCCACAGTCACAAACAGATAGGAACATAGCATATCTATCATTGGAAATTTTTCACCCAGCAGTGAGCCATGGAATCTGGTGCAGGTTAATGGAACACTTTACCCTAGATGGTGTGCCATAACAAGCCCCAGTACAAGAGAAAGCTCTTGGCCCTCACATGACTGAAGAACTGAGGGAGTATGATATGTGGGGGCCCACCTCATCTGAGGAGAAGGAGACTACCAAGTACAGGAATAATGAGGGAGGGATGGAAGAAGGGAGGAAGGGAGGGAGGGGCCAGAAGGGGAGGAGGGAGGAAACTATGTTCTAGAAGTAAATTGAGAAAACAAAATAATACTTTTTTTAAAAAAAATGGTTAATAAGCTTAAAAATATAATAAAAATAAAATATAAAATTTTCAAATTATAATTTACCAAAGATATACTTGCCTTATTGGCATAAAAGGAAAAAATGGCCTTAATTTCAGATTATAACGTTAGACTGCAGGTTGCCACATAGCTCACACACACCTGATAACAGCTTAAAAGGTTTTTGGGGTTTTTTTTGTTTTTTTTTTTTTTTTTGTAAATATAAAGGACATTTTCGTGGTTTGGCATTAACAACTCAAAATCCCTAAGATTGTTCAGCCCCACAGACTGTTCCAGCCAGAACTTCAGTAAAGCCCTGAAGTTCAGCTTCTGTCTACAAACTTCTTAAGACATTTAAATAGCTGAGCACAAAAGAACTGAACATCAAATGATTCTATTAACATGCATAACAATTTTTCCATTCTTATTTGGGCCTCAAACAGGTTTACTAAGTCCCAAATCAGCAGGAAGTCATTTTAAGAGAGCTATGACCCATCTCCAGGTGGTGGGGTTGGTGATTTTCCCCACTTTGATCATTTGATGGGTTATAGATACATGTTGCTATTTAGGGGGAGAGATAACAAGCTGTTACATGGTCTTGTTAAATAGGTTTTGGAGGAAAGGTGCAGGGATTTCTCTCTTTTTCTTCTCTGTATCCTTCTTTCTCTCCTATGTAGGGGTGAAAAGACTTGAGAAAAAATGGGATATAGACATCATCTAGGAATGATAAAGAAAAAAGGACAGATTATTGAATATGCTCTTACATTGTTGTATATTGATACAAAATTAAGATTATATTTAGCTAAATTGGTATTGATCTTTGTATATTGCTACAAGATTAAAATTATATTGGACTACATTGGTATCGATCTTTGTATGTAGATCAAAAATTAATGTTAACTTTTTTAAGGTATTATACCTAGGTAATGCTTAAAAATGAAATGTGAAGTTTTGGCCTTTTGTTTGCAAATGTCATAAACTGTTTAGGATAATTAAGAAATGCAAACTAATAGTCATTCAACCATGTCATTTTGTTAGTTACTATGATAGTCTATCACAGTTATTTTCTAAGTTAATCAGAAATAAAGTTGCTAAGAGACAAGCAACATTTGCTTATCTAAATATAAGGAGATAGATAAGTGGTCTTCAAAAACCTCAAGAGATCTGCAGAATATGGCATTCAAAGATGTTTTCTTAACTTAAGATATTTTTTGATATTGAGACATGTCAGCTTCTGACAGCACCCCCTATTCTACTCCAAGTTGAAGATGAGTATCAAAGAATCTCCAATTGGAGATGGTTGAATTAGTGGCAAGCCTGTCACTTGTCAAGAAAAATCCCTTGCTTCAACTGTAACCTGAATGCTTGTTCAAAAAGGACAAAACTTGGAAGCAGGTAAGTCAACAGCCTATCTCTGCCAAGATAGGGTAGGCAATTCCTTCATAATTCCTGCTTTACAATCAATGTCTATCAGAGAAATGGGGCCAAATGACTGAAGGTCGATGAAGTAATGTATGGAGAAAAATTGGGAACTGTCCAGGAAGCCACTGGTATGTCATTTCTTAGTTTTAGAAGCTGCTGGCCCTGCACTTCCTGTATAATCAGATATATTTATCCCTCTCAGGTCTCTGATATGGTTGAAGACTAGATAGCTAGAATCTCATAGCTAAATTTTGAGTTGTTTAGAAATTAAGAGGGTGTTCTGGATCTAAGAAGATTTTTTTTAAATTGTGATGCAAGTTAAGATGGAAGCTGAGTTGGATATAGAACTTTAAACTCATGGAGATGGTTGGATAGTAGAAGGTTAAAGTCAGGTGCCAAATACGTATGGATTGGACATTGGGAATGTATGTTAAGCCTTATAATTCTCATAATTGTGGCCTAATTACCTCTGTTGTACTGTATTGTATTTATTATTATAAGAGAAAGATCCATTTGTTGGACTGGAAGGGGGAGCTGTTGGTGAGGGGAAGATATACCTTAAACTTAAACAAAAAAAGGAAAGTGGATAGGGGGTTGTGGGGTAAGAGGGTGGGAGAGTGGGACCAGAGAGGGGAGTAGGGAGGGTATTGCAATTGAGATGTAACTTGAAGAAATAAAAAATAAATTAATTTTTTAAAAAAGAAAGAAATTAGGGAAACAATAGCCACAAATGATATAAAATATCTGGGGGTAACTCTAACCAAGCTAGTGAAAAACCTGCATGACAGGAACTTCAAGTCCCTTAAGAAAGAAATTGAAGAGAATGTCAGAAGATGGAAAGATCTCCCATGCTTATGGATAGGTAGGATCTACAAAATAAAAATGGCCATCCTACCAAAAGCAATATACAGATTGAGTGTAATTCCCATCAAAATACCAACACAATTCTTTACAGATCTTGAAAGAACAATTCTCAACTTCATATGGAATAATAAAAAACCCAGAATTGCTAAAACAAGCCTCTACAATAAAAGAACTTCTGGAGGCATCAACATCCTTGCTTTCAAAGTGTACTGCAGAGCAATAGTAATAAAAACTACATGGTATTGGCATAGAAAGAGATGGGCTGATCAATGGAATTGAATCGAAGACCCAGAAATAAACCCACACACCTATGATCATTTGATTTTTGACAAAGGACCCAAAACCATACAATGGAAAAAGGACAGCATCTTCAACAAATGGTGCAGGTCTAACAGGACATGCACATGTAGAAGAATGCACATAAACCCATATGTATCACCCTGCAAAAAACTCAAGTTCAAGTGATCAAAGACCTCAACATAAAATCAGATACACTAAATCTAATAGAAGAGAAAATGGGGAAAAGCCCAAACTCATCGGCACAGGTGACAACTTCCTGAACAGAACACCAACAGCTCAAGCTCTAAGACCAACAAGCAATAAATGGGACCTTATGAAACTGAAAAGCTTCTGTAAGGCAAAGGACACCATCCTTCAAATAAAATGGCAACCTACAGATCAGAAAAAGATCTTTACTAACCCCACATCTAACAGAGGGCTAATATCCAAAATTTACAAAGAACTCAAGAAATTAAACACCAAGAAACCAAATAATCCAATAAAAAAATTGGGGACAGAGCTAAACCTAGAATTCATAAAAGAAGACTCTCTAACGGCTGAGACTTGAAGAAATTGTCAACATCCTTAATCATCAGGGAAAAGCAGCTTAAAATGACTCTGAGATTCCATCTCACTACTATCAGAATGGCTAAGATCAAAAATTCAAGTTATAGCACATGCTGGCCAGGATGTGGAGAAATGAGAACACTCCTCTATTGCTGGTGAGAGTGCAAACTTGTACAACCACTTTGGTAATCAATCTGTCAATATCTCAGAAAACTGGGAATAGTTCTACCTCAAGAACTAGCCATACCACTCTTAAGCATATATCCAAAATATTCTTCACCAAACCACAAGAACATCGGCTCAACTATTGTTCATAGCAGCTTTATTTGTAATAGCTAGAAACTGGAAACAATCCAGATGACCTTCAACTGAAGAACAGATCAAAACAAAACAAAAACCCTGTGGTACATATTTGCACAATATAGTACTACTCAGCTATGAGAAATAAGAAAATCATGCAATTTGCAATGGTATGTGTCTGTTTGTATGGTGATTTCCCCCTATGACTTTTGATGAGTTCCACATTCAAAATTGGCTTTGTGTAAGAAAATGTGCTTGTGGCCATTATCACAGTAATATTAAGGTTAGTTTGATTCATTCAAGTCATTATAGGACTCAAGAAATGCTTCAGTGGTTAAGAGTATTTGCTGTGCAATCATGAGGAACAGAATTCAGACACCAGTACCCACAACCAGCACACACCTGTAACACTAGTTCCAAGCAGGGCATATCACTAGGGCCTGCTGACTTCCACTGTAGTCAAAAAAAAAAAAATGAGCCTCTTGTTCAGGGAGAGATCTTGGCTCAAAGGAATAGGCAGACTAATGGAAGAGGACGCTTCCCTCTTCTGGCCTCTGAATACACACTGATATGTGCAATATACATACATACACACACACACACACAAATATATATATATAATTAAAACAGAACAGAAATTCTGTAGTAGTCTCAGACTTTCCAGTCTATGGTTACAGGCTTTCAGAGTTTTCTGTTTTGGTTTGGTTTTTTAATGTATATGCTCACCCATTAGACTCAAAACATCACCTGTATCAGGAGTTCAAAATAGGTGAACTGAAAGAGTTTTAAGTCTCAATAACACACCTTTGTAGTGATCACAAATTACCTACCAAGAGACTTGTCCTTGGTAAAAAAATTTGTATTCTGAGCTGCTAGAGTCTCATGACTGCAGTAATTCCTGTAGATACTTTTAGAACAGTAGGAATGTTCTAGTGTTTAAACTTCAAGAGAGAGGAGTCATATACCTCTTTCTCTTTCCCTGTTCTTCTTACAGAACTTGAGGTTCTAAACACATCTGGCCTCCCCCCACCAGGACTAGCTGCTTATTGAAAATATTAGCAGAAAAAAAACCTTTATCAGGCCTTGAACTGTCCTCATGTGCCAGTCTTACAAGGCTACTTAAGAATTCAGATTGAAAGTCAAAGAGAGACACCAAATTAGAGAAGTGGTTTAAATTGTTCTTGGAAGTATATCTGCTTCTTCAGGCTAAATTATTTTTAATTCTGCCTCATTGGCCATTAATTACTTTTATTTCTCTTCTGAAAAGTAATGCATTTTTATGAGATTAGGATATTTCTCCCAACCAAAAATTCACTTGTGTGGGGCTGGAGAGATGGCTCAGTGGTTAAGAGCATGTACTGCTCTTGTAAAGACCCAAGTCTTGTTCCTAAAACCTCTCTTGAGCAGCTCAAAACTGTCCAGAAGTGCACTACAGAAGACTCAATGCCCTTTTCTGACTTCTATGGGCATTCAAGTGCACATACCTATGCATAGATGCATATGTATACATAATTTTATTTTTGCCTTTAAATAATCATTGTGTGAACTTCTACAGAGTCACAAGATGCTACCATATTAATCTATCTAATTCCAAGTCTTCATGTACCACCTGTGCCTCTAGTTAAATTAAACAACTCAGTTTCATTGTTTATCCTACTAAGATGTGTCTGAAGTTGGCATAAAGTTATATTCTTGAAATACCTAAGCACATCTGAGACATCTTTTGAGCATACTGTGCCACCTACCTAAGTAGGTGTCATGTATATACCATTGTTGGCTTTAAAATAAAAACTGATTTAACAAAATAGTAAAATAGTTCTACCTGAGGCATAGATTAGTATCCATGCCCTGGGAACACAGAGTCAAATTGCCATGAGTGGCCTGTTTCATAATGAAAACGTTATATGAAATTTACAGTCATAGAAGAAAAATAGTCAAGAATAAGTGTGCTTCTAAAATATACAGTAGGGTCATCCAGCAGGAGGCTAAAGCACTATGGGAAAATCTATAGGATTTAGGTATTGCCTTTATCAAAACCTTAGCTTTAGCATTAATGATAGCTACATATGTTAATCTTAGGAAGACATTCCAAAAGTTAAACAATGTCAAGGCAAATACAGAGGTAGATAGCAAGTGGCTATTGAAAAGGGCCTAAGATAGCACAAGATAACTTTGCCTTTTACCCTCTAATATTTCATCTCTCCACAATCACAAAACATAAGATTATGATTAAAACCTCCAAGAAACTCACTATTTTGTTAGCTACTTTTCTGTTGCGCTAACAAAATACTATGACCAAGGCAACTTATAAAAGGAAATATTTAATGGGACTTATGGATTTAGGAGTTTAGAGTCCCTTATGGTAGAGCAAAGGAGTAATAAAAAGGAACAGCTGAGAGCTTACATCTTAATTTGCAAGCAGGGGACAGAAAGCACAGAGTCAGCTGGGAGGTAGTGGTGCATGCCTTTAATCCCAGCACTTGGGAGGCAGAGGTAGGTGGATCTCTGAGTTCGAGTCCAGCCTGGTCTACAGAGTGAGTTCTAGGACAGTCAAGCTACTTAGAGAAACCCTGTGTCAACAATCACCCTAAACTCACTGTCCCAAAAAGAAGAGGAAGGAAGGAAGGAAGGAAGGAAGGAAGGAAGGAAGGAAGGAAGG
>CAJQZJ010009840.1:5172604-5190451 GCA_907164525.1 Lophiomys imhausi
AGGAAGGAAGGAAGGAAGGAAGGAAGGAAGGAAGGAAGGAAGGAAGGAAGGAAGGAAGGAAGGAAGGAAGGAAGGGAAAGGAGTCTTTTGAAACATCAAAGCCTGTGCCCCAGAAACACATCTCCTCCAACAAGGAACCTCCCAATCCTGGGGACAACATATTCAAATATATAAGCCAATGGGAGCCATTGTCATTCAAACCACCACATTGATCCATTCTCTGTTTCTTGGGAAACCTTTCATTCATTGACATAACAATATTGAGTACCAAAAGTAAATAACATAAACTTAGACCCTGTTGCTCAGGAATTCATAGTTTCAGTAGCAGTGATGGAGTAGAAGAGCCACAGGAGGATGAAATCCCAGTAGTGTGTTCTGAAAACTCACCTTTCCAGTGATGGGAAGGACTGAGGATAGGAGCACTGATTCAGAGAGGAAGTTTTGTGTACTACATAATAAAGATGTTAGCTCAAGAGAAGAAGTACAACCAAACATAGTGAGTACACCTCCTTGTGAGTCCAATGGGAGAGATAAGAGTGAAGAAAAGTTTATTACTTGCAATTAGTAAGAAGAGCACTCAAAATCATTTTTCAAAGCAATAGTCTGTCCCACTAAGAAACTTTACTGGGGAAATTTGTACATATACATGCAAGAAAGACTCACCTTCACACACACAGATGAGCTTTCTCCTGAGCATGCTTAGTTTGAGGTCACAACCATAGGTTCAAAAGAATGGCAGAGAGGAACACCTGGGGGTAGATTTAGAATTATAATAAGCAGCATGTATTCTATCTCATCTAAAATGAATGAATCAGAGTGACTAGGGGATTTTGACAGGTCCTTGGTAAACTCTCTCTCAAAGACATTGCCTGAAATAAACAAAGAAAAGACAACTTTGAAGATATAAGCGTCTTTTAGAGGGGCAATAGCTTTACCTGGGGAAGTACAGGAGCTTGCTCTTCAAATACCTGTCTAATGCAATGCAGGCAGAGGCAACAATATAGACAGACCTCCAAAAGTGTCCATTGTGTGGAATGATCTATGAGGAGTCTGATATAGGCAGTACAATTGAGCCTGAGTGACCAGGAGAGGACTTGAGATCCTAAAGACAGTTGGACTTATCCTGTAAATCATATAGGTAGGCAATTGATACCTCATGGGTGTACAGTTTTAGTTTTCACCACAATTCAAAACTAAGTTTTTAACAGGCAGATGCCACTCCACTTAGGCTGTGTTGCTCAAAGCTTAGTTGGCATCATACAGCACAACTTTCTTCTCACTCACACTCACATCTATTGTGGGTTGAGCTCAGCTTTGTACAAGTCTCTTCTAAGATGATGGCAGAGGAAGCAAGCACTGCTTGTAATGCACATTTGAAGGAATCAGGAGCCCTCAGCATGGTGTGGAGATTCTTTTAAACTAGAAGCAGTTGAGTAGAAAGCAGCCACAGGTAGAACTATCATCCAGGCTTCAGAAGGACCTTTCAATATTTCAGTTGCCATTGGATCATCCTTGAGATTTTCCTACTTGTAAAAGGCTGGCCCTTAGCACAAGTGAGTATGAATTTAGCTGCCGTAAACTCTCCCTATGGGAAAACTTCCAGCCAGAAAGGAGACAGACTAACATCAAAAGGCCCT
Source organism: Lophiomys imhausi (assembly GCA_907164525.1). Taxonomy (NCBI): domain Eukaryota; kingdom Metazoa; phylum Chordata; class Mammalia; order Rodentia; family Muridae; genus Lophiomys; species Lophiomys imhausi. The sequence goes on from CAJQZJ010009840.1 coordinate 5,174,242, forward strand.
AAAGGATTGCCCTAAATTAAAAAGCTTCTGTACAGCGAAAGAAAGCATCAGCTGAGTGAAGACACAGCCCACAGACTGGGAGGAAAAAACTGTGCCAACTATCAATCCAACAGGGTATTCAATTCCAGATGATATGAAAAACTCAAGAAACTGATACAACAAAAAAGTAAATAATCCAATCAATAAATGGGCAAATGAGCCAAACACACTGTTCTAAAAGAAGTACAATTGGTCTATAAATAAATGAAGAAAATGCTCAGTATCTTTGTAAATCAAAATTGCTTTGAGATTCCACTTCACCCCAGGCAGAATGGCTATCATCTACAAAAACAAATAATGGAGAGGATATGGGAGAAAACAAACAAACCCTTACACACGCTGGTAGGAATGCAAATTAGTCCAGCCACTGTTGAAAGCAGTGTGGATGTTCACAAAGAAGTTAAGAGAAATCTGCCACGTATTCAGCATCTGGGCATATTCCCCAAAGAATGGAATTCAACTTACCAAAGAGATACTTGCACACCAACATTTACCGCTGTCCACTGTACTTTGTACAATTAGCATGTGATGCTAAAGAGTCCAGTAGACTCTCCTTCTCCCATCACAGCACTAAACCAACACCTTTTCATTAACTTTCATACTAGCTTCTACACGGGACTCTAATTTCTTCCATGAGTGGGACCTCATGTGTACCTGTGTAAACCAATTGTCTTTGTTCCTGGCAGTTTTGTCTCAGTAAGTTTCTCATTCTATTGAGCATTTCAGTCCCAAATATGAAGAAGAAAAACTCTTTCCTTTTAATACATATTTGTGGCAGAGGGAAATGGTACACATCAATGTTATTGGCACTTCACTGGCCAGAGCATGCCATGTTCGGCACACCAACAGGCTGGGTAATATAAACCCTCCACCACATGAGGCCCAGTAAAAAAAGAGAGAGTAAATATTTGAAACAAATTACTTCATCTACAGACTCCTCAATATTTTATAAACCAATACTTGTAGAAAGAGAGGATTTCTGTGTTTTCTTGAAAAAGAAAAGAAAATATATGTTGGCGTCATGGCGTTCTGTTTTCTGTATGACAACTGTTGGTGGCCTTGGCCTTCAGCCATGCCTTTTAGATTAAAATGTGTTCTTCCCAGTTTGCCCCTGGCCCCACCCTGCCTGCCTACTCTTCTGTGTTTTTAGGATTACATAAGCCTCTGCTCCTGAAGCCATGGGCAGTCACTGGGGAGATGAAGGAGGACGGCTGATGGATCAACTCTGCTTTATACTTCTGTTGCCATTGGCAAAGGCTGAGGAGGTCTCAAAAACAGACCAAATTGAGACATCTGCCCACTGTTTCCAGGTTCTTGTTACTATCAAAGGAAAAAAATGAGAGAAGGCAAAAGAGAAAGTTGGGAGGATGGTTATTACAGAGCAAAGGCACTCAGGGAGGAGAGTGCCTCAAGATAGATGTATCCTCTGGGATCCTTGTAGCCAAAAATTTTATTAAACTATATTCAATAATACCTAATAAGCATTTATAACATCTAATACTCAACAACACTTAAACAACCCTACCCTAACCCTTTTGAAAGGATACCAAGATTCTGTAGTACAGGTCTGTGAGAGCAACTAGGTTTGTAGTCTGTCTGCAGGCACACCTCACATAGCATTCAGCAGTCTGGCTCTAAATTTCTATGGCAATCCCCACCTCAGTTTATCTTAGGTTTGAGGTTTTCTCCTCAGTCTCAGGGCCTAGCATCACTCACCAGCTCATGGGGCCAGCCTGCTTCAACTGGTCAGCTTGGGGCTGGTTTCAGTCAGCTCAGACTGTCCACAGTCTACTCAGCCCATCCATTTGAAATACCTGAACCCTCAGGGCAGTTGCTGTGCTGTGTGGCTTAGTCCTTGGTCTCGAGGCCTTGCCTTGGCTTTGAGGCCTTTCTGGGGCTAATATGCTTGTCTAGGCCTATGTCACACCCTCATGTGACAGGGCCTGTTTTCCAGGTCTTCATCATGGCCTCAGAGCTCTGCTTGCCTCCTTGTACCTCATTCACTTGCTTGGCTGCTCTCAGGCCAGGACTGATCTCTATAGTGCCCTATTTCCACAAACTTTCTCTCAGCAGGTTCTATGCCGTGTGTTTTCTGTTGGCCTTCTTGGACTGGCTTATGGCAAGAATTTCTCTCTCAGACTATGCCTCTCAGTTTATGTGCCAAGGCTGGTTAGCCCATCTCTTCTTGAAGTCCTGTATTTTCTATCAGCTGCTTCACACTTTCTCTCTCTCTCTCTCTCTCTCTCTCTCTCTCTCTCTCTCTCTCAGGGGCTCTGTCTCTTGGGCTTAAATAGGGTGCTGTTCTCTCATTGTTTCTCATAGTAATTCATAACTCCCAGTTCTCTCATGGTAACTGGAGGCCCCTGGCCACACCCCTCCATAGGGCACTGCTCTCCGCCTATCTCAGAGCTCTGGCTTCAAAAGGAGGTTTTTCATTTGGGCTCTGCTCCATTTTGGCTCTGCCCCTCTTTGGTCCCAACTCTTGGCAAGTCTCAGATCTTTGAAAATGAGGCAGTGACCAGCAGCTGAGCAGTGTTCAGTAGCTCAAAGCTTCAGCTAGAGTCTTTCAAAGTGTGGCTGTGTTGAGAAGCCCCCTTTTTTTTTTTTTTTTCAGTTTCCCCAGCTTTTCTTCTTATGCCCAGGATCACACACTGCCATGTGCCAGGACAATCTGTGTTCCAAAAGCCCTTACTAAATCCTATTACAGATTCCATTGCTGTTGTTGCTAGATTGTGGCTGTGATGGTGGTTTCATACTGTTTGGGCATTTTGGTTATTGTTTGCTTTAATTAGACGTTTGGAAGGTTGTTAGTTTGTTTCTTTGTTGTTTGTTTTGATCCAGCAGGGTCTTCTTATATATTTCTGGTTGTTCTGTTCATCACTGTGCCTCAGGATAGACTCAAATTCATGGTAGCTCCCCTGCTTCAGCCTCTAGAGAGAAGGAATTACAGACATCCCAACACCACTCCTGGCCAGCTATCAATTCTCATGAGAAAAATTCTACTTTTTCTTTCCTATGTGGGAATGCATTATTGTTACGGGAAAGGAGATTTTACTCCCCTTTCCTGTCATCCTGTGGTTTTATAGGAACAATATGGCATCTGATACATGATGGAAGCAGGCAGATTTTCAAGGCTAATAATATGCAAATGAAATTATAATAAAACAAAGGGCATTCAGCAGTCATTCCAATCAACCATGTTGGTTGTAGCGTGTTTGGAATGGACTCAGGTTTGAGCATTTGTATGATGTCCTACCCTGAAATGACCACGTGGCTACATCAGCCATCATTCAGCTTGTCTCTTTTGGTTTTTTTCCCCAAGTCTATCTATTCTGCCTCAGTTCATAAGTTTGAAGTTGAAGAGGAGCATAGAGCGAACCAGAACACCAGTGGGAAGATCAACACCATAATCCCTAACCCAGCACAAGCATGTGACTTACAAAAATAGAGAGGAAAGGCTATGGCTGCTACTCTTCACCCAGGAAACAACTGAAAACACAGTACAGAGGCAGCCACCAAGGACCAATATACAGATATGTCTGACAGTTGCCTCAAGGCAAAAAGACACAATGGTGCAGGGCTGAGAAAATTGCCACTGTAAAGGCTGGGTTTGAACAGTGTCTCCCCACCACATCTCAAAAATCAAGTCCTCTGTGCTTTCCAGGAAACTGACACTGTGTTCTGAATGCAGCTTTACTCTGCGGTGATAAAGCTGCAGACACTATAACTGGTGTTATTAAATCGCCACATCACTCTGGTTTTTCCTCCTCATCTCCCTCTGGGTTTCCCTTCCTCCCCCACTCACTGTTGGCCTAAATTAAGTTTTCGAAAGGCTGTGTGCTGATTTTTTTTTTTTTTTTTTTTTTTTTGCTGAAGAACATTCAATTCAATAAAACATAATTATTGATTTAATTAAAATAGCTGCTGTGTGAGAAGCAAAGCTTTTTTAATAGCTAGCAGAGAGGGAAGAGCCCTCATTCATTTCCACTGCAGCTCCTGAAACAAATCAGGCTTCTGTTTTTATAGGCTAATTCTAAGTGCAGCTTTGAAATGGATCCTGTAGCCATTCACAAGCAGTGATTCACCCAGTGAAGAAGGGGCCTTTCTCATTGGCTGCCTTTTGGGATAGGAAGGAGGAGGCACTGTGAACCTGGAGCCCAGAGTCCGAGATGAATAATTCATGTCCTTCTAGGTTTCTCTGTATTCCCTTCTGCTATCAGTGCTTACACTTGAAAGGAAATGTAGGCTGGGGACTGTCACGGTGTAAGTACCACATTCACTCTTGATCTCTAAGGAGAAGAGCTATCCAGGGCCAGGGCAGGTAGAGTCCAGGGCCAGGGCGGGTAGAGACCGTGGGAAGCAGCCACACCCTTGGGTGCTTGCTTTCTTTCAGAACATAAACCTTCCTGCCTGAGAACTGAATAGAGCAGGGACACAGGAACTGAAAGATGATGCTCTCCAGTGATGCTATCAAGGCTCCCTGTGCCTGTGCCACCCTCTTTCCATATCACCCCTCTGCACCTGGCATGTCCCCACCGGCACATCACTTCTGTGCCAGAGAGAGAATGATGATGTAACCTGAGGAGACAATAATGGGGTGATGCCACCATTTTAATTAAATGGCTTGTGTAGGTTATTAATCTATTCCTCTTGGAAAGATAGACAATGACATATTATAAACATGAGACAAGCCAGTGTATCCAAATGTGTAAGCATGCATACACACAGATAAGCACACAGGTGAGACACACACACACACACACACACACATACCAGACCCTAAAACGGCATCTTTGTGCCAACCACTTCCTAACAGGGAGTCCAGGATGTATTAACTCTGGGCCTTCCTAAAGCAAAAAATACTCAATTACACTTGATTTAAGAAACAAACAAACAAACAAAAAACAGTTCTAGAATGCAGGTCCTGCACATGCTAGGCAAGTAAGCTAACACTGAGCTAAACTTGCTCAGTTTAGCTCATGAAAAGAAAGACTTTCCTCAGGTCCATTATGATAGGTGTAGGTACACACCACTGTAACTGGAGTTTTGCTGTCAGTGGGAGAGATCTGGCTCCGCAAAAGAAAGTAGAAATGTATACTCAAGGAGCAGAGTTGAAGTCAGTGGATGGAAAATTATTTAGTGAGAATAGACAGAGAGATTTTCACTAACACAACAGCATTCTTGCCCAAGATGGACCATCACTATCTCCTAAAAGAAGGGGGTCAGAGCCTGGGCCCTGACACCCCAAACAAGCTAGTTTGGTCAATAGGCTAATTAGAGACAAGCCATATGAAAAGCAGAGAGAGGATATTTGTGCAGTATGACTGCACTGGACAGAAAAACGAAGAGATCCAGTGACCTTCAAGTCTATCTTAGGGGCTTCTGACAACATTAGAGTTACATAGAAGATAAGAGGTATGCATAACTAGGCAGCCCTGATCAAGATATGATCCTGCCCTTCATTAGCCCATCAATGTCTGGGCTCCAGATTCTCCTGCAGGATGATCTGACAAGTTGTCAGAATTGTGTGAAATCTCTTCCTGGAAGACTAATTCCTCCTATGGCTGACAAGAGGCTTCAGCCTGTTCCTTATTCCAGCATGGGATTCCTAGAGAAATTCCAGCTTCTTGGGGACCATTGTTTCAATAGTCTGATAGGCAAAAGGAGGGTACAAGTGTCTTTCTTCAGAATAACTCCACTCCTGCTAGGACGGTTACAACAGGGAAATAAAATTTATTTAAGCAGACCCACTTTGTGGTGATTTGAGTGAGAATGACCCCCATAGGCACATGTGTTTATATGCTTAGTTCCCAACTAGTGAACTGCTTGGAAGGATTAGGAGGTGTGGCTTTATTGGAGGAAGTGTGTCACTGGAGGTGGACTCTGAAGTCTCAAAAGCCCAAGCCAGTCCCAGTGCCTCTCTCCTTGCTGTCTATCTATCTCTCAACTACTACTTCAGCACCATGTCTGCCTGCATGCCAACATGTTCCTCAACACAATGATCATGGACTAAGTCTCTGAAGCTGTAAATAAGCCCCTAGTTAAATAAAGGATTGCCTTTATAAGAGTTGTTCTAGTCATGGTATCTCTTCACAGCCATAGAACATTAAGACATGCTGCGATTAGAGCTTTGCAGTAGGGAAAACAGATTGGGCTCACCCCTAAACACAGCACATGTGGGAATTGTATTCCAACAAGCCCAAGTGGAGGCCAGTGGATGAGAAACTACTAAAAGGAAACACCAAGGCTAGTAGGTGTTTCAGTAGTCCAAATGAACAGCATTCTGGTAAAGTCAGGCAAGGATGATGAGATATGGAAGGTCAGAGTGAAAAATTAAATCAGGTTATCTGGGAAATCAGAATGGAGTATTTATTTCCACTACACTGATTAAACAAGAGTCTTATTAAAACTGGATTAAGCACATGAAAGATGGGCTATGCCAAAAGAGGACTCAGGAGCTTCATTCAACTTTGGCCCAAAACAGTTTTGTCACTGTCCAAGTTAGGGTTTCTGTTGCTGTGATGAAACTCTATGTCCAAAGCAACTTGAGGAGGAAAGAGTTTTATTTCGGTTTACACTTCCAGGTAACAGTGCACCACTGAGCGAAGTCAGAGGAGGAACTCAAACAGAGCAGAACCTAGAAGCAGGAACTGATGCAGAGTCCATGAGAGAATGCTACCTACTGGCTTGTTCCTCATGCCCTGTTCAGTCTGCTTTTTTATAGAACCAAGCACTACCAGACCAACGACGGCACCACCCACAATGGCTAGACCCTCCCATCAATCACTAATTAAGAAAATGCTCTACAGCATGACATTATAGAGGTATTTCCTAAATTGAGGTTCCCTCCTTTCAGATAACTCTAGTTTGTGTCAAGTTGACATAAAACTAGTCACCACTATCACCTGTGGGTCTTAATGGGCATTCCCTGATCACCAACATGCCCTCATTCCAACATAAAGCCTAATGGTGGAAGCCAGGAGAAACTACTCATGTCAAGTGGCACCCATGGCAACTTATTGTAAGCTAGCCAGGGGGCAATATCCACCAGAGATGTCTGGTCTCCACAGCAAATGCCCTTCTTCCTGCTGTTGAAATTGTCCCCATTTCTCCCTCCTGGCTTTGACTTGGACTAAGAACAGTTTCCTCTTACTAGGCTACTGGGACGTTGTGGTCACCTTTTGGTATCAATGCTGGACGCCACCAATATGCTTTTAGAGTTCAAAGAAACAAAGTAAAATGTATGATGATATTAATAACCAGTATTAATATGTCAGGACTCTAACCACATCACCCCAAATGTACTCAGCCTGATATATCAGACACTATATCCAAGAACAGTCATGAATTACCTTTATCAGGCCCCATGAAGCAGACATTATGATTATTACTATATTACAGATAAAATAACGTTTAAGAATAGAAAGTTAGTAACTTGCAAGGAAAGAATCTAAAGTTCTGTGTTTCTGAGTTTACTTTTTGTTTGTTTGTAGTTTTGTTCAGATTGGTTTCGTTTGCTTTGGTTTGGTTTGATTTGGTAACAAGGTCTCACTATGTAGCCCAGGCTTGCCTGTTACTTGCTCTGCAGTTCAGACAGCCCTCAAATTCTCAAACTTTCTGACTCAACTTCCCAAGTACTGGGGTTACAATTGTATGCCCACCACACCCAACCACCTGAGGGGGTCCTAGAACTTACACTATTATTATTAATTCTCATGCTGAAATCAGGGAATCATAGCATAGAGGTCACCTTCCTCACAATGCCCAAGAAGGAAGTAGAATTAAAATCCAAATCACCAAGATCCAGAATCCAAGTATCTGCTCTTTGCACCAAGTTGAGGGCAGGCAATCAAGTGTTCCCTCATATCCATGCGGCTGGAGGGGGATCCACAGGCTATTTGTTCTCAATTATTTTCACTGTAGAAATCAGCAGCAGATGCCAAAGGAAAAATCATCATCTCGGCAGAGAAACAGGATGTCATGCTTTTCCTGCAGAGTCATAATGAGGCCCAATCAGTATTTTGGGAACATGCTTCCATTTCTCTCCATTACCTCTCATTCCAAATCTCCTTGGGAAACAAGAACATACTCTGCTTTCCTGCAAGGAACACCAATTCCCACAAGGAACAAGATTGCAATAAAGTCAAAGTTCAGAATTGTTCTGGTCTATGTATGGCAATCATCTCTCCCCCTACTCATACTTTACAAGGGGAGTAACCAATAGGACAGATCTCTAGCCACTCTGAAAGTAACTTGGCCCAAAGAAAGGACACTGGAGATCAAGGAAGTGCCATGGAGACTTTGAACCTAACATCACTATGGAAAAGACACTCAAAATTGTTCTGCATTTGGATGATAACACAGTGAAAAAGTTGGTCTCATGACCATGGCACTGTTAGAATTTATGGTTGACAAGCCCCCCTTGAAGCCACTGGAGGAAGTTTATTTCTTAAGTACATGAAATAGACTTTACAAAGAATCACGCTGTGTTTAGCTAAGTATGCCACATCATCTAAGACAGCTTTCAAAATCAGCTATTATCTTCTTCTTTAGGTAATAGAGTTGGGATATTAAAAAACCAATGGTACAGATATTGCCATTTATGAAAGATGGAGCCATTGCTTGAACTGGTAAATTTGTGCCTTTAGAGGATATTTTTCAATGAAACAATTAAGTAATCTCTGTACCATCAGTTATACATATTTCCCACAGTTTGCCTCCCTTTTTTTCTATTTTTTAAAATATATTTTTCTATTTTAAAAAATATGTTATCAAAATCTAATAATGAAAAATATGGGATTTAAGTGTAGGGGGCTTTGTAATTGTTTGGGACTCATAACATGGGAAGCATAAAGGTGTGATTCAGGTGTTAGGATTGTATCTCTGGGCAAATCTCTCTCCCAGGCTATTATAATGAGAGAGTAAGTTTGCAGCATCCTACAACATCTCTCCATGTTCCTTGCTTGAATTAGAACATTTAACAGAGGATATAAGCTGAAAGGAAGAGACAATCAAAATTTCACCAATTATTTAGTATAACTTCCAGGGCACACATCCTCAATCCCTCTTAAAAGCTGCATGAGGGGCTGAGAAAATGATTCAGTTGGTTAGTACATGCCCTACCAGTGTGAAGACTTGAATTTGGATCCTTGGGGACCCACAAAAATAAAAGTAAAGTCATAGCAGCATGTACCTATCTCAGAACTTTGAAAAAGGATGTAGAGATGGGAAGACCCATGGAAATCTCCTAGACTACCTAGTCTGGCATTCGGAGTAAAGTTCCGGGCCAATGAAAGACATTATTTCTGGAGGGAGAGGGAGGAAAGTGGAAGATATCCTGATTGTTGATACTGGAGACTGCCCTCTGACCTCCACATATACATTGTGCACATGCACATCTGCAGCCACACATGTACCTGCACCACAAACACATGCACACCACACACAAAGCTGTGTGACCTTACATAAGCTACTCAGTAACCATGCATTTTGTAGAAATTTCCATCAGATTGAAACATTCCCTCCAGGAAGGAAGGAGTTAAGCTAACATGACTTGGAAAATAAACAATTCCCAATTCTCAGGAAATTCCTGAAACTAACAAAATTCACAAGTTCTCACAGCAAGTTTACAAAAACAGTAAACAACTCCTGTAAGAGGAAACTCTCCAATAGCCAAGATACCTAGAAAGGACTCTCTGGCCTTTTGAGTTGATTGCAAATTGTGCAAACAGCTCTGTGACTGTAGCTCTTACTAGTCATACTAGGGTTGACTTTTCAGTGATGCAGTTGTCTTTGAGAACTTTGTGATATTGCAAGTTACATTTCACCTTTTAAGCAACCCCAATAAAGTTGTTTGGTCATGGTGGACTTTTATAGAATTGTTTCTTTGGTCTGTCATCAGTGCCTTATCGGGGGTAAATAGACATTTGTTCATGACTCCCCAGTAAAACTCATCCAACACTCTGCCTTCCTCCCCAAGGTTATGTGGAAAGAATGAGAAAATATCTTTGACACGCTTTGCACATTTGCTAGCACTGCACACTTCATAGCTCCTGGTATTATCTTCTCACAAATGGGGTCAACTAAAACATTGCCTCTGGAACCAAAAAAGCTGTAGAATTTTGTACACAGATCTATAAAAAGTCACATGGATTTTTGAAAGTATTCAAATTCTAATTTATAAACACAGAGGTAACCAACCTCTTGCCAAAGCACTCCCCTCCCCGAAAAAAAGAGAGAGAGAAAAGAAAAATTGGAATCTATAATTGTTTTATGATACTAATTTCACTTTTATAGACATGTTGTGGGTTCTGCTTCTCAGAGTCTGGTATTGATTGTTCTTGTATTGTTAACTCATAACCAAACCATATTTGAACACATAAACTTCAAGAGATATAATAAAAAAGAGGCACTTTCTCACATAAGCCTCATTTCTTCTAGTCGAGTGGAATACTTAAACACTTAAGAAATCTATGAAGCTATGTGACTTGGAGAAAAAAACCTGTATTGTGGTGATGTAGAGGTCACTGGGCTCCACCTGCACTCCTATGCACTGATCCAATCATACTTGGAGTGTATCAGACTCGACCCCAAGTTCTAGGACTGTTATTAAAAATGTCATTACCAGTCTATAGTGGTACACAACCTTTAATACCAGCTCTTGGAGCAGAAGCAGGCTGATGTTTGTAAGTTTGAAGCAAGCCTGGGCTACCTAACAAGTTCTATGCCAACTGTGGGGGTGGGGGGAAGAAAAAAAGAATGCCATTATTAGAGGCCATCTGAGTAAATGGTATCAGTGTACTATGCCAACATATTACTCTAGCCCACAGTAGTTGATAGAGGCTGAGGTTTTGACATAAGATAGATGAATCAAGAGATTGGTTTTGGGGCAGAGAGATGACTCAGTAGTTAGAAGCAATGACTGCTCCTCCAGGGGACAGTGGTTGGTTCCTTAGCACCCACATGGTGACGAACAACAATCTGTAACTCCAGTTCCAGAGGATCCACTCTCTTTTGGCTTCTGAAGGCATTGTTCACACATGATGCTCATACATACATGCAACCAAGATGCACACATACATACAATTTTTTTTTTGATGCAATCACAAGAGGTTTATTTCGGGGGGGAAAGGGGGAAAGGGGGGGGGCTCAGTGCACTGAGGGACGCCACTCGTATCCCACGCAGGGCTAGGAGTCGCGACCATGATTTGGGGGAGAGTCCAACATTTTATGGGGGAGCACCACAGATTAAGGGGGTGGGGGAAATTACAGGTGGGAAGTACCAGCCCAGCCCATCATTTACCACAACCCAAGGGGGAGGGGAAATACAGGTGGAATGTACCAGCCCAGCCCATTAGTTAACCAGCGGGAAATATCCTACATCTGTTTGTCTCAGGAATGAATCTAATCTTGTTTTGTTATCTACTTTGTGGTCAGCCAGTTCCTGAAGCCCTGGGGGCCCGTGGCCCAACTGACCTTCATTCTTGGTTCCACCCTGTTTATGGTCAGCTAAATTCCGGGAATCACCTGGCGGCTGGCCTGGCTCTACTGCCGACTTAGGGGGTCTTTTAATAATTTTCATTCCCTTCATTCCCCACTCCTTTTAGTCCGTTGTTCTAATCTTAGAACCTATTATCTGTTTTATTTTATTTATTATTATCTTGTCCCCGTAACCCTTGATATTGTTTCAGCATTAAAATCTGTATGGCGTTTACTCTTAATTGATGAAAGTACTGAGGGGCCTGCACTAGGGCAGCTGTTCCAGTGCCACATCTGATCCTAAAATTACAGCTAAAGTCAGGGAAATAGGCTCTCTCTTAAATCGCTTATGGCGGAAATCAAACTCATCCACAAAGGCATCTATGGAGAGATAGAGTACTCTAGGCATAAGCTGTACTAACATACAATAATCTTTGGTATCATTAAAGATATTAGTGGCAACACAGGGAGTTAGTCCTGTGTTGCAGGCCCACCAGCTATCTATGCCAGGATAAGTATCTGGTATCAGAAATCTTTGGAGACCTCAGGGTCTCATTGTATAAGTGTTAATAGGCAGCAGGTGGGTTTTCTAAACAAGTCCTTTTCCCTGATACTTTAGTTAGGGTCAGTTTGTTTTTTTTACATCATGAGCAAGCGTCATGGTTGGTGGTGTTATTAAAGTACCCAACGCGGCGATGCCCTCATAGTAAGGGGGTCCAGAAGTTAAACAGAGCCAACATCCTCCACACGGCCTAGCCGCACTCCTGTCCCTACCTTTCCTTGGACAGACGTAAAAATCTTGTTGAGCCAGCCCACAGCGTCCCTCTGGTCTCCCACACCTGAACTTTGCTCCTAGCCCTATAGAGTGTCTTTATCAAGGGTCCCTCTCAGGGAGGTTCTGGGGGTCTGCCTCAGAAATATCCCACTGTTCCAGGCCTGCAGCTAGCTGGCAGAAGTCAGGAAAGGGAGGGGACTACCTTAGAAATTGACCAGACGACTTCTCCAGTTTGGGAAGCTACCTGACAAGTACAAGTTTTTGAGGGGCATGGGGGCTGTCATTCCCCATCTGGAGAGCACCTGCAACGCAGGTGTAGCTTAAGAGGGTCTACAGTCTTTTTTAATCTCCACTCATCCTTAGGAGGTTCAGGAGTTTTCTTTACGTGCGAGGCGTGGATCCAAGAAGAGATGTCCTCTACATTCATTGGGGTGGGGGTAGTCGAGAGCACCAGGTATGGTCCCTTTCAGTGAGGCTCAAGGTTCCCAGCTCCATGGCGCCAGATGAGTACAATTTCTCCAACCTGGAACTGATGAGACACGCTCTGGTCTCCAGCTTTATAAGCCTCCCAGAGCTGCTCCCAGGCTTTACACCAAAACTACTTCAAGGGCTGGGCAACGAAAGCGGTTGAACAAGGGGTTAGAAAGGACAACATCAGGATGGAACATTTAGCCAGCCTCAGTAAGAGAAGGAGGCCCCCCACAGAGAATCTCATAAGGTGTCAGCTTAAACCGCCCCCGGGGTGTTCCTGACCCAGAATAAGGCAAAAGGAAGGAGGGCTGTCCAGTCTCCCATGCCGGTCTCTAAGGCTAATTTAGTCAAGGTCTCTTTTAGAGTTTTATTTATCCTTTCTACCTGTCCTGAACTTTGGGGACGGTAGGCACAATGTAATTTTTATTTAATCCCCAGTTGAGTGGCCAGTCCCTGACTTACCTGGGCAACGAAAGCGGGTCCATTATCAGACCCAATTACCTTGGGTACTCCAAACCTCGAAAAAATTTCTTTAAGAATCTTTTTGGCCACTGTATTGGCAGTCTCAGTCCTTGCAGGGAAGGCCTCTACCCACCCTGAAAATGTATTTTCAACAACAAAGCTGCTTCCATCAGTGTGCCAGTTCAGACTTCCTGGCCAGGGTCGGTCCTTTAGGTCACTCCGGGGACCCGTTTCTTCTGCCAGGATATCAAGGCAGTGGTGGGCAGGAGCAGAGTCATCAGCCTCAGGCAGTAGGGTAGCAGGATTCAGGGTGGCCAGGGGAGGGGGGTGCGAATATTACTCTCTCAGTCAATAATAGGCTTTGGTAGTGGGTCATTTTAGCATCCACCGGTCAGGGGCTGCCGGATAATGTTCTCAAGGGCATAGGGTGCCACCACTGTAATGTGCTGTCCCAAAGTCAGTTTATCAGCAGCATCTTTGATAAGTAAGGCCACAGTCGCAATAGCTTTCAGGCATGTGGGCCATCTGCTTGCAACAGGATCCAGTTTCTTAGATAAGCAGGCTACCTATCTCTTTCAAGGTCCTAAAGTCTGAGTAAGAACGCCTCTGGCAACCCCTGTCCTTTCATTCGCATATAGAGTGAAAGGCTTGGTTAAATCCGGTAGGGCTAAAGCTGGTGCCATTAACAAGGCCTTTTTGATATCTTTAAAGGCCTTCTGATGTTTAGAGGTCCAGGTGAACCCTCCTCCCTCCTTGGTGAGGGGAAATAAGGGGGCTGCCAGCGTAGTGAAACCCGGAATCCATAGTCTACAAAAACCAGCAGTGCCCAGGAATTTTTTTACCTGGCGCGGGGTGGTCGGGACAGGAATCTAGGTGACAGTCTTTTTCCTGGCTTCCATCAGCCATCGCTTTCCATCTCTCAGGGTGTATCCCAGATAGGTGACCTCAGTTTTACATAACTGAGCCTTCTTAGCAGAAGCCTGATACCCCAACTCACCAAGTTCCGTCAGCAGCCTCTTAGTTCCTTGGAGACATTTAGGTTTAGTTGATGTTGTCAAGAGTAAATCATCAACGTACTGTAACAATGTTAGCTGAGGATTTTCAGCTCTGAAGGAGGCCAGATCCCGATGAAGAGCCTCTTCAAAGAGGGTAGGGGAGTTTTTGAATCCTTGTGGCAATCTAGTCCAAGTTAACTGTCCCACCAGTCCAGTGTCAGGATCTCTCCATTGAAGGCAAAGATGGGTTGGCTGTCAGGATGTAACTTCAAGCAGAAAAAAGTATCCTTTAGATCTAGAACAGTCTTAAATCTTGGACTGGCCTGTAATCATTAGTGCCTGGCTTCTTTACCGGTAACAGGGGGGTGTTCCATGGTGACTGGTAGGGAACCAAGATGCCCTGTCTGTGAATGTCATCTCTGTTCTCTATTTTTATTTGGTCTAGGTCTTCTGTTGCCCAGGTTTCCTGTCTGTCTAGGCCCTGTCTCTCTCTCTCTCTCTATCTCTTATAACTGCGGCCAGTATTCTAGTCAAGTTTCTTTCTTGTTTGCAATCCCGCCTGTCCTCTCTCTCTCTTTTCTCTCTTTTCTTTTTTTTTCTTTTTTTTCCTGTTTCTCTTCCTCAGTCTCTCTCTTATGATACACTTTCTCTGTCTCTTTAACAAGATTCCTATAAAGGCCATAGCCACAGCCGCTCATTGTTTCCTCAGAGGTGGGTCAAAGGGAGTGTGCCGCCTGTAGGCCTCCATCAACCTCTCAAGGAATACGCACGGAGGCTCAACAAGACCCTGAAGCACTCCTCTTACCTTGGCCAAATTGGTGGGGTGCCGAGCGCACCTCTGAGACCTGCCACTAGAGTCCGGCGGAAAAACTGTCAGCCGCTCCCTACCTGCAGCCATGTTGAAGTCCCAATCTGGTCGATCAAGGGGGAACTCAGCATAGATCTTATTCGGGAGGATAGTGGGGATCCCATTGTCTCTGGGACATTCTTCTGTGCCTTCAAGAGAATTCTCTCCCTCTCCTCTGTAGTAAAGAGAACCTGCAAAAGCTGTTGGCAATCATCCCAGGTGGGTTGGTGAGAAAACATCAGGGATTCCACCAAACCTGTAAGACTAGCAGGGTTTTCAGAGAAAGACGGGTGGTTAGTTTTTTAATTATATAAATTAGCCGAGGAGAAAGGCCAATATTGTAAGGGTTGAAAAGCTGGTGGGTCCACAGGGACCCGACCATTCGGAGGGGTAGAGCCACAGTGGAATTGGGTCCCTCTGGACTCAACCCTCTCTGGCTCCGAGTGCCAGTTGCTGGCCCTCCCCCCCTCTGCTCCTTGTAGTTCCAGGCTCGGCCAGAGCCCGGGCTGGTGTGGGGACGCCTGGGGTGGCTGGGGGAAAGTGGGTGGCCATGGCAGGCTCCACCACTCGGGTGGCTCCTCCATCTCGGGATAGATATTAGGCGGAGCCGAAGGTGTTGTTTCCGAAGCTGGCTTTTGTTTTGATTTAGGCTCTGTGCCACGGAGAGCCAGGGCTTGGGAGCCTGGCTTCCTTTCTCTCACCCAAGGTTTTACCCATGGGGGTGGGTTCTGGACCAGGTCTTGCCAAACAGTAATGTATGGCTGTTGATCGGGATGAGACCCTGGTCCTTCCTTAAAGACAATAGTTTTTACCTCAAAAATAATGGTCCAGTCAAAAGTCCCTTCGGGTGGCCACTCCGAAGCACAAAAAGTCTGTCACAGTCTCTTTTTAACCTCAACTGTCAAATTATGAGTCCTAGTTCTAACTTTAGTCCAATGATCCAGTGTCAAACTTAGAGGAGTCGTTACAGTCTGTCCCATTGTCACAAGTAACATAAAACACAAACATAAGATACATAGAAAAACACTACGAAAAATCCTTTTTACTCTCAAATGCCGGCACCACCCCAGACAAACAGACGGCCGGGAGGTCTCTCGCGTCCCCTCTCTCAAGAGGACCACTGTATCCTCCCCGGCACCCAGA
>CAJQZJ010009840.1:5192490-5234805 GCA_907164525.1 Lophiomys imhausi
ACACACACACACACACACACACACACACACACACACACACACACACACACACAGCCATACAACACATACACACAATGAAGATAAGAAATGGGGGGTAGCAATGATATGATGGAGAAGACTGAAATTATATACTATGGTTTGAACGTCTATTCCCTCCCAACTCATAGTGAAATTTAATTGCCATGGTAACAGTATTAAGAGGTGGGGCCTAGTGAGAGGTGTTTAGGTCCTCAGTGCAGAGCCCTCACAAACAGATTAATGTCCTTGCTGAAAGGACTTCTTGGAATGTATCCATCTCTTCTGCCCTATGAGGGCAGAACAAGAAGGTCTCAAAGGTGTGGGTACCTTGACCTTTGATTTTGCCACCTCCAGAACTGTAAGAATCAAATTTCTGTTCTTTGTCAATGACTCAATCTCAACTATCATGTTATAGCAATGCAAACATATTAAGTTAATTATTTCAATTTCTTTTTTAAATGCATGTTAACCAAAAAAAAAATCAAGATTGGGCCAGTTTGACTCATGACCTTCTAATGATAATCCCTTAAATTACTCTCAATCAAGTTACTTAATTTCTCTGTTATTCCTGAAGTTGTTCTGTGACACCTGGACATTGATATGACTTGCTTCAGCAAGTTTCTGCAGGGCTCAGTCAGTAAAAGCAAGATGTATGGAAACACTGTGCGTAACATATAAAGAGCTGCCAGGCGTGGTGGCTCACGCCTTTAATCCTAGCACTTGGGAAGCAGAGGCATACCAGCCTGGTTCAAGACCAGCCTGGTCTACAAAATGAGTCCAGGACAGCCAGGGCTACACAGAGAAACCCTGTCTCAAAATAAATAAATAAATAAATAAATAAATAAATAAATAAATAAATAAATAGCTATATAAATGCTTTATACTATTTGTAATAACTTTACAATTGACAAACAGATTCTTAAAGAGTAGGCCCCCAGTGTATGAGGTGGCTCTTGGCCCTCATATGACTGCTGAACTGAGGCGGGGGACTGTTATGTAGGGAGGGACACTCCACTCCAGAGGAGTGGGATGGAAGGGATGAGGGTAGAGGGTGGGAGGGCAGGATTGGGAAGGGTCGAAAGAGGACAGTATGATGGAGATGTATCCTGAAGCAATAAATAAATAAATTTAAAAAAAGAGTAGAGGTATTATACAGGAGTTACCTGTCTAATTGGGACTAAGGGTTTGTTCCTCTACTGTGATGATCATTTAAATATGGAGTGGGATAAATGTTGTGTTTCCTGGCTTAAGAGGACTGAGGTTGTGAGATTTGGTCAAGATCTTTAGAGGGTACCCTGAATCAGAGTATCTGAAAGTGATGAGGGATCCAGATGGGCCCAGTAAAGACTTGAGCAGCAACAACTGTTGGGTTCTTACAGTTGCAAGAGAGGCCTCAGCCTCTGCATAGAAAGCTCTGGAACAAGGAAGACCTTGAAATTGTATCAACTGAGACAGGGAAGCTAGACTCTTATGTGTGCACATGGACAAGTCACTGGATTCAGCTGCCTATGAGAAGAGTATAACCTTGGGCATCTAAAACACAGGACTCAGCTATAAGCCATGGTAGCTGATATTCCTGGCAGCTGGGGACTGAGCTCATCCTTCCTGAATAGAAGGGAGTCTGGGCAGTGTGACACCACATCATTGTTGGAGGCTACATGACCTCACCAATACTTATAATAGAAATAATGACAGTGATTGATAATATGATGAATCAGCATTTCCTGGCCGCCTCCTCGGAACAAGTGTTCTGTTAGCAGAACGCGTGTTGGTGATTTCATTTCATCCTCACCCTGGCCTTAACAGACAGTTCTCTCTAAATTGTAAGCTGGAAATCTTAAGGCATAGCTAAAACACCATTCTATCTTTATTTCTGCTCTCAAAAACATTTTGGAATTTTAAGAAGGTGCATTAGACTCCAAAGCTTGAGAGAATAGCCTTTCAAAAAATGTTCATATTTGCCCAAAATCTGCCATGTCATGATAGGCTCTACACAGATGATCAAGGAGAACACCATTTGCTGTGTAGGATTTCATGCTCCCCTTTCCCAGGTGAGGAATCCAGGCGAATAAATTTTCAGGGCATTATAAAACATGATCTAGATTGCATTCAGACCCAGACCATCTGATGCCAAAGTCCCTGTCCACCCCTGATAGCCACACTTCCTCTTCTAAGATGACTAAATTCCAGATTTAAAGACTGAGGCTGTGTACAGTACATCCTAACAATACCAGGAGCTCAAAGGGGATTATGGGAATATGAAAAATGACAACAGCGATGTTTTCTCATTTTCAGTCCCAACACTGGTGAGGAGGAGGCACCATGGGCTACATGAGACTCTATCAAGGAGGGAAAAAACTGAAGGACAGAGATCTAAGAGAGGAAAGTCACTGCAGGTTACATGTGCTCTTGCACTATGAACAGTCAGAACCACTGGTCTAGAGGTTTGAAGGAAACCAAGAGGACAAAAATATCATCCTCAAAACACCCAAGTAAAGCAGCAAAAGGAAAGCTACAAGCAGCTACGGTTTCCTTCATTTATCATCATCACCATCCTTGAACATTCATCTCAGAGGAGAGGAATCTAAATCTCTCAAGCCATTTAACAAATAGAGTTACATTCGACTCCATATGAAAAGTGCATGGAAGCCCTAAGACCTGGGTTTCTAGGAGCCAAAGATCCCCAGATTCGGTGTTACCAATGTTATCAAAGTCACTTAGAGGATTTACAGAACTGAAGTCCACCTAGATATCTCCAAGATAACCTACACATGAGTCATCCTCTGACAAAAGATGGCAAAGAATGAAGAGATAACAGTTTATTTTAAGACAGCCTCTAAGGGTTTTCGAAAAGTCTTCAGGCCAGCTGACATGCCTGATCTGTCTAGGAGGGACCGCTTATCTCTCGTTTCCTGTGATTCTTACCTTGATGTATTATAGATTCAGGGTTTTATTTTTAAAGCTTTCCAAAGAAAACAGTTTCACTGCTGGCTCACAACTCTATGATCTCAGAACTGCTCCTTAATTCCTTAATTATTTGCATCTGTAAGTGAAAATAATAAAAGCAGTATTTAGGAATGTGCCTATAAAATGAACAAGAGCCTTCTCACCCTTTCCCTTCCCCCTTCTTCATTTCTCTCAAACAAACAAATCTAAACATAGTGAACATAAGAGAAAGGAGAAATAGGTGCATAAACCACAATGAAGCATAGAGAAATCATATCACTCAAGTTATACCCACATCAATAAGCCCTGGGAATCTTAAAACTTTATTTCAACAAATATCAATCAAGAACCTAGTAGATAATGATCCATGGGATGTTAAGACTGAAAAGTGACACCAGCCAGGCTCCCAGGGCGCTCAGGCAAGAACTGATACTTAATGCTTATGTCCTTTTTACGCATTCAATGGAACTTTGTATCAGATCTTTCATGTACACATTCCCCCCAGAGAGTTATATATTACCATCTTATTATTGTTCAGAAAAACCAAGTGAAATAGATTTTAAAATTTTTATTTTGATCTTACAGTCAATACAATATTGAAAAAAAGGCATTTGTGACAGGGAGTATAAGTGTGGATAATGGCGAGAGCTTAAGTACAATCAAAGTACTTCTCTTTGCACAAAGCTGTCCTAATGAAGCCCACTGTGTTATACAGTTAATATATATATATATATATTTTAAAGAGCCACCTGGTCCAGGAAGTCTAACCAATTTAGCAAATGTGGTTAAGTATTCAGTTGGAAGAATCCCTCCTGAGACTAGATTCAACACTGTAGTAGACCCGTAGAAAGCACCTCACCACGGTAGGGTCTCAAGTAGCCCAGGATGGCCTTGGACTTTTGATTTTCCTTCCTTCACCTCCCAAGTGCTGGGATTACAGGTGTGCCCCCACAAAATCTGGTTTTATGTAGTATTGGGGGTAAACCCAGGGCTTCTTTCATGCTATCCAAACACTCCACTAACTGAACTACATTCTCAACCCCATTTCACCTTCATTTGTGAGAGAAAAAAAAAACACTCATTTGCTTGTTCCTAGAAGGGCCTTCTATGTTTGGTCTGGAGCAAACTTTTGCTGAAGCAAAAGTCAATGATTACTCCAACCATAGGTCCCATTGAGAATTTGAGGAAATTATGTTCTTGTAGCTCTCAAATGATAAGGAAAAAACCAATTAAAGCACAATTCATTATTGCATTCTAAATATGGGCCACGTTGGGTCCCCTGAAGCCTATTAACCTATTAGCTGCCTATACTAGAAGTTTTCTGTCACATAGTCTTCAGGTAAGTTAGTCTACAGTGGAAGTCCAGAAGTGAAATAACACAGCTAGGATCATATTATAAATTCGGTAAGTAGGAAAAAGTCTGTATATGCTGGTAGATATGAGAGGCAAGGCAAATAAAAGCAGGTTTTCATATGTCTATGCAAAAGCCTGAATGTAAGAAAATGAGAAAGAGGGAAAGAAGAGAAAGAAAGAAAAGTGGGGGAAAGGGAAAGAAAATGGGAGAAAGAAAAAAACAAAAGAGAGAAAAAAACCATATACTGAGTGCCACATGTCTTGTTGCTCTAGATGCTTGATACCATCTGAATTAGTTACTTTTCTATAGATGTGATGAAGCACCATGACCAAAGCAACTTACAGAAGAAAGGTTTTCTTTGGGCTTACAGTTCCAGAGGACTGAAGTCCATGATGGCAGAGCAGAGGCAACAAACATCAAACATAGCAGGAAGAGCAGAAGCTGGGGGCGTTTGCTCTGCAAGTGAAAAATAGAAATAGGAGACTGAGAATGTCACATGACTTTGAAAGCTCAAACTCCTCCCACAAAGATATAGTTCCTACAGTCAGGTCATACCTTCTAAACAACCAACAGAGGACCAAGTATTCAAACATCTGAGCCTGTTGGGATATATTCTCATTCAAACCACCACACCATCTCTATTATTACAACTATATTATAGTAGTTAAACCTTCTGAGGTTAAGTAATTTCCCACAGCATAAACTAGGAAACAATTGGGCTCAATAATCTCTTTAATTCTCAACTTGGCCAGCCAGTGGCAGAGATTATTAAAGCAAGTTCTAGAGAACTTGAAGTGTCCTTCTTCTACACAGATGAGTCTAATTCTCAGACATCTCAACTGCCTTGCCCCACCCTACTCTGATTGTTCTTTATAACAAAAATAAGATGGAAGAATTCTCTTTGAGATTGTGGTGGTTTAAATGTAAAATACCTCCCACCCCCCATAGACTCATATTTCTGAGTACTTGGTCCCAAGATAACAGTGTTGTATTGGAAGGTTAGAAGATGGAGCCTCACTGAGGAAGAGGCTTATGGCAGGGGACACAACCTTAAAGTTTGATTGATTCAGCCCCACTTCCTCCATTCTGCTTCCTGACTGCAGGCACTATGTGACTAGACTCTTTACTCTCCTATGGCCTTGCCTTCCTATTATGGCAGGCTGTATCTCCTCAAACCATAGCCAAAGTAAACCATTCCTCTAATAAGTTACATCATGTCATGGGTCTGATCACAGCAGTGAAAACAAGACAGATAATATAGGACTCATTGATCCAAAGAAAATGGTATTGTCAGGCTGTCTCCTAGGACCTGAACAGTTTGGCCCTAGGAGCTGAACTTCAGGGTGAAACTAGGCCACTGGTTTGCTGCAAAAAAGGACACATTATCAAGGGCCCAAAATTTTACCTCCAACTTTGGCTCATTCACCTAGGAAATATGTATAGAACATTCTTTGTTAGGTAGATGCTGCATGCTGATGGAAAGGACAGGGTGTGTCCTGATAGCCATTACCACCTAGCAAAAGTGCCAATATAGCTACACTGAGGGCGGTGCTACAAGAGAACAAAGAATAGTGGGTGGTAAGTAATTGGTTGAGTGAAGAACGGTATGCATCACTTAAGATAGATCGAGGAAGCTTCTATGAATAGAGCAAAAATTGTTTGACATAAGAAAGCTGCTGTGTGTTAGCATTATAATAAGAGAATGTATGGACAGGAATTTGAGGTCCTGCCAAGCTCTCCAAACTGAATCTGTGAGCACTAAACTTTTCCCCTCTGAGCACACAGCAGAGTAAACTTGGTTTCCAAGACTCTCTTGCAGACAAGGAATGTCAGTTCAGAGTATGTGTCATGATCACTATAAATGGAGAAAGGAAAAATAGAATGAGAATTTCTTTAAAAATGTATTCATGGACTCTGCCTAGTACTCAAAGCAGCATTCAGAGAGGAGAAATCAGCTGATTTGGACTCTAAATGATGAATAGGAGTTCTCTACATGGCGAAGGACAGGAAGAGCGATTCAAGTAGAGAAAAATAGCACATGCAGTGGACCAAAAATACATATCCTTTAAACATCAGGGGACCAATGAAGAGCTGTATCATCTAGACCACAGAGCTTTAATCTCCATAATGATACTGTAAGCACCTAGGAAGCCAGAGACGCTGTTGGTTTCTTTTGCATCTTTCTGTGCCCATGATAAGAAGAAAGGAAGAAAAATGAAGAGATGGAGAAAGAGAGATGGGAAATGATATAGTACATATGACTGCAGGCAATCCACTCATCCTCAGTCACACAGGGATGGTCTCAGTGCTAGGAGAGAACACTCAGGGTTCATTTGCGTTTGATTTATCCCATCTCTATATTCACCTCACACCATCTGACAGATGTTTTAGCCCATTTCACTCATCATTGGAAGCATGATCTGGCCTGAAATGCAAGCTGTAAATAGTGTGCATTACATAATAAAGTTGAATTTAATGCATAGCATGTTTTATGAAGACTACAACATTTATTGTATATTTTAAGTTGTCATTGATTTTTATTAAAGGGGGCACTTTTATTATTAAGTACACTATGCCAGAAAAAAATCTCCCCCATAAACCCCAAAAGAAAATTTAGGTTTGTTCTCTCTAAGAGGTGTGGAAACCCAAGCACAATTTGGCTGGCCTGGATTATGCTTCCCTGGTGGCATCCCTCACCCACACACCTCTCACATGAATGATCAGAAACGGAGACAGATAGAGTTCACTTGGAACAGAGTGAATGCCAAGGAAATAAATAGAATTTGTGATACTGTGTTTCAGCTCTCACCATAAAAACTAATGAACAAATGACTTCAGCTGCATGTCAGCTAATATGTCATGAGCATGAGAGACAGTCTTTTGATACTGGAATTGTATTTCTACTTCACTCTTCATCTCCATGAGCAGTCTACACCTGGGAATCTCTTACTAATGCAGATGGTCTTCATAACTACCATTTGGCTTGTCTTTTGGCATACTCTTCCTTCCAGTCTCTTCCCTGTCCTTTTCCTGGACACATGAAACCTTTCCTGGAAGATCTAAACATTGGCCCAGGTTCTTTAATATATGCCTGTACTCAAGAAGCTGAAGTTGGAGGGTCTTGAATTTGTGGCTAGCCTGGGATACATAAGGATATCCAGTTTTGTTGTTGGTGGTGGTGTTGGTGGTGGTGGTGGTGGTGGTGTTTTTAAGAGAGAGATAAATGAATATTTAGTACAGTTTAATATGGTAGCCACAGGCATATGTGGCTATTCAAATTTAATTAAAAAAATAACGCTTTGTATGTTGTCAGAAGGCCAAATTTGCTTCAGGAGAAGTACTACCTAGCCCCCCCACCCCACCCCCAAAAAAAGAGGGCAATTGTCCTAGGGTTGGGATTGGGGCAGGGCTCTGTTCTTATCGTTCCAGGAGAATCGAAGCGACCATTAGGGGAGCCCGGGGACGGCTGGACAGCGGAAACCTCAGCAGAGAGCAGAATCAGGCACCAAGGAGGACGAGTGACCCAGTTGATTCTGCCTGGCAGACTTCCTCAATAGCTGTCTCCATCGGGGGCCTGCAACCACCACAGCAATCCAATGTCACTGGGACCGTTCAGCTCTACACAATGCCCCGGCAGGAACCTCAGTGAAGCCTGCAAGATCAGCTTCTGCCTACAAACCCCTTAGGTCATCTAAACAGCTGAGAACAGAAGGACTGAACATAAAAGGAGTGTACTAACATTTTTAACCATTTTTTCCATTTGGGTTCGGGCCCCAAACAGGTCTACTACGACCCAAATCAGCAGGAAGTCACTTTAAGAGAGCGACATCCCATGCCCAGAGGGTGGGGAGGGTGTTTCTCCGCCCTTCTTTTTGGTTATTTGAAGGATAACTGAAAACTTTGATATTTAGGGGAAGAGACTACAAGCTGATAAATGGTCTTGTCTTAATGGGTTTTGGAGGTTAGCCCCAGGGACTTCCTACTTTTCCTTTTCTGTATCCTTCTTCCTCTCCTATGTAGGAGTGCATGGGCTTGAGAAAAATGAGATATAGACATAGCACAGGAAGGTCCAAGAAGAAGGGGCAGATTATTGAATATGCCCTTATACCTTTGTATATTGATACAAAATTAGTAGTTTATTTTGCTAAAGTGGTGTTGACCATTGTTTATTGTGCAAAAATAAGATTGTATTGGATTACATCGGTATTGATCTTTGTATATTGATACAAAGTTAAGATTATAGTTGGCCACAATGGTATTGACCCTTGCATATGGACGTAATATTAAGATTGTATTGGGCTACATAGGCATTGATCTTTGTATATTGATACATAATTAAGAGTATATTTAACCACAACTGAATAGATCTTTGTATATTGATACAAATTTAAAGGTAACGCTTCCTAATGGTATCATACCTAGAGATACTTAAAAATAAAATGTGAAGCTCTGACCTCTTGATACAAACCATCTAAAACGGTCTAGGATAGCTAAGTAAAACAAACTCCTAGTCATGCAAACATGTCACTTTGTTAGCTACTATGACAGTCTATCACAGATATTCTCTAAACTACTCAGTAATCAAGTTCTTAAGAGACAAGCAACATTTGCTTATCTAAATACAAGAGATGGATAGGGCATCTTCAAAAACCCAAGAGATCTGCAGAATATGGCATTCAAAGATGTTATCTTAAATCAAGATTTTTTTTTGATATCGAGACATATCAGCGCCTGACAGCACCCCCTATTCTACTCCAAGTAGAAGATAAGCATCGAAGAACCTCCACTGTAAGATGGTTGAATTAGTGGCAAGCCTATCTCTTGGCATGAAAAAAACCCCTTGCACCAACTGCAGACAGACTGCTGTCCAAAAAGGACAAAACTTGGTAGCAGGGAAGTCGACAGCCTAACTCTGCCAAGACAGGGTAGGTAAGTCCTTCATAATCCCTGCTCTACAACAAATGTCTGTCATAGAAACAGGACCCAAAGGCTGAAGACTGATGCAGGAATGTATGGAGAGAAAATGGGAACTGTCCAGGCAGTCATTGGTATGTCCTTTCTTAGTTTTGGAAGCTGCAGGCCCTGCACTTCCTATATAAGCAAATATATTTATCCCTCTCAGGTCTCTGAGGTGGTTGAAGAATAGACAGCTAGAGTCTCATAGTTAAATTTTGAGTTGTTTAGGAATCAAGAGGGTGTTATAGATCTAAGAAGATACTCTTAAAAGTGTGTTGCAAGTTAGTATTAATGTTGAGTCACATATAGACCTTTAAACTCATGGAGTTGGTTAGATAGTAGAATGTTAAAGTTAGGGGCCAAATATGTATAAACTGGACATTGGGAAGGTATACTGGGCCATTTAACTCTCATAAATGTGGCATATTTATATCTGTTGTTTTGTATAATACTTACTGTTATAAGAGAAGGAACCATCTGTTGGACTGAAAGGGGAAACTTCTGGGGGGAAGAGGGTGGAAGGGCGTGATAGGAAGGGGGAATAGGGAGGGGTTTGTTACTGAGATGTAACTTGAAGAAAAAAAAATAAAGTATTTAAAAAAAAATCCAATTCCTCAAGTGAGACATCCATGTTTCAAATGCTCAAGAGACATACATCTTTTCAGTCTACTGTACCAAGACACCCATGTCTGCAGTCTACTATATCATGAAACACACATGTCTGCATGCAATTTACTATATCAAGAGACCCACATGCCTGCAGTCTACTGTATTGGACAATGGGACCATTTCCATCTTTCCACAAAATTATATTACTATCAACTATATTACTATAGACCATAGACTCCTTCCAGAACTTAGGAATAATCAGACATACTTATTGTACTATACCAGTTCATCTTTCTTGCCTCAGGTTGGAATTTCTCTAGCCTCTTTCCCTGAATCTAGCCTTTTTCCAGCTTCCAGATTGCAAATCCCAACCCCCATTCCATTCTTGCCTGCGCTGGCTGCTACTTTCCTTTTCACTCAAGTATGGGTGTGGCTTTTGCTTCCTAGGTGCCAGTGATGATGCAAAAGCAAAGAAGACTCCATCCCTCATCCTCAAGGACATCACAATCAATCAAGCAATGAACACTAATTACAACACTTGGTTGTTGAATAAGAATTCACAAGTCAAATCATTTTATCGCTTAAGCACCTTCAATAGGGCAATATTTCCCAATGGAAATGTTTAAAATATTTGCTGTAAATTATTTGATATATGTATACAATTCCAGGGACTAATCTTTCTATGCTTTCAGACTTGAGGGATAATAAAGTACATCTTATATTCTTCCCTATCCTGTAAGATTAACATCACTCATTTTAAACTCTTACAAGTCAATGCTCTTGAGAAATGCGTCTGCCTTCTTATAAACAATTTGATGACAAAGAGCATAATTTGGAATAAAGAGGTGTGAAGTTCTTCCTATAAAGGCCTCAGGGCATTAGGGCAAGCTAAATGCTTATGCCACTTTGTGAAAATATTTTATGTCAGGTGAGCCTAGAAGGTATTTTGAGTTGTAAATCTCTGTTTTTCATTTATACCTGAGTGAGCTACACTCACCCAACTGCCAAACCATATCCTAGCAAAGAAAAAGATAGAGAAAGAAGCAAGACCACTCAGGCCAACAAGTGAAAGGTACTTCTTAACAC
Source organism: Lophiomys imhausi (assembly GCA_907164525.1). Classification (NCBI taxonomy): domain Eukaryota; kingdom Metazoa; phylum Chordata; class Mammalia; order Rodentia; family Muridae; genus Lophiomys; species Lophiomys imhausi. The sequence continues at coordinate 5,203,460 of CAJQZJ010009840.1, forward strand.
ATTCTTTGCTATGATGACAGTACTGACAGTTACCATTATATGTCTGTGTAGATACTGGCTCTGTTTGGCATGAAGAATGACAGTAGCCTCCTTTCTGTTAGTTACCACCTCAATAAAACCAGGATTTGTTGGCTCCAGGCCCATTCATTAATCTGCATCAAATCTGTATTTTGCCCACCTCAGGAGAATCAAGAATTTCCTATCTCTTCTAAGTCTATAAAATGAATGCCTCCAATGGATGCATCCCGCTAGGGAGCAGTATCTAGAAATATCTTGATAGGAAGTCATATGCTTCAAGCCACTTGATCAGACAAGATCATGAAATCCCACTGGGTCCCTGCCCAGTTCATCCTGGAATGGATTATGAGACCCTTGCAGCATCCTTTGCATCAGCTTGGAACTTTCTCGTGCACCTATTCTGTTTTCACTTAGATTTAGATGTCTTTTTACAACACCCTACCCAATGGATAAAAACCCAAAGGACCAATGGCCAGCTTGCAATGGGCCATGACAATAGCAAACCTCATAGTTGTTAAAAATCGGCCCACTCCCACCACCTGAAAATTAGACAGCTTGGGTTTGAGCCATGAGTCCATTAACCACTGTGGAATATATTTATCCCCTGACTCTAAAACCTTCTATTTTTTTTTCATTAGTTAATTGGAGACATTGTACTACCCAATCTATAAGGCTATTGGGAGGATTAAATAAGAAAAACCAGACAATAATCCCAACATTTAGCACAGTGCCTGGTTCCTACTCCATATTTAAATTCGTTGCTTTTTTTTCAGACTAGACTTCCTTATTCTGCTAGACTTGGCAACAGAAACCAGGTAAGCAAGGCAGTGGAGGGCAGGGACTTTCTGTGTCAATTTTTACCTTCTTCAAGAGGAGCTATTGACGTCTGATTCACTTTCCAGAAAGAACTGACATTCACTAAGTCTCAAGGAAACAAAGACAGCTGACATAGACTCTGATGCCTGCTTTTTGATCACTCCCCCCTAAGGGAACTCAGTGAAAGAGGATGTGCTCAGCCATTATGCAACTCCATGTGCTGATGTGCTGGGGTGGGATGGTACCTGGTGGGAACTCCCCTTTTCTGAGGAGAAGGAGGGGGCATAGAGGGAAGAGGGAGGGAGGGTGGGACCCTGAGGAGGGGAGGGAGGAGGCTACAGCCAAGATGTAAAATGAGTAAATAAATAAACTTATATAATAAAGAAAGAATACTAAGATGGGATAATGAGCTGGCAAACAAAGCTCCCTGCCTTATAGCAACTGTCGCCTGAAATGAGGGTCCTTATGCTTTTACCCCCAGACTCAATCTTTTCAGTTTCTCCGTGGGATGACCTGTACTGAAGAACCCTTCTCACCACTATCCTTTCATCATATTGAGGAGTAGAAGAGACATGGTCTCTCAGGATGCTAAGGAGGGAATCTCCTCTTCCAAGTAAAGAACTTTTCTCTATCACTCGCAGTTTGGGTACAATATGGGTTACTTTTTGTCAGCTTGACATAAGCTAGAGTCATCTGGGAAGAATGAGCCTCAACTGAGGAATTCCCTCCATCACAGTGCTCCCTGAGTCTGTCTTCAGGGGCTTTTTCTTCATTGATTTGCTGATTGATATGGAAGGACCCAGAGCCATCTCTGAATGGTAGCTGAGTGAGCCTGGAGCCACAAGCCAGCAACAGCTTCCTTCCATGATCTTTGCTCCAGTTTCTGCCTTGAGTTTTCCTGTACTGGCTTCTGTCAATGATGGGAGTGTAACTTGTAAGCCAAAAACCCTCTTCCACCCTGAGTTTTTCTTCCTTTGCTTTTTGTCATGGTGTTTGTTAGAGCAACAGAAACCAAACCAAAACAGGTATCTCTGAAGCACTGTGAAATGGAATAAATAAATAAATAATGCTGTGATAAGAACTTAATGAGATCTTTATACCAATGACATGTCCCTGCCACTTTCCTATGCAGGACCTTTAAGACAAACAAAAGTTACCAGTTGACCATAGTCAAAACCCAAAACCCTTCCCTGGAAAACAAACACCCCATAGTTATTAGTGAGAATAGAATGCCTGGCCACAGAAACTGACCCAGAAACTCTGAATGACCAAAAGTCTAGGGAAGTTCTGAGTATGCTAGGAAGAACTAACTATCCATGCCTTCTGTTTGATGCTGGGATCCACTCCCGATCACATTCATTCCCCTGGCTTTGCTGACCATCAAGATGCTTTGATGCTGAGGCAACTATATTAAATCTGTGCCCTGCTGTCCTCCTCTGAGTTGGTTGTCACTTTTTTTCCAAACAGGACCCTGATACAATGGGGACAGGAGGAAGTTAGTATCTGAGGAGTGACTTGAAGCTAAAGCCCAAATTCCTTAGATTGCATCCGAACACACTCACCAGTAGTAGGGCCCAAGCTCCCTTTCCCAGGCACATTCTGTTCTCTGTCCCTGTCCTCACAGACTGATTAGAAACCTCCCTATCTATGGGGCCCAAGCTCTCTATCTAGAACAGAAGAACAGTGTTTAACTATTGCATGGCCGCTGATGTATAGGTCTGACTTAAAGATTCGGAAACCCTGAAGGTTTATACACAAGTACAGTGACTGCTGATGAGACTGAAACTGAATTTGACGTTTGCCTTATTTTTAAATTCAGAGCCCAGATAGTCAACCATGTTCTCTAATCCAGGCTACTATATTAGGTGTCAGACACATTCTATGCTCCTCTGACATTCTTGTGCAGAAATATGCCCTTCCCATTGGGACACACACACTAGTCCCTTCTAGCTCCAAACCAGTAAGTCCAACTCATAATCTGTCATCTTATACTAGACCAATATGCTAGAAAGAGGGATAGAGTCACTGGAGGCAAAGAAACTCATCTATATCCCATCTGGACCACCCTTCCACCAGGACTTGGCTTCCAACCACATGTCCAGATGAGCACCAGAACTCACACTCAGAGAGAAGATAGGATTTGCCATCCTGTTTCAAATGCCTTGCTGATTGTGTTTATTGTCCCATTAATTATCTTTCTGTATCTTTTAACAGTCTCAGTCCTGGAAGAAAGCTGCAGACAATGATTCCAATGTGACTTTCAAAGGTGATAGAAATTACAAAGATGACCAGCCCTGGAAAGCATCAGGCAGCATAACGAGGTTCTAATGTAAAGCACAAAGCAATTAGCAGGGAGATTTACCTCCCTGTCTTAAAAGCATTTTTATTACTTAATCAATCACAAGCAATTTCTAAACAAGCATGGGATTTTACAAGGAACTATAAATCTCTTTCGTTTACTTCCAGGAGAAAGAACAAGAAAATAGACGTGACATTCCAGAAGGGACATTTTATCCATTAAAACAAAAATTGAACCCAAGTCACTTGGGGTGGGGTGGAGTGATCAGGAGATAGCCCTAGGGTTGTAGAGGGCCCACAAAAAAGAAGACAGAAAGCACAGTAGGGGTGTTTGGTCATGGCAATGAACCCAAGTTCAGTTTCATCATTCCCCACATGTGTAGATAGAAGAAGAGTAAGGAACACAGTGTGAAAGATCTCCCAGAGGGAGCCAGGCAGGCTTTGAGGTTATTTTTGCCTTTCATTTCATGGCAGGGCTTCCATGCTATAGTCTGTCTCCAGGCCTAAATCCCCTCACCTGTAAGTTGAGAGAATCCAAGTTAGACTACATACAAATGATTCTGAGCCATAAGAGGATATCAAAGCCACCAGGGGAGCATGTTAGAAAACACCGCTGCCAAGTTCCTTCCCAGACCAATTAAATTATATGATCCAGGGCCCTGCTGAATGCTCTTTAATCTCATCTAATCCCAGCTCGAATACTCAAGCAGGGCATTATTTTGGAAATGAACTGTCTGAAGTCCTCACAGCTGCAAAGTTATCAGTTGATGATGGAGACCTACATTCTCCCTTCGTTCACATATTCTTTCCTTCCTCTGCTCAGCAGGCTTTCCCTAAGCTCTTCTGTGGTCTGCATCTTAGGCTGGGTCTGTGAGTATACATCTCATGGCTTCACCATGCTTCCATGAGAACCCCCCCCCCATTAACGCCCATTTGTACCAGAATAGTACTGTCTGAAGGCCTCAGATAACAGGTGCTGGGGTAAGGAATGGCTATACTGTGATAAACCAGTGACACTTTTCAGCTCTATGGTCTTATGATTGGTTGGACCTCAGACCCTCTTTAAAGACTGGTACAGAATAATAATTCTTTCCTTGCATGATTGTGCTAGCACATTCTGGGTAGAGAGATGACCATAATCTAGTCCTGGCCTCTGACTAACTCTACCCTCAGCAGTTACCTCTATGTTGATGAGCTTACTCTTCACTATGACCAGATACTTGACAGAAACAAGGGAGAAAAGACTTATATGGGCTATACCTTCTGAGGGTTTAGTTCATGACCACTTGGATCCATGTACATGGACACATGGTGGTAGCAGAAGTATGAGGTAGCAGAGAGCTATTCACATCATGACTGATCAGGAAGCAGGAAGCATGACAGGAAGTGGCCAGGGATCATATTCCCCAAGGACCCACCTCAAAGCTAGGCAATACTTTCCAGCTGCAGGAAAGGTATTCAAAACATGAGCCTGTGAGAAATATTTCATACTCAAGCCAAAACAAAGCAGTGATGAAATAATGGTAGATCTGCCTTAAGCCTTTTCTTGTGTCCAAGGTAGACTTGCCCCTAAAGTCAATACTTAAAAACTCACATCTAGGGGCTGGAGAGATGGCTCAGTGGTTAAGAGGACTATCTGCTTTTCCAGAAGACCCAGTTTCAATTCCCAAGATGAACGTGGCAGCTCACAGCTATCTGTAACTTCAGTTCCAGGATATCCAACACCCTCACACAGACATACATACAGGCAAATATCAATGCACATAAAATAATAAAATAAATCATTTTTAAAAACAACAATTCACATCCGAGTTCCCTAGAGCAGTGACCTGCAGCAAGCTCATGCTAAATCCATCCCTTCTATGTCCCTCTGTCCTTCCCTTTAACAGAGAATGGCATCTACCTACTATATTTTACCCAATGTATTCCTGGTTCTAATCTCTCTCTCTCTCACACACATACACACACACACACACACACACACACACACACACACATGCACACAGAGAGAGAGACACACACACACACACACATTCATTGAAACAGCCATATTACTTGATATTTTAGTAGCCACTACTATTCATGGCACTTCCACTTGACATAGAAGTAACCATTTTTCGTTCCTTCTTGATCCTGGGTAGGAGACTTGAGGTGCAGCATCAAGTGCATACCATTCACTAAACAATTCTGCAACCCTTGAAAAGGCCACTTGTCAGGGCATGAATTTTAGTGCAGACCTCTCCCAAAGCCAAAGATAAGCAAGGCTTATCACACAGGATCAGATAGTAAAGGCTGTAAGCTTGGCCCCCATTTGGTCACTACCATAGTTGTTTTCCACTAAGACCTTACCCACAAAAGCAGGCTGCAGGGCAGGCCTTTCTAAAGTTCTGTTATGTAGTCTTGGCTCAGCAACTAAACTGTACAAGGTGGGCTTACTTTTCTCAATTCAACCATGGTCCTGCCACACCTAGAGACAAAGGCCTATAAATCCAGACACTTGGAGAAGGGGGTTATCAAGAGGATCAAATGTTCAAGGCCTACCTGGACTACAGAGTGAGTTCGATGTCACAAAAGGACTAAGAATATAGTTCAGAGATAAAGCACATAACCAGTAGGCTAAAGCCCTTGAGTACAATTCCCAGTACTACAAAGGCAGGGGAACGGTCCCTTTAAATTATTAATTTGTAGCAAACATACTATCTCTATAACCCTTTATCTAATCACTTCACTCCCAGGAATTTATTTTAATGACCAATGGTATTTAAGAATTTTATATTTTGTATCTACCTGATGTCCACTATGATTTCTTTGAGGCATATTTTTATCTGTTTTGTATCTGAATAAAGAGACAAAGTAGGATATTAAGTTGCTCACACACACACACGAACACACCACACACAGAGACACACATACACAGACATCCACACACACACACACACACACACACACACTCACAGACACATACCATCGAGACACAGCTAAAAAGTGACAAAGTAGAAGATGGCAGTGACCAGTGTGCATGGTATCTGAGTAGCTGGAACATGAGCTTAGCCACTGTGGAGCTATTGTGAGGTTAAGACGCCCAATGCAAAACACAGACTGCATCTGTGTTTCCCAGCCAAACACTGGTACTAGCAAACTTCCTGAAAAGGGCTCCTGGACTTCAGGGACAGCCAGCTGCTGTTCCTCGGCCTGCCATTCCTGGAAGGGCTGCCAGACCTAGTGACACACAGATTCAGCATCTGGTCCATGAATCTACCCGACTTCCTGAGGTGAGCTGTTGAGACCAAGAAGATATGCATGGTGGAACAGTGAGCTACCAGGAGGAAGGAGGAGTGCTCAGGTGGAACAACCAGCCACCAATACTCTCAGTACTGCCCACCATCTGGGGAAGGGCTACTGTGCCCAAATGAAACACAGACTCTGCCTCCAATCCATGAACATACCAGACTTCCAGAGGTCTCCAAAGCCTGCTGTCTTGGAAAGAGCTCCCAGGGCAGAGTGACACACAGATTTGGCCTCTAGTCCACAAATCTATCAGACTTCAAGAAGTGCATTGCTGTGACTAAGAACTTCAAGACCATCCAGGTTAGAGAGCCCCACACCAATCCTCTGCCTGTGGATCCAATTGAGACAGATCCAACAGAGATGACTTAGTCTGAGCAGAGCCTGTCAGTACAGGCTATTCCCAGAAATGAAGCCTCCAGCCCTACCCAGCACCCCAAAGAGGGCTGCCACTCCCAGAAGCATCTAGCCTCTGGCCCAGGGCTCTACTGGCATACCAGAGAAGTTCAGTGGGCAACAGGAACAACCACTCAACACCAGGGACAACCAGAAGGCTAGAGGTCAGTGAAATAACACCAGCAACAAAACCCAGGGCTATATAACACCACAAGAACCTAAATATCCTAGAGCAGTAAGCCCTATCTATCACATCTAAAGCACAAGAAAACAACCTTAGCTCTGATATTATGAAATGATAGAGACCTTAAAAGAAGAAAATAAATCCCTCAAGGAAATGCAAGAAAATATAATCAAACAGGTGAAGGAAAAATTAAAAGAAATGCAGGAAATGAATAAATCCCTAAAAGAAATACAAGAAACTACAATCAAATGAGAGAATAAAATGAGTAAAATGATTCAAGACCTGAAAAAGAAAATAGAAGCAATAAAGGAAATTCAAAGCAAAACAATCCAGGAGATGGAAAACCTAGGAAAGAGAACAGGGACCACAGACACAAGGATCACCAACAGAATATAAGAGATGGAAGAGAGAATCTTAAGTATAGAGGATATGTTAGAGGAAATTGATACATCGGTCAAAGAAAGTGCTAAATTTAAAAAGCATCTAACACAAAACATCCAGGAAATTTGTGACACTATGAAAAGACAAAACCTAAGAATAATAGGAATTACAGGAGAGGACTCCAAGCTCAAAGGCTCAGAAAACATATTCAACAAAATCATAGAAGAAAACTTCCATAACCTAAAGAAAGAGATCCCTATAAATGTACAAGAAGCTTACAGAACACCAAATAGACTAGACCAAAAAAGAAATTCTCTCAGTCACATAATAGTCAAAACACTAAATATTCAGAACAAAAAAAAGAATAGTAAAACCCACAAGGGACAAGGGACAAGTAACATATAAAGGCAACCATATTAGAATTACACCAGACTTCTCAACAGATACTTTAAAAGTCAGAAGGGCAGATGTCCTACAGCCTCTAAGAGAACACAGATGGAAGCACACAGTACAATACCCAGTAAAATGTACAATCAACATAGATGGAAAAAACAAGTTATTCCATGACAAAACAAAATGTAAACAGTATCTTGGCAAAAATCCAGACCTACAGAGTATACTAGAAAGAAAACTCCAACTCAAGGAGGTTAACTTCACCCAAGAGAACACAGGTAACAAATAACTTCTCTGTAGCAAAACCAAAAGAAGCAAAGCGCGCGCGCATGCACGCGCGCACACACACACACACACACACACTACCAACACATTTATCAAAACAACAGGAACTAACAATCATTGGTCATTAATATCTCTCAACATCAATGGACTCAATTACTACCAATAAAAAGACATAGACTAACAGAATGGATACAAAAACAGGACCCATCACTCTGCTGCATACAAGAAACACACCTCTGCAACAAAGATAGACATCACATCAAAGTAAAGGGCTAGAAAAAGTTTTCCAAGCAAATAGGCCCAAGAAGCAAGCTGGAGTAGACATTCAAATATCTAATAAAATAGACTTTCAACTTAAATTAATCAAAAGGGATGGGGAAGGATACTTCATCCTCATCAAAGGAAAAAAATCTTCCAAGAGGGTATCTCAATCCTGAACATCTATGCCCCAAATATAAGGACACCAACATTTGTAAAAGAAACATTACTAAAGTTTAAATCACACACTGATACCCACACATTAATACTGGAAGACTTCAACTCCCCACAATCACCTCCAGACAGGTCCTCGAGACAGAAACTAAACAGAGAAATAATGAAACTAACAGATGTTATGAACCAAATGGATCTAATTGATATCTACAGAACTTTCACCCAAGCACAAAAGAATATATCTTCTTCTCAGCACTTCATGGAACCTTCTCCAAAATTATAATCAGTCAAAAAGCAAGCCTCAACTGATACAAGAAAATTAAAATAACCCCTTCCTGGTATTTTATCAGATCACCATGAACTAAAGCTGGACTTCAATAAAAACATAAAAAAACAGAAAGCTTACACACTCAAAGAAAATGAATAATTCATTACTCCATGATCAATGGGTCAGGGAAAAATAAAATAAAGAAATTAAGGACGTCCTAGAATTCTATGAAAATGAAGGCACAACATTCCGAAACTTATGGGACACAATGAAAGCAGTGCTAAGCAAAAATTTCATAGCATTAAGTGCCTTCTAAAGAAATTGAAGAGACCTCATACTAGCAGTTTAAAGGCACATCTGAAAGCTTTAAAACAAAAAGAAGCAAACCTACCTAAAAGTAGATATCAAAAGGAAAAATAATCAAATAATCAGGGCTGAAATCAGTAAGTTAGAAACACAGAGAACAATACTAAGAATCAACAAAACCAAGAGTTGGTTCTTTGAAAAATTTCTACAAGTTAGACAAACCTTTAGTCAAACTAACTAAAAAGCAAAGGGACAATATCCAAGTTAGCAAAATCAGAAATTAATAGGGGACTATTACAACAGACACTTAGAAAATTCAAAGAATCATCAAGTCTTACTTCAAAAGCATGTACTCCACAAAATTGGAAAATCTAAATGAAATTGATGGGTTTCTTGATAGATTCCACTTACCAAAGTTAAACCAAGATCAGGTAAACAATTTAAATAGTCCTATAACAGAAATAGAGGCAGTCATTAAAAGTTCCAACCAAAAGAAGACCGGGGCCACATCACTTCACCAGAGAATTCTACCAGACTTTCAAAGAATTAATACCAATGCTTCTGAAACTATTCCACAAAATAGAAACAGAAGGAACATTGCCAATCTCATTTTAAAAAGCCACAGTCACCCAAATACCTAAACCACACAAAGACCCAAACCAAAAAAAGAGATTTTCAGACCAATCTCACTTATGAACATTGATTCAAAAATATTCAATAAAATACTTGCAAACAAAATCCAAGAACACATAAAAAACCTTGTAACCGAACTTTTAAATTATTATTTAACACTTATTTATTTATTACTAAATTCACTTATAACAAACACCAACAATTTCTTAACTATTAATCCTATGAATTCCTACAACCCCTTTAACCTATCCACTAAACTTATTGATAATTATAACAACTACTTTCATAACCTTTTAGAATGATACAGTCTCTGGGGCAGGTCCTCAGTCATCAGGAACACAGTCTTTGTTGTAGATTCTTTAACGCACTTAGCAGTCCTTTTTCTGGATCTCTCAGATGCAGGTTCGTCAGGGTAAGTTGGTTATTGCAGTCTCACCTTAAATAAGGCTTCATGCTTTCTTCTCTGTGGGAGACCCCAGCCGTCTGCAGGTCAACTTACTTCTTTTGAATCAGGAACTCAGCTGCTCTGCCTTAGTCCTTAAAGCCAGGCACAGTTTCCCCTAGGCCACTGATTGGACAGATCAAACCCCTCCAGGCAAAAGCTGAGCCACAGGGTCCAGTCCTTGGCCTTTTGGTGTCTTGCTCAGGCTTTCTTTGCTCACCGGCTTCTTTCTGCTTCAGGGAGAGAGCTGGCCATCAATGGCCAGCCCTTTTTTCAGCAGGACTCTTGGAGCTCTCTAGCATCAGGGGCCTCTTCTCTTTCTGGGCTCCATGCACTGTCCTTAAATAGGAGGAACTCTGTTTCAGCTTAATTTGGGCTCCGCCCACTTAGCAGCTGAAAACAATGTCAGGCCAGATACTTTGTTTCTTCAAGTCTATTGAGTCTTTCCTGTTTTCCTGACTTCAAACTTGTTTTTCAGTCTATTGAGTCTTTCCTGTTTTTCCTGACTTCAACCTTGTTTTTCAGTCTATTAAGTCTTTCCTGTTTTGCTGACTTCATGCTGATAATGCTCTTCAGGCCCCGAATTAAGAGACAGTATCAGAAACTCCTATATATTTTCTAAATCTAATTTATCTAACCCCTACAAAACATCATCCACCTGAATCAAGTAGGCTTCATCCCAGGGATGAAGAGATGGTTTAACATACAAAAAAAAAAAAATCCATCAGTGTAATCCACCCTATAAACAAACTGAAAGAAAAAAATCACATGATCATCTCATTAGATGCTGAAAAAGCCTTTGACAAAACCCAACACCCCTTCATGATAAAAGTCTTGGAGAGATCATGGATACAAGTTCCATACCTAAAAATAATAAAGGCAATATACAGCAAGCCAAGAGCCAACATCAAATTAAATGGAGAGAAACTCAAAGCAATCCCACTGAAATCATGGACAAGACAAAGCTGCCCACTCTCTCCATACACCTTCAATATAGTACCTGAAGTTCTATCCAGAGCTATAAGACAACTAAGGGAGAGCAAGGTGATACAAATTGGAAGGGAAGAAGTCAACATATCCCTATTGGCAGATGATATGATGGTATTCATAAGTGACCCCCAAATTCTACCAGAGAACTCCTACAACTGATAAACTCCTTCTCCAAAGTGGCTGGATACAAAATTAACTCCAAATAATCAGTAGCCCTTCTTTATACAAAACATAAACAGGCTGAGGAAGAAATTAGGGAAACAACACCCTTCACTATAGCCACAAATAATATAAAATATCTTGGAGTAACTCTAACCAAACAAGTGAAAGACCTATATGACAAGAATTTCAAGACTCTGAGGAAATCAAAAAAGATCTCAGAAGATGGAAAGATCTCCCATGTTCATGGATAGGTAGGATTAACATAATAAAAATGGCCATTCTACCAAAAGCAATCTCGTGAAAGACCTATATGACAAGAATTTCAAGACTCTGAAGAAATCAAAAAAGATCTCAGAAGATGAAAATATCTCCCATGTTCATGGATAGGTAGGATTAACATAATAAAAATGGCCATTCTACCAAAAGCAATCTACAAATTCAATGTAATTCCCATCAAAACACCAACAAAATTCTTTACAGACCTTGAAAGAATTCTCAACTTCATATGGAAAAACTAAAACCCAGAATAGCTAAAACAATTCTCTACAATAAAATAATGCCTCAAAGCATCACCATCCCTGTTTTCTAGCTGTACTATAAAGTAATAATAATAAAAACCGCATGGTATTGGCATAGAAACAGACAGGCTGATCAATGAAATTAAATCAAAGACACAGAAATAAACCCACACGCAGTCACTTGATTTTTGACCCAAAAAAGCCAACACCATACAATGGAAAAAGGAAAGCATCTTCAACAAATGGTACTGGTCTAACTGGATGTGCACATGTAGAAGAATGCAAATAGATCCATATCCATCAACCTGCACAAAACTCAAGTCCAAGTGGTCAAAGACTGCAACATAAACCATAAAAACTAAATACAATAGAAGAGAAAGCGGGGGAAAGCTTTGAACTCATTGGCACAGGAGACATCCTCCTGAACAGAACACCAGTAGCTCAACCTCTAAGAACAACAATCAATAAATGGGCCCTTATAAAACTGAAAATCTTCTGCAAGGCCTAGGGAACTGTCATTACAACAAAACGGCAGCCTACAAATTGGGAAAAGATCTTCACCAACCCCACATCTGACAGAGGGCTAATATCCAAAATATATAAAGAATTCAAGAAAGTAAACACCAACAAACTAAATAATCCAATTTAAAATGGGGAACAGAGCTAAACTGAGAATTCACAAGAGGAATCTCTAATAGCCAAGAGACACTTGAAGAAATGCCCAACATCTCAAGTGCTTTTGGTAGGATGGCCATTTTTATTGTTGATCCTACCTATCCATGAGCATGGGAGATGTTTCCATCTTTGGATGTCCTCTTCAATTTCTTTCTCCAAGGACTTGAAGTTCTTGTCATACAGGTTTTTCACTTGCTTGGATAGAGTTACCCCCAAGAATTTTACATTGTTTGTGGCTATTGTGAAGAGTGTTGTTACCCCTAATTTCTTTCTTAGTCCATTTATCTTCAGTACAAAGAAGGGCTTCTGGTTTTTTTGAATTAATTTTGTGTCCAGCCACATTGCTGAAGGTGCTTATCAGCTGAAAGAGTTCTCTGGTGGAATTTTTGGGGTCACTTATGTATACTATCATATCATCTGTGAATAGAATAATTGAACTTCTTCCTTTGAAATTTATATGTGCTTGATCTCCTTTAGCTGTCTTATTGTTCTATCTAGAACTTCAAGTACTATATTGAAGAGATATGGGGAGAGTGGGCAGCCTTGCCTTGTCCCTGAGTTTAGAGGAAATGCTTCAAGTTTCTCTCCATTTAATTTGATGTTGGCTACTGGCTTGCTGTATATTGCCTTTATTATTTCTAGGTGTGGTCCTTGTATGCCCATTCTCTCCAGGACTTTTAGCATGAAGGGGTATTGGAATTTTGTCAAATGCTTTTTCAGCATCTAGCAAGATGATTTTTTCTTTCAGCTTATTTATATTGTGGATTTTCATATTCTGAACCACCCCTGCATCCCTGGGATGAAACCTACTTAATTATGCTGTATGATACTTTTGATGTGTTCTTGGATTCAGTTTGCAAGTAATTTATTAAGTATATTTGCATCTATGTTCATGAGGGACATTGGTCTGAAGTTCTCTTTCTTAGTTGGGTCTTGTGTGGTTTAGGTATCAGGGTGACTGTGGCTTCATTGAATGAGTTTGCCAGTGTTCCTTCTGCTTCTATTTTGTGGAAGAGTTGGAAGAGTGTTGGTATTAACTCTTCTTTGAAGGTCTGGTAGAATTCTGTGCTGAAACAATCTGGCCCTAGATTTTTGGTTTTGATTTGTTTTGTTTTGTTTTGTTTTGTTGGTTTAATCTATTTACCTCATCTTGATTTAACTTTGGTAGGTAGAATCTATCAAGAAAATTGTCCATTTCTCTTAGGTTTTCAAATTTGGTGGAGTACAGATTTTTGATGTAAGACCTAAAGATTCTCTGGATTTCTTCGATGTCTGTTATTATTTCTCCCTTTTCATTTCTGATTTTTTTTTATTTGGGTATTTTCCTTGTGGCTTTTTGTTAGTTTGGCTAAGGGTTTGTCTATTTTTTTTTCTCAAAGAACCAACTCTTGGTTTTATTGATTCTTTGTATTGTTCATTTTGTTTCTAAGTTGCTGACTTCAGCCCTAAGTTTGATGATTTCCTGCTGTCTGTTTCCCCTGGGAATGTTTGCCTCTTTTTTTTTTTTTAATAGATCTTCCAGTTCTGCTGTTAATATGCTAATATGAGCTGTCACAATTTTCTTTTTGAAGGCACTTAGTGCTATGAACTTTCCTTGTAGCACTGCTTTCATTGTGTTCCATAGGTTTGGGTATGTTGGGTCTTCAATTTCATTAGATTTTAGGAAGTCTTTGATTTCCTTCTTTATTTGTTCTCTGACCCAGTGGTCATTGAATAAAGAGTTGCTCAGTTTCCATGAATATGTAGGCTTTTTGTTATTTCTGTTGTTGTTGAAGTTCAGCTTTAACCCATGTTGGTCTGCTAAGATACAAGGCATTATTTCAATTTTCTTGTATCTGTTGAGGCTTGCTTTGTGCCCAACTATACAGTCAATTTTGAAGAAGTTTCCATGAGGTGCTGAGAAGGTGTATTCTTTTGCATTTGGGTGAAATGTTCTGTGGATATCTGTTAGGTCCATTTGGTTCATGACCTCTGTTAGTCTCATTATTTCTCTATTTGGTTTCTGTCTCGATGACCTGTCCATTATTTTGAGTGCCCTTCCCTAACACTTCCCTATCTTTTTTGATTATTAATCTCAGTTTAAAGTATTTAATTGATATTAGGATGGCTACTCCAGCTTGCTTCCTGGGACTGTTTGCTTGGAAAACCTTTTCCTGGCCCTTTTCTCTGAGGTATTCTATCTTTATTAGTGATACATGTTTCTTGTATGCAGCACAATGATGGGTCTTGTTTACAGTTCCATTCTGTAAGCCTGTGTCATTTTATTGGGGAGTTGAGTTCATTGATGTTGAGGGATGTTAATGACCATAAGTTGTTTTATCCTGTTATTTTGATGTGGGTGGTGGTTGTGCGTTTCTTTTGGTTTAGCTGCCAGGGGGTTTTGTGTTTCCTTTGTTTTCTTGGGTGTAGTTATCTTCTCTGGGTCGGAATTTTCCTTCTAGAATCTTCTGTAGAGCTGGATTGGTGGCTAGATACTGTTTAAATTTGGTTTTGTCATGGAATATCTTGTTTTATCTGTCTATGTTGATAGAAAGTTTTGATGGGTAAAGTAGTCTGGGCTAGCACCTATGGTCTCTGAGGGCTTGTAGGACATCTGCCCAGGCCCTTCTGGCTTTTAAAGTTTCTGAGAAGTCAGGTATAATTCTGATGGGTCTTCCATCATATGTTACTTGACCTTTTTCTCTTGCAGCTTTTATAGTTTTTTTTTTTTTTCCGAGACAGGGTTTCTCTGTGTAACAGCTCTGGCTGTCCTGGACTCACTTTGTAAACCAGGTTGGCCTCGAACTCACAGAGATCCTCCTGCCTCTGCCTCCTGAGTGCTGGGATTAAAGACATGTGCCACCATGGCCAGCTTCTCTTACAGCTTTTAATATTCTTTCTTTGTTCTGTACATTTGGAGTTTCAATTATTATGTGGTGAGAGGAACTTCTTTTCTGATCTAATCTGTTTTGTGTTCTGTAAGCCTCTTGGAATTTTACTGGCATCTCTTTCGTTAGGTTTGGGAAGTTTTCTTCTATGATTTTGTTGAAGATGTTTCCTGGAACTTGGAGTTGGGAGTCTTTTCTTTCATCTGTGCCTCTAATACCTAGGTTGTGTCTTTTCATTGACTCCTTCATTTCTTGCATGTTGTGGGTGAGGATTGTTTTGGATTTCTCATTTTCTTTGGTTGTTGCACTGATTTCTCCAGTCAAGTGTTCCACACCTGAGTTTCTGACTTCCATCTCTTGAATTCTATTTGTGATACTTATGTCTGTAGTTCCTGTTCTCTTTCCTTTGTTTTCCACCTCCAGAATTATTTTTGCTTGTGTGTTTTCTTTTTTTATTGCTTCCATTTCCAATTTCAAGTCTTGAACTGTTTTATACATTTTATACGTTTCCTGCTCCAGTTTGGTAGTCTTTGCCAAACTTTCACTTTTTATAGCCTTGTCTTTTTCCCATTCATGTTTGACTGAATTAGCTTGGAGGTATCTAATGGAATTCTCCATTTGCTTTCATTAAAATTGTGGATTCTTTAAATTCTTTCGGGGATTTATTTTCTTCTTAAAAAGTCCTCTATCATTTTCCAAAGTACAGATTTGTCATCATTTTCATGTGTTTCAGCTGTAGTAAGATGGTCAGGCCATGCTGTACATGCCTAGCTGAATTTTGGTGGAATCATATTTCCCTGACTTTTGTCAGTTCTGTTCTTTCACTGGCCTTTAGCTATCTGGTTGTTCTTAGCTATTTATTTCTGGTGCCTTCTGGGCTTGGTGCCAAAGAGGGAGGGAGCTTTGGTCTGTAGCTCTCCACAGGCTGGATGTTGCCTTGTGTGGGGGCTGGTTCTCCCAGTGTGCCTCCCAGAGCTCACCCCTTCCTGCTGTGTCCCACTTGGGAACTCAGGTCAGAGGTTGGGGTGAGATGTGTTATTACTGTCTGCAGGTTCTTGGGACCCAGGTGGCCTTCTTAGTGATGTCGGTGGGAGTTGGCAGGCCACAGACTGTAGGCTAGAGCTGCAGTTCCCCTGCAGCTCATGTGTCAGGACTGTGATCATGGTCCTCCCATGTTGCTCTCAGGAGATCTCAGGTTCAATGTATGCCTTACAGCCAGAAGCACTGTGATCTGGTACAGCCTATGTCACCAAGACAGTAGGAAATGATCCAGGGTTGTTTCACTGCTCTAGTATGGGTCAGTGGGGCTTCTAATAGATTCTCTGTAGCAAGGGTGTCAAGGATGTAGATATGGACCTCCTAAGCTATACTCAGGGGGGTCTCAGGATCAGTCTGTGCCTCTCTGTCAGAATTTCTGGGTCCAGTGCAACCTGCCCCCTTGGGCAGCATGCCATAGTCCAAGACTGCTTTACTGCTTGGGGCGGAGATCTTGATGCCCTAGGCTGAGGATATAAACTGAGTCCCCTGCTGGAGTGAGCATGGTCATGGAGTTCCAATATGGAGTTCACAAGGTGTCTACAGCTCTTGGACTCAATGAATCTCAGCTCCCATTTCCTCCCTGCCTGAATTTCAGTGTTCCAGAGAGAGAAAGAGAGAATGTGTGCATTGTTGTGGGGATGTACCACAACCTTTCCCCAGTCTTGTACTGATTTTTAATTATTTACAGAATTCCTGAAATTCCTATAGCACTATATAATGAAAAAGATATGGTAAGAGATCAAACAGTACATAAAGGACAGAAGACAGAACCTTCTCTTTGCCTAGGTAACAGTGAGATGACAGAAAAACCAAATAGATGACTAACTTATAATATAGTGCTTGAGGGTACAGGACAGAGAGAATTGGTGTCAGAGAGGAATCTGAATGCTCAGACATCTACTAACCTGTACATGCTTCAGATTGTGACTGTTCTTAAGACATTTTGGACAGTGCTACAGTTTGAGTTGTTCCTGTTCTGGAAGATTAATCCCCAAGTTTATACATTGATATTACTGGATGTAATTAGGATTAGATGAGGTCGTGAAGACAAGGCCCTCTGATGGCCTTGGCAGCTTTATTGGAAGGGAAGAGGTGCCTGAGCTAGTATGCTTGTATTGTTAGACTATGCAATGCCCTCTGACCAACATGAAACAGCAAATATGCTCTGTAGAAGCTAAGCCTATAAGGCAATGGTTCTCACCTTCCTAATGCTGCAGCCCTTTAATGACAGTTCCTCATGTTGTAGTCATCCCCAACCACAAAATTATTTTCATTGCTACTTCATAAATGTAATTTTTTACTGATATGAATCATATTGTAAATGTCTGTGTTTCCCAATGTTCATAGGTGACCCCTATGAAAAGATCATTCAACCCCCAAAGGATCACAATCCATGGGTTGAGAAAAGCTGTTGTAAGGACCTCATACTCTTGGGCTTCTAGAACTATGAGCCAAATATATTAATTTCTTCACTAACTTCCAAACTAGTGATAGTCAGAGCAACAGAAAATAGACTAAAACAGGAGAGTATATGAGTTCTTTAGACAAGTTTTAAAACATACATATTCCTAGGCCCTTCCTTTGAAGATTACAAATCCATAGATCAGAAAGGGAAACCAAGATGGCAGCGGCCCACACAGACACATTTTGAACTCGGGGAAAACAGTCATAAAGCCACAGAGTTATAAGACGCTGTGCAATAATCTGAGTGACTCGATCCCCCTGGGTTTCACCCAGCTACCTAGGGACCATTAAAAGTTCCTGGGCAGGACTCTCCTCCCCTCTCTCGGACACGCACAGAAGCTGCTGAATCCGGGAAATGGGAACCCCCACCAGGAGAGACATGGGGTAAGAACCACTCTAATACCCAGCAGGTAGATTCGAACCCCACACAGGGTTACTCACCACTCTACTGGGCCCCCAGATCCCATGCAGGAGTTCTGGCTATTTAGCGAAAGGTTGCCAACCCATGGGAGTGCCATACACCCTTAGTAGCACGCCACACCACAGCAGTGGGGCACACAGTGGCTGACGGTTCCACAACAGGTCAGCCCAGTGGCCAGCGGGTCCACAGCTGCATTTTGGAAAGCACAGGCATATTTGTGCTTCCCCACAGGGGTGTTGGACATACATACAGGCCCCTCTGTTGGATTTACAGTCATTGAAAAAAATGGTGCAGCTAGACTGAGCAGCAGGATACTCTTCCGGCAGCAGGTTACACAGCAGCTCGACTGCTGTGTACCAGAACTTGGAAGACAGTGGCCCCATTTGCCAGTATCCAAAGCCAGCTCTATACACACATAGCCAGAGCTGTGAGAATGGCAGAAAGGGTGGCCAGGTTGGAAGGCAGATTTGTTCTCTACAAAGTCCAAGCACTGGGCAAACTGTGGGGTTATTTTAGACTCCAACCCAGAGAAGATAACTACACCCAAGAAAACAGAGGAAACAGAAAACTCCACGGCAACTAAACCAAAAGAAACACAGGACCACCACCTATACCAAAATAGTAGGAAATAACAACCTCTGGTCACTAATATCCATAAACATCAATGAACTCAACTCCCCAATAAAAAGACACAGGCATACAGATTGGACACGCAAACAAGACCCATCATTTTGCTGCTTACAAGAAACACATCTTACTAACAAAGATAGACACTATCTCAGAGTAAAGGGCTGGGAAAGGGTTTTCTAAGCAAATGGACCCAGGAAACAAGCTGGAGTAGCCATCCTAATATCAACCAAAGTAGACTTCCAACTGAATTTAATAAAAAAAAAGACAGAGAAGGGCATTACATACTCATTACAGGAAATATTCATCAAGAGGACATCTCAATATTGAACATCTATGCCCCAAATACAAAGGCGCCTACATTTGTAAAAGAAACTCTCCTAAAACTTAAATCGCACATTGATCCCCACACATTAGTAGTGGGAGACTTCAACACCCACTCACAATAATGGACAGATCATCAAGACAGAAACCAAACAGAGTCTAACAGAGCTCTTGAACCAAATGGACCTAACAGATATCCACAGTATGTTTCAACCAAACACAAAAGAATACACCTTCTTCTCAGCACCGCATGGAACCTTCTCCAAAATTGACCATATAGTCAGTCACAAAGATAGCCTCAACAGATACAAGAAAATTGAAATAACCTCCTGTATCTTATCAGACCACCATGGAATAAAGCTGGACTTCAATGGCAACAGAATCAACAGAAAGCCTATACACACATGGAAATTGAACAACTCTTTACTGGATGACTACTGGGTCAGGGAAGAAATAAAGAAGGAAATCAAAGACTTCTTAAAATTCAACAAAAATGAAGACACAACATACCCAAATCTATGGGACACAATGAAAGCTGTGCTACGAGGAAAGTTCATAGCACTAGGTACCTTCAAAAAGAAAATTGTGACAGCTCATATTAGCGAATTAAGAGCTAAACTGGGTGAATTGGAAAAAAAAGAAGCAAACATTGCCAAGAAGAGCAGAAGACAGGACATCATCAAACTTAGGGCTGAAAACAACAACTTAGAAACAAAAAGAACAATACAAAGAATCAACGAAACCAAGAGTTGGTTCTTCGAGAAAAATCAACAAAAGAGACAAACCCTTAGCCAAATTATCTAAAAGACAGAGGGAAAAAACCCAAATCAACAAAATCAGAAATGAAAAGGGAGAAATAACAACAGACATTGAGGAAATCCATAGAATATTTAGGTCCTACTTTAAAAATCTATACTCCACCAAATATGAAAACTTAAGTGAAATGGACAATCTTCTTGATAGATTCCACCTACCAAAGCTAAATCAAGATCAGGTTAACAGATTAAACAGCCCTACAACCCCTAAGGAAATAGAAACAGTCATTAAAAATCTCCCAACCAAAAGAAGCCCAGGGCCAGATGGTTTCAGCACAGAATTCTACCAGACCTTCAAAGAAGAGCTAATACCAATACTCTTCAAACTCTTTCACAAAATAGAATCAGAAAGTACACTGCCAAACTCATTCTATGAGGCCACAGTTACCATGATTCCTAAACCACACAAAGACCCAACAAAGAAAGACAGCTTCAGACCAATCTCCCTCGTGAACATAGATGCAAAAATACTTAATAAAATACTAGCAAACAGAATCCAAGAACACATCAAAAGTATCATACACCATGATCTAGTAGGCTTCATCCCAGGAATGCAAGGATGGTTCAAAAATACAAAAATCCATCAACACAATTCACCACATAAACAAGATGAAAGAAAAAAAACCACATGATAATCTTGCTAGATGCAGAAAAAGCATTTGACAAAATCCAACACCCCTTCATGTTACAAGTTCTGGAGAGAATGGGCATACAAGGACCATATCTGGAAATAATAAAGGCATTATACAACAAGCCAGTAGCCAACATCAAAGTAAATGAAGAGAAACTTAAATCATTTCCTCTAAAATCAGGGACAAGACAAGGATGTCCACTTTCACCATATCTCTTCAATATAATACTTGAAGTTCTTGCTAGAGCAATAAGACAACTACAGGAGATCAAGGGGATAAAAATTGGAAACAAAGAAGTCAAATTATCCCTATTTGCAGACGATATGATAGTATACATAAGCGACCCCAAAAATTCCACCAGAGAATCCCTGCTGATAAACACCTTCAGCAAGGTGGCTAGATACAAAATTAATTTTAAAAAATCAGAAGCCCTTCTTTATACAACAAATAAATGGGCTGAGAAAGAAATAAGGAAACAACTTCCTTCACAATAGCCACAAACAATAAAAAATACCTGGGGGGTAACTCTAACCAAGCAAGTAAAGGACCTGTACAACAAGAACTTCAAGCCCTTGAAGAAAGAAATTGAAGAGGCCATCAGAAGATGGAAAGATCTCCCATGCTCATGGATAGGTAGGATCAAAATAATAAAAATGGTCATTCTACCAAAAGCAATATACAGATTCAATGCAATTCCTATCAAAATACCAACACAATTCTTTATAAACCTGGAAAAAACTATTCTCAATTTCACATGGAACAACAAAAATAAAAACCCAGAATAGCTAAATCAATCCTGTACAATTAAAAAAAACATCTGGAGGTATCACCCACCATCCCAGATTTCAAGCTGTACTACAGAGCAATAGTAATACAAACAACATGGTACTGGTATAGAAACAGACCAGTGGATCATTGGAATCGAATTGAAGACCCAGAAATGAATCCACACACCTATGGTCACCTAACTTTTGACAAAGAATCCAAAACCACACATTGCAAAAAGGACAGCATCTTCAACAAATGGTGCTGGTCCAACTGGATGTCCACTTGTAAAAGAATGAAATTAGACCCATACTTATCACCTTGTACAAAACTTAAGTCCACGTGGATCAAAGACCTTAACATAAGCCCAGTCACACTAAATCTATTAGAAGAGAAAGTGGGAAAAACCCTCGAAATCATTGGCACTGGTGACAACTTCCTGAACAGAATACCAAACAGCTCAGGACCTAAGACCAACAATCAATAAATGGGACCTCATGAAACTGAAAAGCTTCTGTAAGGCAAAAGAAACTGTCATTCGAACAAAACGGCAACCTACAGATTGGGAAAAAAAATCTTCACCAACCCCACATCTGACATAGGGCTATTATCCAAAATTTACAAAGAACTCAAGAAATTAAATGCAAAGAAACCAAATAATCCAATTTAAAAGAGCTAAACAGAATTTACAAAGGAGAAATTCCTAAAGGCCGAGAGACACTTGAAGAAATGCTCAGCATCCTTAATCATCAGAGAAATGCAACTCAAGACAACTCTAGGATTCCATCTCATACCTGTCAGAATGGCTATGATCAAAAGCTCAAATGACAACACATGCTGGTGAGGATGTGGAGAAAGGGGAACCCTCCTCCATTGCTGGTGGGTGTGCAGACTTGTGCAACCACTATGGAGGTCAGTCTGGCGACATCTTAGAAAACTTGGAATAGCTCTGCCTCGGGACCCAGCCATACCACTTCTGGGTATACACCCAAATGACTCCTCACCAAATCACAAGGAAGTTGCCTCATCTATGTTCATAGCAGCCTTATTTGTAATAGCTAGAAACTGGAAACAACCCAGATGTCCCTCAACTGAAGAATGGATTAAAAAACTATGGTACATCTACAAAATGGAATACTACTCAGCTATCAGAAACAAGGAAATTATGCAATTTGCAGCCAAATGGATGGAACTAGAAAAGCTCATCCTGAGTGAACTAACCCAGACTCAGAAGGATGCACATAGCATCTATTCACTTATAATTGGATTTTAGCTTTATAGTACAGGATATCTATACTACAACCAATGCACCAAAAGGAACATGGAGATAGACTTTTTGTTTTATTTTGTTTTGTTTTTGTTTTGTTTGTTTGTTTGTTTTCTCTCCCTGTCATTGAGACACTTTTCCCTGGTGGTACTGCCTTGTAGGCCTCCAGTGTATGAGGAGGCTCTTGGTCCTCATATGACTGCTGAACTGGGGCAGGGGGATGTTATGTATGGACACTCCACTCCAGAGGATTGGGATGGAAGGGATAGGGGGTAGAGGGTGGGAGGGTGGGACTAGGAAGGGTGGAAAGAGGACACTGTGATGGAGATGTAACCTGAAGTAATAAATAAATATATTTTTAAAAAACAAATCCATAGATCAGGATGAGGCAAGGCATCTGTAGTTTAGAATGCACTCGAGGGAAGAATCCCTGGTCCTATGTTTCTCATGGTTGTTTCTCTCCCAGTGAGATTAAGAGTGATGGGGAAGAATTACCACAAGTTTCCTGGATGAGGTGGCCCTGGCTGAGACCCAAGAGGTGTAGGATTGGAGAAGCCACCTCCACTATTTCAGGTAGATTGTATGTTCAGTAATAGCTCCCCACTTCTAGACTCTCTAGCATGAGCACCCACCTTCACTCATGCTAAACAGGACCCACCATGACCCAACTGGAGCAACCAGAAGCTGCACCTCTGCTCCTAATATTGAGACTTTGCTTGCCCCTCCTCTGTCTGATTACACAGGGGCTCCTTACAAGCTACCCTGATTCTCTCTGTCCCTATCTTGCAGTCAAGATCTTTTTGCAGCAATCTGTGATATATCAGAAGTAGAAAGTTTGAAGCATAATAGTCTCTCGTCTAGATGTGTGGCCAAACCACCAGCAGAGACATTAGCAACATAGCACCCAAGCTTCACAGTATTACCTTGTTAATGGGGGTACACTTGGTGCCAGCTTTCAATTATCCACAAGTGGAGGGACAGACTTATCGGGGCCAATATGGAGAACAAATTCCAGGTAATAATTTTTTTTTAAGTCTTCAAATAGTAGGCTAGGAGGATCACATGTATTTTGATAATTGAGCTATGACCATAGGCAAGTCATTTATTTCACAAACTGTGTGTGTATAGACCAGGACTCCAATTTATTAATTTACGGCTAGAAATAAATGTACTGTCATGTGGCCCAGACATCCACATTTGTCTAATAGAACACCCATTCACTCCATCAGCAGCAGCTCCTGAAGAATTCAAATTATCAAAAGGTTGCTTTGTGAGTGTGGAATCAGTATAAGAGGAGCTTGCTCCATAATTTAACTTCAGAGGGAAAAAATGTACTGAACTTCCTATGTCAGGCATTGTGTTAAGCAATGAAGTAACAAAGATGTGATCCCAACTTTAAAGAGCTTGAATTCAGCGGGATGTGGTTAGGTGGTAATTTGATGTGATCATCAATATAACAGAAATATTAGAGAGAGGGTTATGACTATAGCTCCGTGGTATAGTCCTGGTCTGGCATGCACAAGACCATGGATTCCATATTCTATCCCCAGCATAATAAGAAAATGAAAGACGTTAGGGAAGAAGAAAAAATAATTAAACATATGAAATACATATAGGGCCCTTAGAGATTTTGGAAAGTGTTACCTTTCTACTAGATTTTGAAGGTTTAATGGGAGGTTATTAATTTGGGATTGAAAATGTGTTTGGTGTGGTGGATTTCACTCATTTAAAAGCAGAAAAGTGTGAAGGTTTAATGTGTCAGGATTTTGGTAGGACATGGGTAATGTCAGGTCATGATCATGATACTGTTTATCATATATGAGTGTTTTCTGCATGTATGTATGTCTACCATGTGCATGTCTCATGCCTGCAGCAGTCAGAGAGGGTGCCAGATCCCCTGGAACTGAATTTAGAGATGGTTGTGAACCACCATATAGGTGTTTGAAACTGAATCTGCATCTTCCAAGTGCAACAAATTCTCTTGTCCCCCAAGCAATCTCTCCAGCCACCATATTTTTAAGCTCTTGATGGATTTAATAGGGAAACTAGTTTATCCCCACTTTACAGACAGAAAAACTCTTGACAATAAAACAATTGGCATAGGTAGGATGGGAACAGGGCAGCCATACTAGGGCTGTGCAGACGAATAAAACCAAAAGAAGAAAAGGATGTAGACACATTGAAAGAGACAGAGAGATGAACAGATGAAACACAGAAGATAGTCATATTTATTTTAAGAATTTGATTCATGACTGCGGGAGCCAGTGATCCAAACTCTTCAGGTTTATCTAGAAGTTCTGGTGGGAGTTGATGTTTCAGCCTTGTGTCTGCAGTCTACCATGCAGTGTCTCAAAACTTAAACAGTTCTCCAGAGTCCAGTCTAAGAACTCATTCTTACAGACACCTACTCAGTTGTCATCTTTAGGTGTCAACTAATTGAATGAGACCCACTCAGGTAGAGCAGAGTGCAGTTTGCCTTATTAGAAGTCTAGTCTTTGAAACATAAGTTGACATTCTGTGAAACATCACAGCTAGAATCCCATCTCTAGCCCTCCTTTTTTCATGGAGATTTACCTGAGGCACATTTGAAAGAAGCAACGCTGTTCTTATAGAATCAAAGCTCCAGTCTCTAGAGTCTCCTTCTTCCCTAAAGCAACAGTGTGAAATCCACAACCTAGAAGACAGAGAATTGGAACCAAATGAGAGCCAACAGGCTTGACACACACTCTACACTGCCAAGCAGAGGTAAGTCTCCAGAAAGGAAATTATATTTCTATCATATTGGGTATGGGTCTCCAGGGCTGATACAGTGACAATCTCCAGTTTCTGACATTTCAATGCTTAATAAGAACAAATGTGCTGAGACACAGTTCACCAATGGAATGCTGAGGATTTTGATAAATAGCTCCTTTGTATTTTCATTTGATAGATTTTTTTTTTTACATCAGACAATGAAAGTTAGGAATGTGCTGCTTTGTGGTGCAAAGCATGCCAGTCAAGGAGAAGCCTTGCGGGTAATGGGGAGTGGAGGTGCTGTATGAACTTCTGCTGCAGCTCTGCTTGTTGTCAGGCACACTTCTTGAGTCTCATCTAGACAAGCGGGGAAAGTAACCTGCTGCTGACTCCAGCTTTGTAAAGGAAGAAGAAAGCATACCTTTTGTATTGTACAGATCTAAACCAGTGGCTGTGGTTCCATCTACACCTCATTTCATGCTTCTGCTGGCAAAAACAAAAACTCCAAGATGTAGATATCATAAAGTACCTCAATATCTCAAGAGAAGTTGAAGCCACCTGGGACCTTTAAAAAACCAATCATAGCATTCATAGTACAACAAATTCTCCAGGGATCAAGGATGGGAGCTAATATGTCTTTTTTTTCTTTCTTTTTTTTTTTTGTTCTTTCTTTATATTTTATTTATTTACTACTTCAGGTTTCATCTCCATTGTAGTGTCCTCTTTCCACCCCTTCCAGCTCCACCCTCCCACCCTCTACCGCCTGGGACACTCCACTCCAGAAGAGTGGGATGGAAGGGCTAACATGTCTTTTTAACCAGTTCCAAGATCATGTAGCTTCCACATTCCAAACCACTATTCCATGCACTTTCCCACCTCCTTCTCTCACCCATATTTTTAGCCCAAAGCATTTTAATTATGGCTCTTACCTATAAGTAGCAAAGTTTACTTTTTTTAGTTTAAGCAGGAAATAAAATTATTTAAAATATTTATCAGTTAGTTCTCAGGGAGATAAACTGTCTGGAAAGTGCAACCTGGGGTCTCTACAGCTATAGGTTGAATATGGTTACTTGAAATGCCTGAGACCAGAAGTACTTGAGGTCTCTTCTTTTCTTAGGCTTTGGGTGTTTGCAGGAGCTTTATCAGCTTAGAATTCTTAATCTAAAACTCCAAAGCTGAAAGTTCTCTGAAATCAGATTTCAGGTGTTTTGATTAGAGATAATAACTTATATTGAGCACTGCGTCCAATAACACAGCAAGAACTTAGCCTTAGAGCTGCCACCCTGCGTGTCCTGGGACCCAAGTCACCAGTCATTCCTGCATTAGAATCTTGACCTAGAACCTCTGGGAAAAAACTGCTACAATGTCTGAAGTCTAGATGCCACAGCAACCACAAACAGCTGTCCTAATTCATCATGCAGCTCACCTCAGCCATGACAGGTCACTTGGCTGCACACTTACTTTGAGATGGGCTAGAAACATGAGGTCTGAACTCTACTCCCCAACCTGTGGCACCTTACAGATCCAGTGATTGAGTCAGAAATCAAGATCAGTTTCCAATGAGAGGCTGTGTTGAACTTCAAGACCCTAGTCTCTTATGGAATTCTCTGTCCTCATTATGATCTAATAATAATTATGGGCATTACACATGAGATTTATAAAACTAGAGTCCTTAGATAATTGAAACATATAGAGTACCACTTTTAAATATTTCCCCCTTCTTCCTGGAAGTAACCCAGACTTCAAGAGACATACACAGTTGCTCTAATATAATACCTGTCTTCAAAAGTCCACCTTGCTAGCTTATCTAACTGAAAGCCTTGCCTATGTTGTAGAAGTCTGTAACCACAGATCAGTCATCAATACAACAAAAGGGAAAACCAAAGCATTTTCTAAGTAACGAGTCTACTTTGGGAACTCAAAGAAATTCCCAATTTCCCCCTTTTCTCAAGAATTTCTTTTAGTCCATCACAGATAATATCACAACAGGTACAAAGGTAACTGCATAAGCTTTCAGAGCAACATGAAGCGATGAACCTACAGGAGAAGTTTGAATGGAGCTCAAAGTTGGTTATGGAATGACTGTGAAAATTCCCCTATGTGACTAGATGATTAAACACAACATTCAACATTCTTCTCCTATCTTCCTTGTTCTCTCTCCTTCCCTAGACTGTCTATGTTGAGAAGGTGTTGTGGGTTAAAAGATATCCCCAAAGGTTCATGTTTTGAAATCCTAACCCTAAAACCTTAGAAAATGACCTTACTGGTAAATAGGATGATTATAGATGTATTTCAGTAAGTTAAGATGAGGACATAATGCTCCCTAATACAAAGTGACTGGTGTCCTTACAAAAGAGGAAATTTGAAAATATGTCCTCATATACAGGACAATTATGTGAGGGTAAAGACAGAGGTTAATGTGGTGTGTCTACAACTAAGAATGTCAAAGCTTGCCAGGAAGCTCCCAGATGCCAGATAAGGGTAAGAGGCAGAAGAGATTCTCTCCCACAGTCCTTGGACGGAGGCTAACTGTCAACACTTTTATCTGACATCTGCATCCAGAGGGCTGAGATAACAACAAAGCCACTGATTTTGTGGCAGTGGATTATGTAGCAGTAGCAAATTGGGCTGAAAGGCTCTAGGTTGGCAGCAAATCCCATGGCTACTAGGGAAAGTGTGCTATTTTTCTTTGTTATGGCACAAGGTAAATCAACTTAAATGAGGAAAAGCATCTATTTTGGCTTACAGTTTCATAGATTTCAAGTCAAGTGGATCCACTGCATGTGCCTGAGCTAAAGCAAAACATTATGGTAGAAGCGTGTGATGGAAGCTGCTCACACTGACACAGCCAAGGAGAAGGAGATAGAAAATGAGTGGGAGACAAATAATATGCTTGCCAAGGGCATGCCAACAACAGTCTACTCCCCCAAGGTAGCTCCCACCTCCTAGTTCTCTTCACCAATAACACTACCAAATTATTGAACTACTATTGCATTAATGGATTAGAACATTCTAAATTCCATCAACTATTAACCAACCCTTTAACACATGAGCCTTCAGGAGACAGTTCAGATTAAAAGTATAATAACAGCAAGTAACTTAGAGGTAACTTGAAGGAGCTTATGCAATTCCCCCTTGGTCTATAGGGGAGGTAAAGAGGGCAGCCACCTAGACCTTCACTGTAACAAAGATGTCAGCAAGATATTCAATCAAATTTTCTTATTTTGGCCTCCACGGTTTTCTCACTTCCTCCAGCAGTTGTCTCTTTTTTAATGTATTTCTTTTATATTTTTAAGATTTTAATAGAGACTGACTCAGCAAGATTGTGGCCATAAACTCAGACACATTTCTGATCTTCAGGAAGACCAACTGGACCACCGCAGAGATACACTCCTGCTGAATGGCAGTTTGAGAGGTGAAAGCCTATCTGAGCTTGCCCAGCAAAGACAGGGAAAATAAAGAACTCTCTACTGGACATATAGACACTGGAAGAACAGAGATGCCAGACACGGGAGACAGAGCACTTCCCACATCAGTGGATCAGATCTTTTCAGAACGCCTACTGGTGGCTTTGACCTCCAAACAGAGACCCTCCTCAGTTTCCTGAGTCTGCAGCTTCCATGCAGACATTCTGACAACCAAAAGAAGACCTGTGTAGCCACTACCTTAAGACTGAGGGTGCTTCTCCCTGGGAATTCCAACATGGCGGCAAAACCAAATTCAAGAACACATCAAAAGTATCATATACCATGATCAAGTAGGCTTCATCCCAGGGATGCAGGGGTAGATTAACATGCTAAAATCCATCAATGTAACCCACCACATAAACAAGCTGAAAGAAAAAAACACATGATCAACTCACTAGATACTGAAAAAGCACTTCACAAAATTCAACACACCTTCTTGGTTGAAGTCCTGGAGAGAGCTGGCATACAAGGACCATACCTAGAAATAATAAAGGCAATATACAGTAAGCCAGTAGCCAACATTAAATTAAATTAAAGTGTTTCCTCTAAAATAAGGGATAAGGCAAGGATGCCCTCTCTTTCTACATCTTTTCAACATAGTACTTGAAGTTCTAGCTAGAGCAAAAAGACAATTAAACAAGATCAAGGAGATAAAAATTGGAAACGAAGAAGTCAAATTATCCCTATTCACAGAAGATATGATAGTATACATAAGTGACCCCAAAAACTCCACCAGAGAACTCATACAACTGACAAATACCTCCAGCAAGGTGACTGGATACAAAATTAATTTTAAAAAATTGGTAGCCCTTCTTTACACAAAAGTGAGACAGAAACCTTGGAAACAACACCCTTCACAATAGCTACAAACAATATAAAATATCTGTGGGTAACTCTAACCAAGCAATTGAAAGACCTGTATGGCAAGAACTTCAAGATCCTGAAGAAAGAAATTGAAGAGGATATCAGAAGATGGAAATATCTCCCTTGTTCATGGATAGGTAGATCAACATAATAATAATGGCCATCCTACCAAAAGCAATATACAAATTCAATGCAATTCCTATCAAAATACCAACACAATTTTTTACAGACCTTGAAAGAACAATTCTCAACTTCATATGGGACAACAAAAAAATCAGAATATCTAAGTCAATCCTGTACAATAAAAAATCATCTGGACGCCAAAACCATACAATGGAAAAAGACAGCATCTCCAACAAATGATACTGGTCTAACTGGATGTTAACATGTAAAAGACTGAAAATAGACCCATGTTTATCACTTTGTACAAAACAGTCCAAGTGGATCAAGGACCTTAACATAAAGCCCGACATACTAAATCTAATACAAAAGAAAGTCTAATACATGAGGAAAGCCTCATACTCATCAGTGCAGGTGACAACTTCCTAAACAGAATACCAACAGCTCAGGCTCTAAGACCAATGATCAATAAATAGAACCTCACGAAACTTAGAAGCTTCTGTAAGGCAAAGGACACTGTCATTAGAACAAAAAGGCAGACTGGAGATTAGAAAAAGATCTTTACCAACCACACTTCTGATAGAGGGCTAATATTCATAATTTATAAAGAATTCTAGAAATTAAACACCAAGAAACCAAATTATCCAATCAAAAAATGGGAAACAGACCTAAACCAAGAATTTACAAAGGAAGAATCTCTAATGGCAGTGAGACATTTGAAGAAATACTCAACACCCTTAATCATCAGAAATGCAAGTCGAGATGACTCTGAGATTCCATCTCACACCTATCAGAATGGCTAAGATCAAAAACTCAAATGACCTACCCTGTCTTGGCAGAGCTAGGCTGTCGACTTCCCTGCTACCAAGTTTTGTCCTTTTTGGACAGCAGTCTGTCTGCAGTTGGTGCAAGGTTTTTTTCATGCCAAGAGATAGGCTTGCCACTAATTCAACCATCTCACACTGGAGATTCTTAGATGCTTATCTTCTACTTGGAGTAGAATAGGGGGTGCTGTCAGGAGCTGATATGTCTCAATATCAAACAAAAGAAAATCTTAATTTAAGATAACATCTTTGAATGCCATATTCTGCAGATCTCTTGGGGTTTTTGAAGATGCCCTATCCATCTCTTGTATTTAGATAAGCAAATGTTGCTTGTCTCTTAAGAACTTGATTACTGAGTAGTTTAGAGAATATCTGTGATAGACTGTCATAGTAGCTAACAAAGTGACATGTTTGCATGACTAGGAGTTTGTTTTACTTAACTATCCTAGACCGTTTTAGACGGTTGGTATCAAGAGGCCAGAGCTTCACATTTTATTTTTAAGTATCTCTAGGTATGATACCATTAGGAAGTGTTACCTTTAATTTTATATCAATATACAAAGATCTATTCAATTGTGGTTAAATATACTCCTAATTATGTATCAATATACAAAGATCAATGCCTATGTAGCCCAA